>JAOSBP010000205.1:10712054-10726949 GCA_027563825.1 Erythroxylum mucronatum | reverse complement strand
GAGTAGGAACAAAGCAAGATTAGTAGCACAAGGCTATAATCAACAAGAAGGAATAGACTATAACGAGACGTATGCTCTGGTAGCAAGACTTGAAGCTATTAGGATACTGCTTGCATATGCGGTCTGTCATAATATAAAGCTTTTTCAAATGGATGTGAAAAGTGCATTCCTGAATGGTTTTATAGATGAAGAAGTTTATGTTAAGCAACCTCCTGGTTTCGAGGATGTTAAGTATCCGGATCATGTCTATAGACTTCATAAGGCTTTGTACGGCTTGAAACAAGCTCCTAGAGCTTGGTATGATCGTCTAAGTACTTTTCTCATTGAGAGTGGGTTTAGTAGAGGTCAGGTAGACAAAACACTCTTTAGGAAGAATATTAAAAATGATTTTATTTTAGTTCAAATTTATGTTGATGACATTATTTTCGGTGCGACTTCGAAAAATCTATGCATGAGTTTTGAGAATCTGATGAAAAATGAGTTTGAAATGAGTATGATGGGAGAGTTAAAGTTCTTTCTTGGGTTGCAAGTTAAGCAAACTGAAGAAAAGATCTTTATCCATCAACAAAAATATGTGAAAGAATTGTTGTCTAAGTTTGATATGGAAAAGGTGAAACCTATGACAACTCCGATGCATCCTTCAAACCTTTTGTCTAAAGACGAAATTGGTAAGAAGGTGGATCAAACCCTGTATAGAGGGATGATTGGTTCTTTGCTTTATCTTACAGCAAGTAGACCTGACATATTGTTCAGTGTATGCTTGTGTGCAAGGTTTCAGGCCGATCCTAGAGAGTCTCATTTTATAGCTGTTAAAAGAATTATGAGATATCTCGCAGGTACTATTGATCTTTGCTTAATGTATGAGAAAGGTAAAGATTTCAGGTTGATTGGATATTGTGATGCAGACTATGCCGGAGATAGAATTGATAGGAAGAGTACGAATGGAGGCTGTCACTTTCTTGGCTCAAACTTAGTTTCCTGGTCAATTAAGAGACAAAGTTCAATCGCACTATCAACTGCCGAAGCCGAGTACATGTTTGCCGCAAGCTGCTGTTCGCAAACATTGTGGATCAAGTATCAACTAGAAGACTACTCAGTAGAAGAAGTGGAGATCCCAATCTTTTGTGACAACATGAGCGCCATCAATTTATCGAAGAATCCAATTCAGCATTCGAGAGTAAAGCATATCAAAGTCAGACATCACTTCTTACGGGACTACGTTCAGAGAAGGATCGTTAGTCTTCAGTTTGTTGAAACAAAGCTTCAATGGGTGGATATCTTCACTAAACCACTAAGTGAAGAACGGTTTAAGGAAATCAACCGAAACCTCAACATGGTGATGATAAGTGATCAACCGTCTGATAAGTAGGAGTTAACGACGTTAGTAACAGTGAGTTACAGCTGGTAACTTCTCTCACAAGGAAGTTTTGGAGGGAAAAGTCTCATAGCCTTGAGAACTTCACCGATTCTAGAATACTCCTTATAACCCCTAATATCGACCTTTGAAGTATTCTCAAATATAAAAAAACTGTTCATCTCTCAAGCCCTCTCAAATTTCTGTAACCTTCCTTACCTTTTAGGAAGAACAATCCTATGCATTCAATTTCTTACCCACCAAAGAACCCAATGGAGCAAGCAATGGTTTATGGAAGAAATGTAGATTTTTAGTCCTTAAGGAGAGATAACATGGATGTTGAACCGGAGATAGTTGCAGCAGGATGGAGAAAATTCTTCCAAGTGGGAGAAGCCATATATCTAGAAGAAGTGTACGATTTTTGGAAGAATGTGAAGCTGGTAGATAATGCTACTATTTCTACAGTAGATAGAATGTCTATCATTGTTATGATGGAGTCAATCAAGAAGGTAACTGAATGTCCATCTGCTGGAGAGAAGCTGACAAGCAAGGCGAGATGGATGGCGAAGTTCAGTGTAAAGGAAGAAGAAGTCAATCAACAGTTGCACGGAGTAAATGACCTAACGGAGAGGAAGACCTCAAGTCTAATACCGAAGGCTAGGGTCTTACATGCAATTTTGTTTAATTGCATTCTACCTAGATCTGGTTCAAGGCACTTAGTGACGACTTTGGAAAAACAGTGTCTATTCTATTTACTAAATCGCCAACAGATAGACCTACCATTTCTGATTTTTCAGTATATGGTTAAGGCGATGAAGGATACAAACAGTTACCCTTACGTTATGTTGCTGACTAGGATATTTAGAGATTCTGGAATTCTTCTGGATAGAGGAAACAGAGTTATAAAGTATGTCGAGAGTTCTATTAACTTAACAACTATTGGGAAAATGGGCTTAAAGAATCTGGAGAAAGTAGAAGCAGATTCTTAGGGTAAAGCAAGAACTGAGGGGGAGCATGCTGTGACGAAATCTCCCACAAAGAGTTCTAAGTCTCAATCTAGGGAGACAAAGCCCATGACTGCAGCAAAGAAATCATTAGAGGAATCTGAGAAAGAAAAGACGATTTCTCGAAAAGAAAATAGTCGAGTACGGGTTATAGACGAAGGTGCTCTGAAGAGAAAAGGGGAAACACTTTTGAGTGAGATTTCGAAGCAAGCGAGAAGATCACCCAGAGTTCGAACCCTAAGATAATTGGAAGAGAAGAAGTCCAGAGAAGTAAGTCGAGCAGAAGATGCTGAGTCAAGAGACTCTCATTCTATGAGATCTCTAGTGTCTATCCTAAGGGAGGATACAGCCAAACAAGCTAAAGAGACTAAGAGTATAAGAAAATTGGAGTATATGAAGCAGAAACCGCAACCTCAGAAGACTCCAAGACTGATTGAAGCAGAAAAAAGGAGACAGTCAGTTAGAAGAAGACTACTCCTACTACTGAGGAAGTTAGTCAGAAGAAGACTACTCCTACTGCTGAGGAAGTTAGTCAGAAGAAGACTACGTCTACTGCTGAGGAAGTTAGTCAGAAGAAGACTACCTCTACTGCTGAGGAAGTTAGTCAGGAGAAGGCTACTCCTACTGATGTTCAACAGGAGGAACCAGTAGAACCCAGTCTGGTTCAGGTGAACTCATCTCAACTTCTAAGGAAAGAAGATTTACAAATCAGAGTGACAGAAGTGGTTCAACCTGTGAAGAAGAAGAGTACTTCTATAATCATCAAGGAAATCCCAAGAAGGTTGGTAAAGGTACATTTCGAACCTATTCTGGTAAATAGTTGCACAACGCATCTGTTGAATGAAGAAGAGAAGAGCTTCTATGGATTCTTGAAAGATGTTAGAAAGAAACCATACCCAACACAGATGACAAAGCAACCGTGCACTATTTTCCCAATTACAGAGACCACTGTGATAAAGGTAGTACCGGATATTCAACCAAAGTGTCACATTATACGCAATGATGACAAGGAGAAGCAGAAATTATTCCCAGAGGAGGTATTAGATGATCTGACAGCAAATCAAATTGTTGATGAAGTACGTCGCATAGATGAGGCGTGCTATGTAGAAAAGAAGGTGACAGGAATGTTCATTTCTCATCACATTTAAGAAGACCCAGGGACGAGTGGTAGTCAATCAACGATAAATGAACCTTGTCCAGTGGGGGGAGAACTTATGAAAGGGAAGCTCAAAACAATAAAGATTGGAGATATGACGTGTATAACTGACGCCATTGTAAAGGCAATTCTACGTCGTAGGCCATTATGAAAGATATCTTCAATTGAAGAAATTCTACCCCTGCTTGGAAGACCAGCCCGACGACTACCAGTTCCTGATGATTTAGATCTTCCTGAGTCCAACCTATCTGTGCAACCTCCTACCATCGAAATTGTTGAAACCTGTGTTCCATCTTCAGATGCATATAACACAACAATAAGAACCACAGAGTAAAGATAATCGACCGACTTCACCCTTTGACTTACAAGCTGAAATCATTTAACTACGCAGAGAAGTCAAGGGATTGACGGAAATGATGACAGAAGTATTGAAGCGTCTACGGTCATAAGTTTTTTATTAATAACAAATAGGGGGAAAAGGAAAAACAGAAGAAACAGAAAAGATAGGGGGAGGAAAATGAAAAGAAGATCACAATATTGAAGAACACAAGAAGATATAGTTCTGAAGTTCTTACCGTTGTAATTTTTTTTTGGTGAAAGCTTATATTTTATATATGTCTTTTTCATTTTACTAATATGAGTATTTGTTATCATCAAAAAGGGGGAGATTGTTAAGTCAGAATGGCTTCACTAAATGATTTTGATGAAAAACAAATAGTGAAACTAAAGTGAAAAGCAGACGGAAGCTAAGTGAAAAGCAGACGGAAGCTTAAGTGAAAAGCAGACAGAAGCTTAAGTGAAAAGCAGATGGAAGCTTAAGTGAAAAGCAGATGGAAGCATAAGTAAAAACAGACGAAAAGAAAACAGACAAAAGAAAACAGACGAAAGAAAGCAGACGAAAGAAAACAGACGAAAGAAAACAGACGAAAAGAAAGCAGACGAAAGAAAGCAGACGCACGAAAAGCAGACGGAAGAATCAAAAGACGTATCAGTTTGAGTTAGTTACAAAACTCAACTGAATAACCGTTTCTTTAAAGAATCAAGAAGCAGTGTTCAAGAAGCAGTTAGAAATGAAGACTATAAATACAAGTCGGAGTCGAAGATTCTAGAAGTTAGAAAAATTACAAAAGTTCACAAGCTTAGCAATTATCGAGAGATTATTATGCGAAAAATCTAGAGCTATTTTTTCTGTAACAAAGCTCAAAAATTCTTTCAGTTGAAAGTAGTGCAGATAGCCTGAAAAGGCTAAGCGTAAAAGAATACTGACTGTAAGAGACCTAAAGAGGCTCGGAAACAAAGAATACTTGTAAAGTTTTTTAAAGATAGTGAAATCTCAGAAAGACATCTGAGGACTAGACGTAGCCCAAGGTTTGGGATGAACCAGTATAAAAATTACTATGTCAAAATTGTTGTTTTTATGGGGCTGAAGCATAATAAGTGAATAAAAGAGAAGAAAAGAAAGAGGTTTTGTCGTAGAACTACATTATAACTCCATCATATTATTGAATAGAAACTTGTCAATTTATACAAACTTTTTTAACTAAAATTCAAATATCAGATAATATCTAATCTAAATCAATCTAAATCAACATAAAATAAAATCTGAACTTAAAGATAATATTATGATAATATCTTTGATTGTTTCAAAGTCATATTTTCAACAGAAATCTCTCAACCCTCAATCTCTCTTATCTTTCAATTTTAGAGTCTACTGTTTTAGACAAGTTTTCTAAAACTCTCTATAACTTTGATATTTAGTAGTTTTCGTAAAACGTACAAGTCTCTTTTATCGAACGATTTTTTTAAGGGGATTAACGAAAAGATACACAATTCAACCCCCCTTCTTGTGCATCTGTATATCATTATTAAGTATTGTTTTAACGTGTGATTCACTTCATAAGCTATCAAAGCTCCATCTAATGCAAATCTCCATCTACTATGTTGTAATGACAGAGTAGAAATAGACTTCCTACTTAAAGGATCTGCTACCATATTAGCTTTTCTCAGGTGTTAGTCAACTATGCAATCATAATCTTTAAACAATTCTAGCCAACGTCATTGTCTCAAATTGAGCTCCTTCTGTCTGAGCAGTTACTTGAGACTCTTGTGATTCATGTATACCTTACATCTTTCTCCATATAGGTAGTGTTGCCAGATTTTCAAGCAAACACCACTGCTGCCAATTCTAAATCATGTGTAGGGTAGTTTTATTAATGTGACTTTAACTGGCTCGAGGCATAAGCAACCACTTTCCCATCTTACATCAGTACATAACCTAGACCATTCCTAAAAGCATCACTGTACATATCATACTCTTTGCTTAGAGTTGGCTGTGTCAACACTGGACCTTTAATGAGAATCTTCTTTAACTGCTCAAAACTAGCTTGGCATCTATCATTGCATTCAAATTTTGTGCCTTTCCAAAGTAATTTTGTGAATGGAGAAGCAATTATAGAGAATCTTTTGACAAAGCGTTGATAATGATTAGCTAAGCCAAGAAAACTTCTCACTTCTGTTACATTCCTAGGTAGCTTCCAATTAACAATCACCTCAATTTTACTCAGATCCACCCTGATGCCTTCTGAAGAGATGACATGCCTGAGGAAAGAAACTTTCTTTAGCCAAAAATCACATTTACTTAATTTAGTAAATAACTACTTCTCTCTCAAAATCTGTAGAACAATTCTCAAATATTGAGCATGTTCTTTTGCATTCTTCAAATAGACCAATATATCATCTATAAACACCACGTCAAATTGGTCTAAGTAGGGTCAAAACACCCTGTTCATCAAACCCATGAAAGTAGTCGGTGCATTAGTTAGGTCATAAGGCATCACCAAGAACTCATAGTGGTCATATCAGGTCCTAGATGTAGTCTTTGGAGCATCTACATCTTTTACCAGAAGCTGGTAATAACCCAAATGCAAATCAATCTTGGAGAACACTCTTGCATCTTTCAACTTATCAAACAAATCTTCTATTCTGGGTAATGATTACTTACTCTTTAAAGTCATCTTAACTGTTTATAATCTGTACACATTCGTAAGGTGTCATCCTTCTTCTTGACAAAAAAGATTGGCACTCCCCATAGTGATACACTAGGCCTGATAAAACCATTGTCTAAAAGTTCCTGTAACTAACTCCTCAACTCTTTTAACTCTATAGGAGCCATTCTATAAGATGCCCTTGAAATAGGAGCAGTATCAAGTAAATTTTCAATAGACAATTCTACCTCCCTCTCTAGTGGCAAACCCCGTAACTCTTCTAGAAATAGGTCAAGAAACTCATTTACTACCTGTATGTCTTGTAAGTTCACCTTCTCCTTTTTTAATCAAGTACCAAAGCCAAATATACCTTATAACCTTTTTTAAAAAGTCATCTTGCTTATATGGTTGATATCAAATTATTCAAAGCACTAGACTGAATATCATGCACCACTATTTTTGAACCATCAGAATCTTTGAACACAACTGTCTTTAACCCACAACCAACTATAGCTTGTTGTTTGGACATCCAATCCATACCCAAGATCAAGTCAAATTCATAGAAAGGTAGCTCTATCAGATCAGCAGTAAACATTTTCCTATATATCATAATAGGGCAATCTTTAAACACTTTATTCACATATACGCTATGGCCCAATGGACTAGTCACGTGTATATCATAGGCTAATCGACCTACCGATAACATTTTATCACACACTCCCTCAGTGCAAATGTATGAATGAGTGGAACCAGGATCTACGAATGTATACATATCAAGATCAAAGAGAAAGAAAATACCAAGTATGACTTCTGAGACATCCTATTCCTCACGAGCCTTCATAGCATATGCCCATGCTAGACGTACTAGTGCCACAGGATGATCAACAGACTCAAATATTGTGCTTAGAGTGGCCCTAGGCTGTCCTCCTAGTCCACCTTTGTCTCTACTCATCCTCTAGGTGCAATGGGTCATTGGATGCCCCTTTACTCCCTTGAGGCGCTCTACTCTGTCTTGATCCTTGTGGCCAATTAGCCATTAGATGATCTGTACCACCACATTAAAAACAGACCCCAATCATCCACCTGCACGTGCCTCAATGCCTCCTAGTATAGTGTGGGCACTCTGGTGGTCCATCTCCCTGTCTAGATGAAGAGCCTCTACATATTAGATGTTGTAGACTGCCCCTGACATCTTCCTCTGGTGGCTGGGCTATAAACTAACTTTATTAAGGACGCACCCTGTGAGTCTCAGGTCCTTTTGCTCATAGATGAGCCACCTATAAAAAGTCTCCTCCGTTGTGCCCTTTCTCTCTTAGTTGTCTCTTACTTTTCTACTTTGATAGTTGCTTCAAACAGCTGATAGTAGCTCATATGTTGTAAAGAAGTTACTGCCACTAAATACTCTTTGATGGAATCATTCAATCCATCCTCAAATTATTGGCATCGAAATGCCTTCGTTAGAATAGGCTCTAGAGTATACTTGCTGAGCCTGTTGAACTCCTTTTCAACTCAACCACAGATAGGTTACTTTGTCTCAAATTCAGAAATTGCTTCCACTTAGCTTCTTTCAGCTTTTGGGGCATACTTCTTCTAGAACTCTTAGGTAAAAAACTAACAAGTCAGAGGCTTAGGCAAATGAGGATGCAGTAGGACTAATTTCCACCAATCATAGGCTGCCCGTTGCAGGAAAGAGATAGCACAGGTACCATTTCTTTGGGTGGACACTTAATCTCCTTTAAAACCCTTTATGTTCGCTTTAACCTGCATTCGGCTTTATCAGATTCTTATAGTCATGCCCACAAATTCTTCCACTCCATGCTTTCTCAAGGTTCTATGAGAGCTTTAGGCACAATCATTCTATCCATCAATCTCATCATATCATAGGAGAGCTTTAGAAACATCCCCTCAGGTACTAATGATACCAGTATTTCACCCCTTAGAGAATTAGGAGGGCCCAAATTTGATTGATCTCTCCCCACCACACTATCAACTGACTCCTCATCAGCTTTACGAGGTTTTTTCATCTCTACTATCTATAAGAACCGCCTATCACACATCACTAGACTTTTATTAGCCAGAACCGCCTAAACTTGACTCTGATACCACAAAATGTAAACCCCTTATATAAATCCTACAACCACCCATATACATGACAATCAAATTCCTATATATACATTCATGGCATACATTTATGTTCATTTATAGGGATTGCCATCACACATTTGTCTATTCAATGTTGTACATATACATATTACAAAATTTTATACCACTTAACATCATCATTTAAGAGTATTATTAATTTTTTGCATTTATATGATAATCCAAAAGAAATATTACATATAACTTAAATTGTTAGTTACAAACTGTGGAGGAATTATAATTTCCTTCATTACATATATAACCATTTTTAACCAAAAGATATCCAAAAGTACATTAACTTCTAACGGTTGGCCCTGGTCCTTGCAGATCTTCCTTGTGTCTTAGTCTTATTACTTGGACCTACACGGATTAACACCCGTGATAAACTTGAAAGTTTAGCAGGGAAACACTTAGTTTGGATGACTAGTCACAGTAGTCATCCACCAAGCACACACATATTTATGAATATCATAAATTGACATAAATAATGATGGCATAATTAATCAAGGTATATAATGCAAATATGCTTCAATATATTATTCATATACCGTAAATTCACATACAGTAGTCGTCCACCAAGCACACACACATTTATGAATATCATAAACTCACATAAATAATGATAGCATAATTAATGAACGTATATAATGCAAATATGCTTCAATATGTTATTCATATACCATAAATTCATATTTATAAGCCAAATATTGATATTCAATGCTCATCAACACAAATCATTCATGTTGCCATATTGTATCTCTTATTTATAACTATTTAATTTACTTCCTGTGTTAGGCTTTCACATTCCTATGAGTATGGATAACAGGAGTTATAGATATCTGAAGATATCAAACGATAGATATCCAAAAGTATCAAACTATAGATATCCGAAGGTATCAAACTGTAGATACCCGAAGGTATCAAACTGTAGAGACATTATAGTCTCGAAATGAAACACCATTGGTGTCAAACTGTAGCAGCTGCACTGTAACCCTATAAGCATGCCTATCTATCCATCACGAAGACATTAAAATGGGCACTATAACATTTTCCTTTAATCATTTGCCAATTTCATAATTAATATATTGGCAATTCATATGATATTCAGTTGCAATCATAAAATCTTTATTTAAGTTCATACGTGCAAGTTATAACTTACCACCATTAGAATAGTATACAAACTACATGTACTCGTACAATTTATTTCGTATATGTTTTGTTTAGTCGCGTTTCTCTATGTACATTAACATAATTCTCGTATATAAATTCCTATACTACATTTAAATATAAAATATGTTAAATTGTATTTAATTATGTTCATAAAATTAGTATGTAAACTTATCTAGTCGTACTATACACATATAAGCAATAAACATGCATATAAACCATCTATATACATGTAAATTTTCTTTAGCATGCATTATGTTCAATCTTAAATTTCAACGTTTGATCCAATTCACATATGGTAAGTCACATTTCATTTATTTCTAGGTGTTTGCAAAGTTTCATAAACATTTGAAAAAGTTCGGGTAGGATTCGGTAAAAGTTGGAAGTGAAAAAAAAATTAAAATAATGCAATTTGGGCTAGGCATATGATTGGTCTAAAAATGGGCAAACAAATCAGTCCAGAAGCAAATCACATGATAGTCTCCACTTGTTTTGTATTTTCACATAGAAAACGTTCAACTTAGGCTTTAAGTTATTCTAAACATTTGTTCCCTATGTCTCTTGTTTCCTTAGCATAAAAAATCATGTCATTTGGACTTCTAAATCATAAGGTATGCACCAAACATCATAAGCTACTCTAAATCATGGACAACATCAGGTCACTGTTTTCGATCTCAATTTCCAATGGCATGTACCCAGAATTAGGTTCAGGTCTCTTCTATATATTTTTAGTTCTATTTATTAAGTTTCATCTCTAATTTAAATAATCCAATTTAGAGGTCTTTAGACTGAGTTACAGCCAAAAAATGGGATTGGTTCAAATGAACCTAAGACAAAATTCCACTAAACGATACTCTCTTGTCATATTCAACCAATTCCATACAAACAAACACCAATACACTATTCCAACAACCATTCCATGTCCAAATCAATCTTTGTACACATTCAAACACGCACAAATAGAAATTAAACTAAGTGTAGTCTCAAACTTTGAAATTGGTCAACTAGCTTTCCTAATGTTTTTCTTTCTCTTCCTCTTTAGCTTTGCTTGATTCACCAACTAGAAACACAACAAATACATATTTTAATCCCAATTCCAACCTTATAATTCTAGCTCTTCATGAGCAAAGTAAGAAAAGAAGAAGATTAGAAGAAAAATCTCTAACTTTTACCTTCATTAACATCTAGAATTAGCTTGATTCCTTATGCAAAAATGATGTGATTAAGATGAAATGGAGAGGATTAAAAAGAGAAAAGGTTTAAATTAAAACCCTACATTCATCGTCCTTCTCTCCTCTCTTCTACTACGATTTCATGAAATTTCTAAACTTACACACATGTTTGAATCCTATTGGACCATATGTTAACTTTAGGCAAATTTCACATTTGGTCCTTCTTCTTTCTTTAATTCTCACATTGACATATAATGTCATCAATTGATTTCATTCTAATCCATATTTCACATATCATTTTGCATGTCCATTCCGAAATGAACAAATTGTCAATGTACTCCTATCTTTTAAATTAATTACCATTATGTCCCTTATTATGCTTAGATGCACTCAATTTTTTATGTTCACTTTTTAATACACCCTAAACATGCTATAATACTTCTAAGATATATGTTGGGGCCTTACAAACTCTTTCATTTGATAGCTTCAAATTTACCTTATAGATTATGAAGGCGAACTTTCTTTTCCTTACCTTCCCTTTGCAGGCAACTTGAAGCATGTCCCATGATTGCTTCCCTTTAATGACAGTAAATCCTTTTAAGTTTTAGAAAATAAAGTTGAAAAAATATCGTTTTTGTTTATTATTATTATAGCTGACGAGTTTTCCTATATTTTTTCAATTTTTTGTAATCAAATTAAACCAAATCATTTAAATGTCTCATTTTTATCCGCTAGAGTCTTTACTAACTGGGTATTAAAATTATTTTGTCATGGATTCCACTTTTGCTATTTGCTAATTGACATTTATATATTTTATATTTTATATTTTATTTATGTGTTATTTTTCTAATAGATTGAATAATGGATAGATAGAATCATTAATGCTTCCAATTAGGTATAATAATTTTCATGTTGGGTCTACTATTTGGTTAAACCAAAAAAATGTAAGATTGAAGAGGCCGTCAAAATGATTAGAGCTTCGGACCATAGAGCTTAATCCATCTTAAAATGCTTAAAGCAGAATAGACCATTGTCAATAGTGTATGTATGGTAGCAAGTGGCATCCATTCAATGCTATCCTAAACTGAAAAAACAAACATCTCGTAGATGTAACGAATGTAATATGTAATAAGTCTAATAAAGCAAATAAAATATGGCTAATGTTCTGTTGCTGAAATTGGTTTTTGTTCTATTATGTGTATCTTTAAATATAACTTGATAATGCTCAAGTTTAAAACAAAAGTAAGGGTTGTTTGTCTCTATTATATTATATGCTTCCTCTGGTTCCACGCCACATAGGCCATGTTGGAAGCCTTTTCGTCTCTGTTGCTCGGTGAATGGTTTTAGAGAGGAGCTAGCGGTGTTGATGAGAGCAGGCGACATCTCCCTCTCGTAGATGGCGACTTAGTTACTTCCCTTTGTCTCACGAGCGCTGGTGAGTTGTGAAGGAAGAAACATTGGGCTTCTTCCACACACTTATGGGCCAGCATAAATGGGCTATTTTATTCACTGACTTTGGGCTGTCACCCCTGAATATAAGCGATAAAACATATGGGCCAAGTGTTTCTGGGTTTTGGGCCATAAATTTGGGTTAGTGGAGATTCACTAATCTATTATCTATATTTATATACACATTATACATTAGCTAATTTGATTTATTAAATAACAATTTTTACTTTAAAATAAGGTTTTAAATTTATATGCATTGTGGAAATGAATGAATTTAATAATAATTACAAATAACTTTTTAAATAAATTATATGTTATAATAATTAAGATTGATTAGTTCAATCACAAGAAATAAGTTTCTAATTGAGTTTAACTTATTAAGTTTATGAATTTAATTAAAATTAAAAACGAGTCTATAATTGAATTAAAATGTATAATTCAATTTGATTAAGTCATTAATAATTAAAAATAAGTTTCTAATTAAAATAAAATGTTTATAGTTATTATTTGATTAATTCTATAATAATTGAATAATGAGATTTTAATTAAACTAAAATAATCAAATTTTCATTATATTATGAGCACAAGTTGATTGTATGTGTTAGTCAAACTATTTATCTTATGATTTTTTGGGTTTCCGTGAGTAACTTCTAATTTCTGAAAATATGTTTTCAAGAAAAAGCCTATTATATAGATACTTAAATTTCTGTGTCCTATGGCAGGGATGAGATATGTCATCATCATGTTAGTGTAGTTATTTCAGATGCAATTCTTATACAGAGAAGATCTAACACAATATGTTATTGCTATTAACAACTTAATACAAGATTTATATTTTGGAGGATGTTTAGCTTTTGCTGATGTTGAAGTAAAATACATGACCTTACTTTCAACATTACCACAATAAGAAAGTGAAATGTTAAGGAAAAAAGGGTCATATTGAACCCTAACGTTTACATCCTTCGACAAATTTAACCCAAATATTTTAGGGAGTACAAATTAAATCCTATCATTTGAAAAACGTTACTATTCAACCTCAAATTAACTGAGAAACTAATGACAATTTGATGTCGTCAGTTTTGTGCTAGATCAATGATAACTGGCGCATATTTATAATATTTTAATGTCTAGATGAGTCCCATAGTGCCATGTGGATCTGACATGATAGTGTGCAACTTGTCTATTCAAATTATAAAAATTAATATTTTATTAATATTTTTAAATGTAGAACTCACTATAATTATTTAACTTTAATTTTTGTTATCTATTAGGGATTTGAGTTTTGCTGATGTTAATAAGTTAGGTTAACTACTAAATTTAATTAGTTAAGTTAATAGGTTATTTGGTTAAGTTAAAATTTTAAAAATAAGTTAGGTTAACTACTAAATTTAATTAGTTAAGTTAATAGGTTATTTGGTTAAGTTAATTTTGTAGGTTAATAAATTTTAGGGTTAACTTATCTGTTAAGTAAATAGGTTAATTAACCAACATAATATAAATTTTCAGGCAGTTCATTATTATAATCGATGGTAGCAATAATATATGAACTTGGAATTCTTGAAATATTCCAACTTCTGCAACTAAATGGCCTATATCTTAAGTTCACAACATGTTTAACTCTTTTTTCATTACTTCAAATCCACCAGCGTCATTACTCTCAAGTTCACAATCAACACTGAACTTCTTGTTAATTGTCATTTTATTTTTTATTCTTGGACCAATCTCATCTACCTATTTAGTTTCCATGTTTCTATTCTTAACCAATCTTCATCACAAACACTTTAATTTCCTTAAGGATTATGATAATGATCTTTGCTTGACCTTCAACAATACTTCCATTAAATGTTTCATAAAGATTATTATCCACAATATCACACTTCAATAATGTGTTGAAATATGCTCTTACCATCTTTCTTTTGGAATTTTAACAAACCCCTATAAGCTTCTTTTGACTCCTTTCTAACTCCTTAAAAAAAGCAAGTTTGGTTCATTATATGACTTACAACATTTCCATAATAGTCTTTATAATTTGGGTCCTTTGTGATCCTTCTTTTTGTAATTATTAAATATGTGTCCTGCCTAAAATCTTACTTTAACCTTTAGGATTTGCCTACTAAGTGCCTCCATAAGATCTTATGTAACATTCAATTTACAAAAATTAGCAAATAACTAATACAAGCAACGTTATATTATAAAAACGAATAAAGTTTAGAATGAACCTTTTGTTGATTTAAAATCACTACCCATCCACCTCTATCTTCTAGTTCTAAATCTTTTGTAATAACTCTAAAAACCAGCTCCAAGTGTCAAATGTTTCAGTATGTACCATAGCCCATGCCATAGGTAACATATGATCATTTCCATCTTCTCCTACTGCTCCCAATATCTCACCTTTTACAATACCTTTCAAAAAGCAATCATCCAGTTCTGTCAACCTTCTACATCCCTCTCAGCGGGGGGGGGGGGGGGG
>JAOSBP010000205.1:10692874-10706477 GCA_027563825.1 Erythroxylum mucronatum | reverse complement strand
TTTGATTCAATTTATATTAATAATTATTGTTATTAATCAATTTATTAATCATTCAATCGATTTTTGTAAATTAATAAATTTTTTTAAATTAAAATTAATTAATTAATTTTTATATAATAATTTTTTAATTAAACTTGAAATTTTTTATACATAAGGACGATCATTTTTCATATTCTTTAATTTTTTTCAAATGTTAGTTAATCTTATGACAAGTTAACACTTACGTAACTTTTTTAATCTTAAACTATGAATCAAATTTAGATTTTTTAGTAAATTGGCTATATCAAGGTTGGACGAGATCAACTTGGTCCAGTCTATTATCATCCATAAAAATGTCATCTTTTAAATTTTTATCATAAAAAATTAATATAACTTTTGGGCTTAAAAAAAGAATTTTAAGCCTAGCTCGCCCTATTATCACGAAGGGGCGATCGCCGTAGAATGCTATGGCGAAGCCGGATATGGTGGTGGTGGATAAGCGTCAGAGCGAGTTGACTGCTTCTCATTTCGGAATAAGAATGTGGCACTGGTAATCACGTTTTCTCTCTGTTTTCTTGTCTGAATTTGCGGTTAGTTTGTCGGATTTGGATTTGTGTAGTTGGAAGTTTCCGATTTTAATTTTAAGAAATCATTAATACTTACCCCTTCATCATCTAAAGCTTGCCTAGGTAATCCTCTAGGTATTTGCACTGGCTGTGGTGGTGCAGAAGCAACTTCAGGTACACCCTGAGTCCTTTCCTTTTCTCTTTCTCTAAGTATTCTTACTTCTTCTCTCAATTCTAGAACCTCCTGCCTTTCTCTTAAGACTTGATTCTCTGTTTTTAAGGCTTCTATTCTTTGTTGCAAGGTTCTAACATCTTCCCCTTGAGAAGCTGGGGGTTCAGGTTCATTTCCTATCTCTGATCTCCTCTTAACTCTGGGTGGAGACCTTTCTTCTTGTTGCTCTTGCTGTACCGATTCGACATCAAGTACAGCAGTAGAGATTTCCCCCTTTCTAGGACGACCTCGACCTCGTCCTGGTTGAGGAGGTGTTCTTCTTCTAGGAGCCATCTCTAGTATGGGGAAAAATAGAAATCATTTAGACACAAAAATAACATGCTATTGACATGATGCATATCCTATGCTGCATGGTGTCATGCTTATGCAAGAAAATCATATGCATATTTCATATCATAACTTTTCTTCAATACTTTTTGTCCATCATATAGATCACAAGATCCTTACTCTTATACAATCTTTAGCTCTGATACCATCTGACACGACCCGCCTTTTTGGGGCCGTGTTAGCACTAGGGAATGGGTAGGCTAAATGCCACCAAAACCCGTAGTAAGCCTAACATTTCTATATTCTACTACAAATCCGGCATGACCCATTCATTTGTCTAATAAATCCTTATACCTGCTTAATAGGTTGGAAAGAGTAAGGATCCAAATCTACTATTCTCACATACAGCATCTACTTATCATCAACCAACATTGTTCTCAATAACATAACATAACCATACATGTTTTATGTACATATGATTATGGCAAACCATGGAGCGTCTAGAAGCATCGGACAGATACATCATGACAAAAACATTACTTGTCTGATTATCCAAGCGAGTCTCAAAAGACTTGGAATTCTTTCTCGTACGATCTGCTAATCTATGATAGTGAGGTGTGAGTCTACAACGCGACTCAGTGAGATATAAACATGCTACCATGCTTGTGAGGCTAGGTACACAAGGCTAGCTTCACAAGAATGATCTGTGGCATTCTGAGCATAGTAATATCAAATGCGGCATTCACATGAGTATCAATAATAAAGCTTAATATGAGTTGTTCAAGGAAAACATGAATCTGGTTTCTGAATTCTTTTCTGGGTTCTGGGTTCTGGGTTCTTTTCTTTCCTGGGTTCATTCTGAATTCTGGGTTCTTTCTAGATTCTGGTTTCTTTCTAGATTCCTAATTCTGAGCTTTCTCATTTCTGAGTTCTGATTCTTTCTGAATTCTGAATTTCTTAGGAAGAGACAGAGGCATGCTAGTATGGCATATCTCCTCTTTTTCTGATTCTAGAAAAGGTTGGCCTAACCTTGCCCCTAGAGGCCTGCCCTCTCCAGGTAGGACCCGGATCTAACCCATCACAGGCGGGTTATCTATGTGCACATAGTATGATAATATACGCTATCAGTTGGGTATTCTGAGAACTCATCAATCATGGTTAACATGGGAAATATGATTCATCAAAGAATCGCATTCAATAGGTTCAACAAATAAGGGGACCAGAAGGTGCAAAGAATCTGAAATCATTGTGTCAATCTGGCATACAACATGCTAGACTCAACTACATGGAGTCAAATAGATTATACAGGTTCAAGAACAATTCAACAAGCCGCAAGATAAAAGAAAAGAATTACTACACAAGTATAGTAGTATGATTATACTCACCTCGACTATCTCAGTGGTTCTGATTTCTTTCTACCTTTCTTGAACTTGAGAGGTACTAGGTACGACTTCTAGTTCTATTCTTTGTCCGCTTTCACAAGCTATTGGGTAACATGCATGAAAATACATATACCCTCATTAGTCATTCTTATACAAACCTCATTTCTTAACACATATCATTACAAATTCTATTTTATTTGTAAACCAATAGCATAGGTCTCACTCGTGAAGGCATAACTTCTTATATATAGGTCCAATGTTTTTAAAACTTTCCAAACCTCCAGGTAACACATAAATTCACATTTCTTCTTTTATGACCATGCTCTAATTCAGTCATTAAAGGAATCCAAATCTCCCATTTACAATCAGCTTTAACCTGCAGTCATGAGTTGTACCTTTCCTGTCTCAAAACTTTATAACTCATTCATTTCTCAACCAATTAAGGTGGTTCAAAGCTTCATTTTCAATAGACTCATATGGCTATGACATATCCAAATACAACTAAAAAATGATGCAAATTGGATTTATTGTGATTTTTACAAGCCTGTCCTGATTCTGTTCTCCTCTGTATTACGAAGGTTAGTAACAACCTTCACTTGTTCGGCCATATCTAACAGAATACTCATACAATTAAAATGTACTTTCTATAGAACTTAGAGGACATATGTTGGAGAATTTCGTAAGAAGAACTCATCATCCAATTCTAACTCTAAGGTCCTCAAACAATTGACTTTTAGTTCTCGTTTTAATCTCGCTGGTATTCTGAACCAGTACCAATTCGGGGCCTATTACACTTATTCGGCTCACCCTAAAATCGTGAAAAAAATCAGGGAGACAGTAGGAATCTTGATCTACAACGTCTATGTTTTAAGTTTATCCAAATTCACACGTTAAACAGCTCAAAACAAATGAACAAAGAGAGCTATGAATCTGTCTCTACGACAGCTTAACCTTCAAAACCCTAGGTTTTGGTTTAACCCCCCAAATCACCATATACACGAAATTTCTTCTTGTTTAAGTGTCATTGGACATCAAAGAACACAGATCTATCATTCAAATCATCAAACTCGTACATTCCCTCAAATGGGTTTCATAAAAGAAGAGAAAACTCAAGCTTTAATCCATAGATCTAAGTAAAGGAATGGAGGCTTACCTTTTTATGTTGATGAAATGGCTTGAATCACCTTCTTCTTCTTGTTACAAATATTGAAAAAGCTTGAGAGGAGCTCCAATGGAGGTGAGTGTCGTGAATGAGAGAGAAGAAGAAGACAAAGCTTTTGTCTTTAGTGCATTTAGCTTCTTATATACTCCTTATGACCATTTATTTACAAAAATGTCATTCTTGATCTGGTTTTTAAAACATCTGCCCGAACAATTTCCTGTGACCACCGAAAAATGTCATACATCATTAATTTGATGTCACTAAAATTATTATTCACTGCTTTGGTTTTAATGACATCAGTCTAAATATTAATTTATTTCGGTGTACCGGTTAAACTAGATACCGGGTGTTACAGTAACGAATGCAAATACTTAGTCATTATCAACCTTTTACTAGTAGCCTTACTTTATATCTTTCTACCTCTCCTTTAGCTAGCATTCTTCTTTTCCTTGTAAACCCACTTTACTCCAAATGCCTTTTACATTTTTGGAAGTGTGTAAACTCCTATGTGTTATTTTTTATGATAGCGCTAATCTCCTCATTTGTAGCATTTCTCCATTTCTTTGTTTTAAGCCACTTTTTTAAAACCTATTTGTTCATAATTAGCAAGGAGACAAAATAAAGTCAAATCATTTGGATGAGCTTTTGCCTCAATTATGTCTTGTAAATCTCTTTCCTTCTCCCTTATTTCTTTTAAGAATGATGGTGGAGAGCCAATGTGAGATGATGCCCTTGGTGATGTGGGAGGTGTAGTAGGCTCTTATATTTCTCTAATTGTATGCTCTTCTTCTTTGTCTTCAACCATAAGAGGAATTTATAATTGTTTTCTTAGACCTCCCAATTTTATATACCATCTTCATCAAATTTTACATCTTTATTAATGACTAATTTTCCATTGTTTATATTTTAAACCTTGTAGTCTCTTAAACTTTGATAATAGCTAACAAACACGAGCTTCTCACTCTTATCATCAAGTTTTGAACATACATTATGCTCTCAAATACTTTCAATTGTGCAATATCGAGTTTCTTTCCTCTTTATGCCTCTTGCAATATTCTTCCTTATATACTACTTATTGGTGAGTAGTTGGATATGTAGATTGTATATGTTACGATTTCAGTCTAAAACTCCTTATGCATCTTTTTGCTTTTCAATATGCTTTGAGCCATTTCAAAAATAGTTTTATTTTTCCTTTTTGCTCATCCATTCTAATGGGAAGATCTTAAGACCTTTAAAGGATGATAAATTTCATATTATTTATAAAAAATTTTAAAGTCTCTTAATGTGAATTTTCCTCCTCTATTAGATCTTAAAAGCCTATTTTCATATCAACTTTCTCTCTCAATAAGTGATTTGAACTTTTTAAAGGTACCAAATACCTTTAATTCTCCTTTAAGAAATATACCCACGTATTTTTTGAAAAATTATCAATGAAGAGAAGGACGTATGCATTCTTGCTAAAGGAGTAAGGTGAAATTGGACCACATTGACCATATATATCATTGTGTACAAGTTGTAATAGCTCTTTGATTCTTTTAGTAGACTTCTTTGGAAAGATTTTTTTTTATGCTTTCTAAGTAAAAATTTGTCACATAATTAATCCAAATGTTTGAAGGAAAGCAATCCTTTCACCATGTCTTTCTTAATAATTTCAATCCTCTAAAATTAGATGTTTAAGTCTTAGGTCCTAAAGCTAAGAAGGGTCTTTAATACAATGTTGAATACATTTTTCCATATCATTTAAGATGTTAATTAAGAACATTCTTCTTCTTATCGTTGGCACCTTGATTATCAATTTATTTCTTTGATCTCTTATTGAAAGACTATAATCTTTAAGGTGAATATCATAGCCTTCTCTAAGAGTTGACCTAAGCATAGTATATTATTGTTCATACTAACATAACATACATTTGAAATAAACTCATAACATACATTTGAAATAAAATATCGCCTTCCATCTTTCAAATGGATTAAGATGTTACCTTTGCCTTTAATAAGTCTCTCCAAATGTAATATTTCCATTTATAGACTTATTAATATCTATCGTCATATCTTTTCTCCCACACATATGGTTACTAAAGCCAGTGTCTAAACACAAAGTGCTCTTTTCTATGCCTTTCTCTCCTTTGTAAGCCAACAATAAAGCGGAGTCTTCTTACTTCTCCTCCTCAATATAATATGCTTTCTCTTTAACATTTTTAGGAGCATTTCTATATTACGAAGCGAAGTGTCCAAGTTTGTAACAGTTAAAACATTTAACTTGAGATTTTTCATACCTTTAGCCTCCCATCATTTCTTGACATACTTCCTCTTCCATACCCTTTTGTGGATAGATTACTTAGTTCTCTTCCTCCATCTTTAGATGGTTTAATGCCTCATCATCTTTGACTTCTATGTCCTTCATCACAATCTCTTACTTTTAGCCTCTTTTAAGTGTTAAAGTTTCTTTCCTTTTTATTCAAAGTGTTCTTAGTTTGAAGAACATACTCCAAGACCTTTTACTTCCTCTTTTGTCTTTCTTCATATGCTTCAAGTGATACTTTGAGTTGTTCAACAGTCATAGCTTTCAAATCTTTTGTTTCTCTAATGGTTAGTACAATATGTTTAAATTTAGAAGTAAAGAATGAGGAATTTTCTCCATCACTCTTATGTTAGTAATGGCTTCCATAATTTTTCTCATTTTATTATGACTATATCTCTTTCAAAATAATCTTTTCATATGTAAATCTTTAAAATTGCTTCTTAAACATTAAAGCTATACCTTTTTATACTTTCTCCTATTCTCAACTTGAAAGATGAGGGAAGAGCTTCTCTCTTTCTTAAACCCTTCAAGGCATCCTTTGACGTTGAGATAAGTAGTCTCATCCTTCTTTATAATCTCCCAAAGATCATATGCTCCACGCAAAGCCTTCATTTTGATGTTCCAGTTATCATATCCTCCCTTAAAGGACTTTGAAACTTAGAGGGCAACTTACCATCTTCTACCATAAGGATATTCAAATTATGGTATTACTTTGTGGGAAAGTGATGGGCCTCTAATAAAAATGACACATAAAATTTAGAGTCAACATTCTAAGAAAAGTAGGACAGGATCTTAACTTTTTAATAAGAACTTTAGTAACAATTTAAAGATGAAAAAGAAATTTTTAATGAAAGAACTCTCACTTATAACTAGCTACTCAACTCAACTCAACTTATCGTTATAAAAAAGAGGATGACCCTTATTTATAATATTCAAAGATACAATTAATAATTTAATATTCAACATTAAAATTTTAAAGATATTTCTAAATTTAAAATATTATATAAAATATCTAGATATTTCTACCTAAATAATTAAAAGATATTTCTTCAATATATCTAAACATTTTAATAAGTACTTTTAAATTAAGGTGTCTCAAAACATCTTATAAAATTTGAGTTGTATTTATTTTTTTAATCCACACAAATTACCTATTTCTTTGATTCAATACATAAACTTAAAAAAAAAATTGTATTCTACAAAGCAGCCTTTAGCATTGGCCAAGATGTTAAAACATACCTTAAACTACTCTTACGAATCTTGAAACATGAAAGCTCACGTTTCCCAACAATCATCCAACTATCTTTTTGTAATGCTCATCTTCTTGCCCTGTATTATAAAAATTTCTTGAACGAATAAATGCCAGAGATTTGTAAAGTTGGAAAGGTTTCTTATTGTCTAGTCGGTGACTGATATGGGCACCTTTTAATTCAATTTTCTATAGGAAAAATAAAAGAAGAAAAGAAGAAAGAACACCCATGCATTTATGTAAACATGTTAGCATTACATTACGGAACCATAGAAGTAATACAAAGTGATTCGTAAAGCTAAAATACAAGAATCTAATTCTCGTGAAAGCTGATAACAATGGTTGCACGCACCACAACTGGTTCCCCAACTAGATAAGGAATATATATATACACCAATGAAACAGACACTTGCACGGAAGAAAAAGCATTTTGGAAGATGTGATCAACAGAATCAAACCTATCCACGCTTGTAACGGCTGAAGAGACCTTCGGTTTGGGCGTTCCTGAAGGCACTGCAGGCAATGAGATAGACACAAATGAGCACCACCACTGCTACTATCAAGATTATATTGGTTTTTCTCCATTCCTCTCTCAAGTTCCCTAGCAAACCAGCTTTGCATGAATTGCAGTTGTAGCACAGCTGGTTCTGGTCGTTGTTCCATATGTAGCAGTCTGGATCTGCTGTTGGGTTCGCAGGGTTTACCCACAGTGTTGGGTTCACGTAACTATAACCGCATGCTGTTGGAGGCTTACAACACCCTGACTGCAACATGGAAAAATTTTCAATGTATCACATTAAGAAAGCAATCTGAATGGGGTTGTACTTGTTTGTGAAAGAATACGGAGAAAAGTCTCCGATAGTTTGCTCACTCATTCTTTTACTTTTTCACATGTAAGAAAGCAAAAGTAGCAACCTCGACCTCGAGCCTTCCAAATGAAAGAAAGAACTTCTTATGTCACTTGTATCCAAAGCTGGCAACCATATAGCAGCTCCACAACTTATAGTTTTATGTTATTTTATATCATGTAATAATGTCAATAATGAAAGGTGGTGAATTTAATACAGTCTAAGCCCATGATTCCACGTTATGGAAATTTTGGCAGGTTGTTATTTGACATCATTTTTTGACAATCATTATGTAATTTCCATCTTTAAAAAACATCTAAATGCCCCACGCACCATATCATTGTCAATGTGATTAATTTTTTTTTCCAGCACCTAAAGTTTATTAAGTGATTATGGACCACAAGATTCGTTTGTATTGCAAACTAACATGATAATCCTACAAGGGCCCCACCTTTTTTATTTCAATAGTAAGAGTGAGTCCTACTTTCAACGCCACTCTTATCTCGTACCGCCTATTCCAGTTTTCTCTTGTAGCATCCTAAAGTCTACCTTAAACGGATACTCATCAGGAAACTAGGAGAAGTAATTAGTAGTGTCTAGCTGTCAGATTCTTACAAGTCCTTACCGACCATTACGTCATAATGCCATCAACTCTCGGACAACTTGAATGTCAGACAAGCATCACACTTGGCAGATTATGACAGTTGAAGCAAAGTATAGATGAAACTTCCCACGAGACAACCTTTTGGTCCAAGGACATTAACTAGCTACAGTCTATGCATATCATTCTATGATTCCCCCAGTGAGAATTTATCCGTAATTTCCAGAAAGGCACAAAGCTTGACTGGATAAAGTTATTAAACCAAATTGCCAATCTAAGATTCGTTATGGACATAAAGACCACACCGGTACATGGCTCCAAAAACAAAAGGCAACTTGCACAAAGTAGGCTTTTTGAGTTTCCGGGATAGAAAATTTAGTCCTTTCAAAGAAAATTGAAAAGTAATGAATTTTTTTATAGCAATCAGAAACAAAACGGATGATTAGTTACTACTTGCCTGGAGAGGAGAGATATGAGAGGAGAAGAACTGGTCAGCAGTGAAATAGTTCTGATTCAACTTGGCACAAACATCACTCTCAGCGAGACAAGCTCTAATCTTTTCCCAATTCTCGGGGTTCACTATGTGATCCTTCATCCAAGAAGAGAACCCTTCAAGCCTGTAATCTTGGTAACCTCTCCCGAACACGTCGTATCCACCATCGGACCTCGTTACAACGAACGCGAAAACCAGTAGGATCAAGAGAAGTCCGATGAGAATGGCCATGCAGCAGAGATAGAATGCCAAGAGTGTTTCTTTATACCAGTAGGCTCCAAGGAAGCCCGTGAGGGAGACCAAGAGGATGAGGATTCCAAGGATAACCACCGGCCACCGGAAGAAGTGGTGGATGCATTCGTTGTCGGGTTTGGAGGCCAGCCAGATACCCGAGACGATTATGGGGATCGAACAGAGGAAGGCTACGAAATTTAGAACCGCTGTTATGTTATTGGACACCGCCATGGATAAGGTGAAGAGTTTAGCTTCTTCAGGGAGCAAAGACTTCTAGTTGGTGGGATAAAGACTGGACTAACTAGAGCTATGGTTTGTGCTGTGTAAATACACTTTTAAAAGAAGCGACGGTAATTGTGAGAAGGTGTGATGGTCATATTATACATGTTTCATGAAGTAGGCCGGAACAAAACTGTCATAATTTTTTTGTCCTTTTTTTTATTTTGTCTTACCAAATCTTAACCATCTATATATACGGGTTGCGAAATTTACATAAATAAATAACTATGATTTAATATGATAAAATAAGAATAAGAAAAATAGATAGAGAATTGTCCCGAAAGAAAACGGTCAAGCCCACGCGGGCAAGGTATGCCCCAAGTGGTAGCTTTTTGACTTGTGACTTGCGTATGATTCCTCGTGGCTACGTAAGCCTTTCATTTTAGGGAGCATTTGGTTTGAGAGTTTAAGAATGAAGGAATGGAATAATTGTAAAAAATAGTATTTGCTTTGAGATTTTCAATTCCAAGGGAATAGATTTATCCCATTAAATTTGAGAATCTACTAAACCTTTCAAAGGAGGTAGGTATCAAGTTTTCATTCCAATCTAGTAGTTACTATTTATACCCCTCCCCACATAAGCAATTTTTATTCTTAATTATATTATTAAACTCATCGTCATAGTTACTATTTATACCCCTTCCTCACATAAGCAATTTTTATTCTTAATTATATTATTAAACTCATCGTCGTCATCGTCGTCATTATTATTATCATTACTATTATTATTATTATTAATTATTGTTATTATTATTATTATTTATTATTAAAAATTTATTATTATTATTATTATTATTAAAAATTTCAAACATATTATTATTATTATTGTTATTATTATTATTATATAATGATGATGATGATGATGATGATTATTATTATTATTATTATACGAAATTAATTATCTTATTTTTATTATTATTAATTTTATTGTACTAAATTAATTATCTTATTATTATTATTATTTATTATTATTATTATACGAAATTAATTATCTTATTATTATTTTTTAAATTTTGCAGTAGTACTGTAGTAGTAGTAGTAGTAGTAGTAGTAATAATAATAATAATAATAATAATTATTATTATTATTATTATTATTATTATTATTATTATTATTATTATACAAAATTAATTTCCTTATTATTTTTTATTATCATTATTATTCATAATTATAAAGCTGTTTGACTAACTATTGGGCTCTTCAATTTTGATGTTATTGGAAACTTGTAGCTACTTCAATACTTCTTTCGGTGTTTATGTTTAAAGCAATTTGATTTTGATGTTGTTTTATGCTTTATATTCCATTTTAAATATAATATAAAAAATGATATTATATTATCTTTCATCCCATTAATGCAACAAACCAAACATATTATTGGTATTAATATAGAAACTCAAATTACAAATCAAACATCTTTTTTTTTATTTTTCATACTCATTCCCATTTTCTTCTACTTTTATACCTATACCTATACCCAACCCCATTCTCAAACCAAACGCCCCTTAAGTTTCCGACAACTAGATCGCAGTTTAATCGATAATTCCTATATATAGATGCATATACAAATCATCATATAGGTACAGAATGACTCCAAATAAGCAAACAACAGCCAATGTTTAATTTCACATGAATGGCTCCTCGTGGAACATATACGCACGGGAGGCTTATTAATAAGTAGTAGGAAATTGAAAGTTTACTAAAGTTCGTCCCGACCTCGGGCAATTGAACGAGCCAAAACATTACCGGCAGGGGCGGGTGCTATGCAGCATTGATGCATATAGATTTCATTGCACATATGAGTGACAGTCTCCGTCTCTCCCCAACCAAATACCTTATCGACCAACGAGACTGCAAATTTTCCAAGGATGTATGATCCTGCCATGCCGCCCACAATTCCGGCCACCACTACAAACACCGGGGACGCGACTGCACCCAACAACCCTGTGGCTAAGGCAGTGGTGGAGAATTCTCCGAGTGTCCCACCGCCAACCACTACTAGAACCTGAGCGGCATTTTCTGTTGCTGCTTGCAGCTTGTTGTCAGATGTAAAGACGTCCCACACCGCCATGCCCGCTATGAAGATAAAAACGGTCATTCCTGTTGCCCCTAGAGCCTTTGATACCCGATTCACTATAATTCTTCCCCTCCCGGATGCCTCGATGATAGCATGGTACACCTATATACATACATTCATTCATGTAAACTATTTAACCAAGGTTAATATTTTCTTTTTTACCTTTTTAATTTGGGTTAAAAAAAAAAGAAAGAGGAGTTGATGAGTAGTCAATAATTACTCGCAGCTTTTGTTCATCTGTCAGGTCCTTAAACAGCTCTCGAAAGTTTAATTTGCTCTGATACCTTTCACCATTAATTTGAACAGTCAATGACATGATAAACTGAGAGACATATAGTTGTGAAGAGATCAATTACTTATACGTATAGTTGGCATCAAGAGATGTGTTACACGTATACTACCTTTTGACGAGTTCTTCGAAAGACAAGCCTTGCTCCTTGAGCCATTTGGCGAAGTAGCGTGAAACAGGTCTATTTTTCCGCCTGACGTACTCCAACATGGCGTTCCTGAAAGTGACTGCATCTTTGGCCAGGCGTCGGACGTTGATGACGTTTTCTGGATCGATTTCTTGCCGTTGCAGAGCTTTGATGATGGCATTGGCATGCTCTTTGATTTTGTCGAGGTAGTGTCTTCGCAGGCTGTAGTTGCTCACGAACTGCAACGCACTGTTCGTAGCATACACCACATAGTCGAAAATGTCACTGGCAATGGAAGATAGATCCTTGTCCTTGTTCTCAAACTCTTTCTTTAATTGTCTCACAGAATCCAGAAGGCCCAGTATCGTATTGTAACAAACTTTGGTTTCGCTGAAGCAGTTGGAGCGTTGGACTTCAGAGTTGAATTTGCAGTTTTTTGCTGCCTCTTCTTCTTGCTTGGAAACGACCTTAGCAAGCTTCAGAACCTCTTCATCGTTGAGAATAAATGAGTCGGGGCCCGCCATTAGGGAGGGAGAGAGAGAAACCTCAAGTAGTACTGGATACGTTTAATTAGCATCGATCCATGGACATCCCTTTAAAGACTAGCCAGCCTTTGTATGTTTGACAATGCCATACGCTGGATTTTCCGTCTTTTTTTTTTAATTGGAAAACAAAAAAACAAATATGAATATATAGACGATTGTCGTGTTCTTGGTAATTGATTATTTGTAATATTGTAAATAACTAAATACCCAAATAATCACTGAATCTAGGACAAGTTGCGATAATAATCACACGCACAGTTACAAAAGTACTGAAAATAAAGAAAATGACATAAAGATTTAATAAAATTCGGCCAATGATAATTACTTTCTAGGGCAAGAGTCGAGAGAAAATTTTCACTATAAAAAGAACGATACAGATAGATTCTTTTTGTAACCAAGTTTTTATTTTTTTTAATCAAAAACAGGCCTAAGCCCGGAGCCCAACACTGATATCCGTTTTTTGCCAATTCGAGTCACACCGCAAATTTATCGAATCATGTAGCCATTTAGATCCAAAACACTATTTATCAACTCAAAATTCAATTACCAGCGAGGATTTGGTCCCTTAAAGAAAACACATTTATTAAAGTAGTAATGCTGTGCCATCATTTTTAGTGGCGTCCTTTCTACACGGATGAAATCACCTGTTTTATAATTGCTGTGTCAGTGCTGTTCTATTGCATCTGGTCCATATATTTATATGAGACCCACAAAAATATATGGATCAGATGCAATGGAACAGCATTGGCACAGCAATTATAGAACAGGTGATCTGTTCCCCCTTCTACAAGGCCGCTATTGCTGTGCCAATGGAACAGCATTGGCACAGCAATTATTGACAGATCGATACAGCATTTTATAAAGAGTAGTGGGATAAAAAAATTTCAGGAACCGGTTAAAAGAAGAGTTAGATATGAATAATAAAATATAAACACATCTGAAAGGCGTGTTCAGATTTGTTTTGATTTGGAGGC
>JAOSBP010000205.1:10673210-10692774 GCA_027563825.1 Erythroxylum mucronatum | reverse complement strand
GCCCTAATAAACATATGAAGGGCAAATTATTTTCATTTTTATTGAGGGTAAAAATGGTATTGTATTATCTTTCATTCTCATTAATGCAACAAATCAAACAACATTATTGGTATTAATACAGAAACCCAAGTTACAAACCAAACATCATTTTTTTATTTTCTATACCCATTCTCATTCCCTTCTACTATTATATCCATATCTATACCCAACTCCGTGTTCAAACCAAACACCCCCTTAAACTTAATATCATAGAAAAATAAAGTTTAATTAACTCAAATAAAATATTAATCACAAAATTTTAAACACGTAAAAAGTTAAAAATATTTTATAATTTATAAATTTAAAATCAAATTTAATATTTTTACAATACATAACAAATGTAGGTGAGAGTTATTTATTTTTTATCATTGAATTTATTTATCTAATAACAATAATTGGTTTTAGATAATTTTTTAATAGAAAATTTAAAATAAAAATTTATTTCAAAGTTAAGTTTAGCAAATATCTATTGATATGTAAAATGTTACTTTTGGATTATCAATATATGTAGTTTGAATATTTTATTATAAAATATTTAAATTTGTTTGTAAATAATAATATTAAAGAAAAAACCGTGACAAGTAGTTTCTAGTTCCTACAATTCATACAATAATGACAAAATTAAGCCCTAAAAATTGACAGTTTTAAATGTTTCTGAGTTTTAAGTTTGAGAGATATTTCTTCTTATAATTATTTTTTTTGAAGATTCTTCTTATAATTATTGTATTTTCTTTTTACTAAATTTTATGTTTTCTCCTTTGAATGTGGACATAGGCTTAAAGTCAAACCACGTAAATTTTGCATTCAAGCTTTTCTTCCATTTTGGCTTATTATTTTAATTATCTTGATTTATAACAAATTGATATTAACTTTAGAAATATTTAGTTAAGTACGAATATCATAAGGCTTTATTAGAAAATAAAAATACGACAACATCAATGAACGCAAAGCAAAAAGACAATTTATATGAGATAGTCGAATTAAGTTTGAAAGAGATAATCAAACTTATACGGTGTTTCTAAGTTGTTTGGGGCCTAGGGTTCGATGGTTGTCTGCGTGTAGTTGATTATGGCTCTGTAACGTTGTCGTATTGGCCATAAATATATTAATACGTCACCATTTTGATTGAAATCTTGAGTTTAGACTGCGTTGGAACATCCCATAAATTTCAGTGTGGTCATGCTCATCTTTTTTCCCGTGATATCGGCTTTCGATTGATCAATTTCAAATTTAAATTTTTGATCGAGCTTCCATAGCTTTTCATAGTTGGTGTCCACAATTTTAAGGATTCATTAATGTTAGATTGTTCAGGAACTTTCCTTCAAGATTCTATGAATCACATATTTAATATGCATTTAATTTATTACATATTTAAAATAAATAAATTTAATATATAAATTCTTTATATTCTAATGTATTTTTTCCCTTTCAGAAGGATAACATATAATAACCTTACGATTTTACTTCTTAAAAAAATGTTAGATATTTAATGGTTGAATAATCAAATTTCATTGACAATATATTGTGACTTGTGAGAGATAAAGATAAGAAGTTTTAATTGACCAAAAAATTTATATTTTCTTTTATTATTGTTTAATAGAAACGAAAACTTATAATTTGTCTTATAAAAATCACTAATTCTATCTTTATTTACTTTGAATTGTTGAATATTTTATAATGATAATTTGTATTTAAATTATTAAATATTTTGTATTAATCTAAATGAATACCCAATTTTGTTTGATATTTATTTCATCAAAAGGTGCCGTGCTAAATAGATGCTTCCATTTGTGTCCACTCCCTTTATAATAGATTAAGACCCCACATAATCTTCTCCTCACAAGAAATCACACCTCATGTTATGACATTTAATACTTAAACCAAACCACTACCACAAATTACATTTGTCCTGTTATCTAGAGTTGATTCAAATTCTAGAAAAAAAAACATTTCTCTTTTTCTCAAACATAAACCATCCTCCCTTCCTGAAGTCTACAACCTGTTGATTAAAAAGAAAGAGGGCCTTGCGATCAGAGCTTGTGAAAATTAAGATAGATATACATCAAGTTATCTCCTCTCCTCCACTACTGAAGTTGAAGCTCATCAGGTCTTCTCTCTCTCTCTCTCTCTCTCTCGCGCGCGCGCGCCCCTTCTCTCTTTTGCCTCATTTGGGTTTTTTAGCTAACAAAAGTTGGCTTATTCATAGGTGTATTCTAATTTCTTCTTAGTATTGCCTCAATGTTTCTTTGGAAAATATTAATGCTCATAAAGTTCTTTATCCTAGTAAGTTCTATGTCAAATTTTGCCGAATCCATTCAATTAATTTGTATTGTAGGACAATGAGGATTGATAAAACTTGGATGAAAATTTCTAATACAACACTGCCACAATATGAAAAAGGAGTTAACAAATTTCTAGATTTTGCATTTAGAGATCTTGATGAAGGAAGATCATTTTGTTGTCCTTGTAAAAACTGTAACAACAATTTATTTAGGTCAAGTCAATCAATTTGTGAAAATCTGATGTTAAATGGGATAAACAAAAATTACGAGCATGGTACCATCATAAAGAGGTTCTACAATATTATTCTGACGATGACAATGATAGTAATCAGAGTAATAAAAGTGAAAATGATGATGGAATGCATGATATGTTATGTGATCTTGCGAGGGATAGTTCTTATGATCTAAATGAAGATGATGATGATCCTATTAGAGGTGGCCCCATCAATCCAAATAAGGAAGATACGAAATTTTATAGATTATTGCAAGAATTAAAGCAAGAGTTATATCTTCGTGATTTGTATGATCTTCCTGATGATGATATAGGAGATGAGTCGTGCCAAGAGAATGAAAATTTTGGCTTTACACTTCATGAATCTACTTTAAAGGATGATACTGATACGATATCTTTCAATGGATCTAATTTAGATGCTGCAACTGTTGAAGGAAATCCATTAAATATTGATACTATAAGGGCTGGAGAAGATGACAAAATTGATTGTGATGAAGATACTTTTATGAATGATGATGAGACAAATTTAGTAAGTAAAGATAAGGAAGGCAACAATGACAATTATTAGGCATTGACAAGAACTTTGTTTTTAAATTTTAAATAGGTTAAGAGTTTTGCTTAATATTTTGGAACAAGATTTTCATTATATTTATTTTGATGAAATTTCAATGTTATGTTTAGCAAATATCTATCAATATGTAAAATATTACTTTTTGACTATCAATATATGCAATTTGAATATTTTGTAAGAAAATATTCAAATTTGTTTACAGATAATAATATTAAAGAAAAGCTATGACAAGTAGTTCCTAGTCCTTAAAATTCGTATAATAATGACAAAATTAATTATTACAGTGGTTAATTTTGATATGTTATTACAACAAGAAATAGTTATCATTAATCTGTTATGTTTCTATTGACAATAACCTTTGTAACAAAAAGTTGGTGATTAAGTGACAATAAAATTTCTTGTCATAAAAATTACGAATAGTAGTGACCATAATGATAGTTCCATTTTTATGACAATATTAAGTAGACACTAACTAATTGACTTTTTATTAACAAAAGTTTCGTCATAAAAAGTAAAATATTGTGTGACGGTAAACCATTTCATCACAACAAAAGAAAAATATTAATGATCAAACTATATTTTATCACAACAAATAGAAAATATTAGTGACCAATATATGTTTTGTCACAATTGTAACTCATTCCGGCCAAAATTATTTTGGCGCCAAATTACATATGTTTTTAGTAATAGAAGTTAATAATAAAAGAAAATTTGATACTATTAATATATTAATAGTGACAATTTAATTGTGAAAGATACTAAATTGTCACAATTATCATTGTATTAGTGACAAAAAAATAAATCATCACAATTAATTCAAACAATAGTGTCAATTAATTATTTTTTCACAAAAAACCTCATACCTGTGACGAAATCATAGTTAATCATAAAAAAGTTTTCACTAAATTACGAATAGTAGTGACCATAATGATAGTTCGATTGTTGTGATAATATTAAGTAGACACTAACTAATTGAATTTTTGTTGACAAAATTTTTTGTCATAATAAGTTAAATATTGTGTGATGGTGAACCGTTTCATCACAGTGAGAGAAAAATATTATTAACCAAATTATGTTTTATAACAACAAATAGAAAATATTAGTGACCAACATATGTTTTGTCACAATTACAATTATTCTCGCTAAAATTATTTTGGCACCAAATCACATATGCTTTTAGTGACATAACTTAATGATAAAAGAAATTTTTAGTGTCAGCACTTTTGTTACAATAAAATGAAGTATTATTACGACTTTATTCGGCACTACTTTATATTGTTTATGTGGACAAGCTTGTCATAAATATATAAAGTTATTGCAACCATATAGTTTTGTCACACAATCTATAGGTTTTAGTGTCACTGCTTTTGCCACAAAAGTGTTTCATAATTTTGACAATTTTCCTAAATTAGTCACTATTATAGTGACGAGGGTATTTGTGACGGGACGTGACAACTTCAAAAATTCAACACTATTAATAGTAGTGACCAATATTACTGCCTTTATTGACAAATTTTGCTTTCACTAAAAATACAATTTCTTGTAGTGAACAAGTATGGATTATATCGTTCAGCATTGCCATTTGAGTCTCGTTTGCTTTTTAAAACTCATTTAAATCTAACTCGCTTAAACCTTTTTGAAATTCAGCAAGATACCAAACTGTATTGTCTTCCATGGATTTTAATTTAGCTTGCATGGCATCAATCTATTTTTTAGACTCTAAACATTATATGGCTTGTGAAAATGAAATTAGATATTTATTATCTTTAATATCAACATTTGACTTTTGTAATAAACCACATAATAATTTTAAATGGATGACTTTGTTTCTCTTTAAGTTCTTCTTAAATATCTTATTTACTATGGCTTATGTACACCAGATGGTTGAGAGTTAGTACTTTACAGTTGTGGTCTTTCATTTCAATGTTGTTTAGTATTGTCTAAATTTCCATTAATTACTAGAATAATATTTGGAACAACGACTTGTGAGAAGCTTTTATGGGTAAAGGACCATTCACCCTTACTTTTTTATATCTATATTTTATCGTTCATTACTCCCACTAACTTCACCATTCTTAATGAATCTAAAATTTCCAGTTTCTACCATTCTAAGACTATGATTTAGACTATAAAACTTAAATATTTTAGATTTCTCTAGGTAACCTATAAAGTAATCATTAATCATTCGATAATTTATTTTCTTTTCATATGGATTATAGATCCTTGACTCTGTTGGACAATCCTAAACATACGAATGTATTAAACTAAGTCTCCTTTTAGTCCACAGTTCAAAAGGAGTTTTATGGATCTTACCTGGGGATCATGTTCAATAAATATATAGCAGTTTTAAAGGCATACATCCATAAAGAAGTAAGTAGTGAGGAGTTATTTATCATACCCCTAATCATATTCATTAATTCCCTATTGTACCTTTCTACCACACTATTTAGTTAAGATGTGTTTAGCATAGTATAATATTCACATATGTCATGTCTTTTGAAGAGCTTTATAAATGGATCTTGACATTGTCTTAACTTATCATATTTCTTATATTATCCACTCTTTTTATCAGATCTTATAATTTTAGCATTTTTCTATTTACCTTTTAACCTCAATTATGTATACATTAAGGGGATTTAATGCTTGAGATTTTTTATAAAGCAAATAGACGTAACCATATCATAAGAAATTATCGATAAAGGTAATAAAATATTTTTCCACCAAAAGATGACATATCACAATTTTCACAATATCAAGGGGTATAATCTTAAGAATTTAAGTGCTTATTATGACTCCTTTCTTATTATGTTTGGTTTGTTTTCCCTTAATGCAACCTACATGTATACTTATATCAGTAACATCTAGATTTAGAAGAATCTCATTTTTTTATTAATCTTTTGAACCTTTCTTTGGATACATGACCTAAACATCTATGCTATAAGTAGGCAAAATTTTCATCTATTCACTACGTTTAATTTCAAATTTACCATAAATAATAAGCAAAGATTCATCAAATTTATTATCAAGTTTTAATTTTTAGAAACTAGCATTAAGAACAATATAACCAATAAATATTCTTAAATAAATTGAAAAACCGATATCTAAGATCTCCTTTAAACCTAATAACATCAAGTTTTGGAATAAAAATTAGGTTCCCATAAATTGAAGGAACATAAACAGTTTCCAAAAGATTTAGTTGATGCCCAAAATTTAGGATCAAACAATAAATCCCTACATCTTCCACTAGAGCATTTATATGGTTTTCCATCAAGATATCTATTTCTTAATTATATTTATAGTTTGGATCAAAAGAAATTCTTACATTATAGTGGAAATATGACCAATAACACTAGTATTAATCCACTAAGCATTAAGAGGAACTTCACAAACCTAAAGGCTAAGATTGAAACTTAGAAAGACTGAAAAGGTTAAAAAGATATAGTTTCGAAACAAAAGGAAATTAATCAATCATGCAAAGATCGAAAATTGAAAATTGAATAGGCCCATGAAGAAACAAACCTAAGATTAGAAGTGAGGAAGAGAGAGAAGCGATAGGGTGTTGAGATTGTATTGATATGGTCTAGAAAGAGAGAAGGATACATTAAGTGCAACATTTTTGGAACTCGAAGGGCAGAACAGGAGACAATAGAAGAAAATAGTAAATAATTAGTTTTTTTGTATATATGCTTAAACTTTGGGTCAGGCTGAATTATGGAACTCGAGTCCAAGCTTAATTTAAAGCCCAAATTTTTTCTAGAAAAGGCTCAAACTCAATCCAAAGCTTCTAATTTTTGGGCTTGGTTGGGCCTAAACCAAATTTCCAATACTAATAATATTTACCTGTCTTTTTAAACCAAGCTTTATGTTTTATGCAATACTTTTACCTATTTCTATCTTTTTTATATAATTTAAATTTGTCTGAATTTTGCTCCTTTTGATTCGTGTATATAACATTAGCAGGCAACTTCTTTTTCTTAAACTTGTTGGCTTTTACTTTTAATCATCTACGAACTTTTTGGTGCACTAGGTTAATGGAATGTCTCACTTGTTTCTTCAACATTGCTTCCTCTCGAGGAAGCTTATTAAATAATTCATTAACATTATACTTTTCCTTTGTAATATTGTAATTAATTTGAATAAGTCCATACTTAGGAGGTGGTAAGTCCAAAATGAATTGTTCCATAAAAGAGTCATCTACTATCATTCCTAGTGTCTTTAACTTTTATGCAATGTTAGTCATCTCAACAATATGGTTGTCCTACATACTTGTGACCCCCAATATACTTCATGATTGTGAGTTCTACAATAAGGGTACTAGCAAGTGAATTTTCCAAATAGTGAAAACGTTCTTCCACAAACTTTATGCATTCTTTTACACTTTCATTTTTTGAAACAGTTGTTTTAATGTAGTTGGAAATAGTCATCTACATATACATCAAACTTAATCTATTACATTGTTCCCTTATCTTATGGTATGACTTCCTTCCTCACTACTCATATCTTTAAGAGTAAAAAGGTTAATCCTTTGATAGTGTCACGTTAAGTTCCAAAATACTAACTAAAAATTTACTAGTTTGCTCCATTTAGAGAAATTAAAACCAATTAAAAAATAGTAAGAAATGAAGCTTACGAATGAAGAGAAAAAACTACGAAAGTAATAAATAAATGCTCATATTATTTATAATTTATTTAAGAGTTCAAAATAAACAATTAAAAGTACCTTATGGTTTCCACTTTAATTGATATTACAGTACATTATCATAATTTAAATGTCAATGACAATCAATCATAAGTAAATAAATATCCCCAATTAAACATATATGTTTTCTTTGGATATAAAAATATATTTGCTCAAAAAAGTTAATTTACTCCCTTTATATTTACTCTCTCATATAATGATTAAACTCACCTTTGTGTGAATCACAAGGCTATGAGATGGTAAACAATAATCTATCATTTACTTTACTCATAGGAATTTTAAGTAATATTAATAATTGACCTCTTATTTATTTACCAATGTCATCATCATATTTTGGTCACTTTGGTGAGTAATGAAAAATAAATACAAAATTTATGTAAAATAATAAATTTTATTTTGATGTTATGTATTTACAAAAATAATAATGTAGAAACTGGATTAAAAATACTCTCATAAAGATCAAACATTTTATTGCATTAATTTCTCTTTGTTTTCAATGTTACACCCAGAATTAAACTTTGAATCAAATCAATGAAAGGATCAAATTACATCAAACATAATAATATCAAATAAACTTAAAAAGTTCTAATTTCATGTTGAAATAAAACCATATAACTTACAATCCTAACAAAGTTGTCTTTCTTAATTAAAACCATATCACTTATCATGTATAGCTTTTATTATGCCTCAGTATTCTTTTTATTGTTTTTAATGAGTCTGAGATGGATTTAACTAATATATGCTCATAGTTTCAATATTATAGCCAATACTTAGTCTTTTACATACCATTTACATATATAAGACTTCCAAGTACATTGAAATAAAAAACTTCTTTCATTTCTTCCTTTTCTTGTGGTGTTATTGCACAAATCAATTTGCTTGTAATTTTTAATACAGAATGTCATTTTAATTCTCTAAATATATGTCATTTATAAAGGTGAAAGCAATTTTTTGGTTGATGTCTTCAAATCTGTAGTTTGAGGATGCACACATCTTCACTCATGATTTTCATTTTAAATTCATATGACAACCATTTTATAATTTTCTTAACAAACTAAAAATCATTACATGTAATTAAAATATCATCTACATATAAAAGTAAAATACTCATTTATCTTTGGATCTTTTACAAAATGAAGTTATCACGTTGTTATTAACCCTATGTATATTGTGGTCTTCATCAATCATGTGGAAATCATATGAATTTATGAAAACAAAGTGTACCATTATATTGAGAACACTACTTTAGGCTGTAAATTGATTTCAATAATTGACACTTTTGATGTTCTTCGAATGTCTTAGAAAAATTATCCATCCTTCCATCCATCCACACACACACACACACACACACACACACACATATATGGAATGTCTTAGTAAAATCTAAAGGTTAGCCATACAAACATAAATAGATATATGAGCTACAATTTTAATTGTTTTTTGCTAAAATTTATCACATATTCTAAACTATACACAAGCTGATTTATTATATGATTGTTTTAATATATCCCGCTTTATAAACTGTTAACAATTTTGTTTTTGGTTATAGGAACTCATTTGTTGGTAGTATTTATTTTCCGAACGAGATTGAAGATAAGCCTTCGCAGTTATGGAAATGACATTACTTTCCTTATATTTTTGACAATGTCAACAATGACTTTGCACACAATTTAATCGAAATTATATCAGTTTCTATATTATTCATTGTAGCTCTATCATTATCTTCTTTCACGTACTTCAGGAAGATCCTTTTGTGTGTCGGTTGAGATTAGTGAATTTGTTTTCGACTACGTTTTTGTGAACTTGGTTTAATTTGAGTATTTGTTTGTGGTTTGTACTTTACATGGCTGATTCCATTTGGCTTGAATGAACTGAAACTTGTTTGTGGTATGAACTTCGGTTTATCAATGTATTAATATAGGATGAGTTTGACTTTCAATTGCAAAGACTTATTATGTACACTATAACTATTGAACTTATGCATTTTTCATAAGATCATCAAATGAAATTTAATGTCAGCATTTTTTAAAAAAATTTCTAACTTTCAATTACCGATGGAATATACAAAACCATCGCAAAAATGTTTCAATATTACCGACGGAATACATTAAACCGTTGGTATATTGTTCATGGTTTTTACAGACCGTTCTTTCTCTTCTGTCGGTACCTTAACGACGGTTTACTGACGGTCACTTTTGCCCATCGGTATATTTTACCGGCAGAAAGACACATGAGATTTTCGTCGTTATAATTACCTACGATCGTATTAACGAAGCTGTTGTCTGTCGTTCTATTCCGTCGATAAATATTATTACCGACGGAATACTTCAATTTAGTGTCAGTTTAGACCGTCAATAAACCTTATATTTCTTGGTGGATATAGATTGTCCTGTCAACAAAATTATTACACATAAGGTAGATGCATAACCTTTCAGCATTTTTTTTTTCTACAACAGCTTTCAAGCTTAAAGGTGACAAGTTTAAAACACCTTCTCTTCTTGAACTTTAAGCAGCTCCTTTTCTTTCTCTAGAGAATAATTTGATCTTTGCATGTTCCGGGGGACAAATAAAAGGGTGACTCTTTAATTATTATAAAAAGAATTTTCTTTTCTCTTTTTTTTGTCATTTGATATGTTTTCCTTTCTTTTAAAGGTTTTGTGAAGCTACTAGCTAGCAAAATCAAAAAGGAAAATTCTTATATTTGAACTCACATATTGCTAAATTGAAATAATGTCCAATGACGAGGATAATGGAAAGAAAAAGAAAAGAATTCTCATTATTAGTGCTCCTCCTTTCTCGTAGTCATGGTGATGGCTATCATAGTCGAGGTTGGTATCAATAACAACGGTAAAGGTAAAGAAGATATCAATGGAAGTAGTCAAAAAAGTACTCAACCATTTGCCAACCAACAAGTTATAAGAAGACTTACAAGGATACCCTAAAAAATTCCACTGAAAACACCATACACGTTAAAGAATTTATTCAAATTACATTAAGGCGGTACAAAACATTAATTATGTTGCACCAAAAGTAGGCGTTGAGCTACCAGAATCAAATTGCACTCAAAGAAAGCTAGTCCAAAGTGGTTTTGAGTATGAGAGGAAGAATATAAGAGGAAGATTTTAGGGTTTTATTATTTAGTTTTTAAAATTTTGCAATATTTTATCTAATGTAGTACTAATAAACCACGCATCTATCACGTGCCTAATGAGATTTTGATATACCATTGACTGTAGGGCTAACAATGAACCACCTTTATAAAAATTAAAAGTTAGAGTATTTTATTGTTACTTTCTAAAACTCAAACTAATATTACAAAATTAAGTAAATTTTTATTTTTTCATAATTCACCTAATCTTTTTAGTTCGTAAAGAGCACTAAAACTCTATAAACATAAAACTTTCCTAAAAGATTGAAAATTCAGACGGTAAAAATGTTCACATAAATTTAAAATTTTAAATAAAGGTTCAAGGTGAGAGAAACAACAAAAAATATCTATGAATATAAAACTGATAAATTATATGTTCAAAAGAAAAATGCTATGATACCACTTGTTAAACTTAATATTATAGGAAAATAAAGCTTAATTAGCACGTGTAAGACATTAATTGCTATAATATAAAACATACTTGAAGGCTTTGATAAAATCAACGTATTGCAAACCCTTAAAAACAAATTAATTTAGCTCCTTTGACCTTTTTTCTTACCAGAAGCCACATGCAAGCATCTCTACCTACCAGGATTTGTTTATATGAATGACCACTTACACAAGATACTGAGGCGCTATTTAGTTTTACTTCTGTTCTTTTGTTGATATTTTTAGTTTTTTATTTTCAGTTTTTAATATATGTTTTTCTTTTAAATAAAAACAAAATTATGTTTTGTTGTTATGTATGTAGTTACATTTTGATGACTGAATACTTACATATTAGAGAAAATTTGAAGATAAATAATTTTAATTAAATAATTTTATTTTAATCTCTTATAATATTATTAACAAATTATTAACAAAATTTATTTTATTTTTCTAAAAATAAATAATTTAATAATTAACACTTTATTTATAAAATTTTAAATATATTTTAATTATCAAATCAAAATTTATTTGAAATTTATAAGTTTTGAAGAAAATTTAAATTTAGTCATATTTAATAATAATAATTACATGAATTTAATTTACTTTAATTTAAAAAATTTAAAAAGTTTAAATAAAATTAAGTTATTCTTATTAATAATTAATTTTAATTAATTAAATATATAATATTAAATTAAATTATTCATATTTCTTATTAATAATTAATATATATTAAGTTAACAATGAATTAGATTATAAAAATAAAAATAGAAAACAAAAATCATTTTCGTAATTTTTGAAAACTGAAATAAATAGAAATTAAAAACTCTATCAAATATATCAACTTTAAAAACAAAACCCAAAAATTAGAAAATAAAAACAAACATGCTCGAAGACTGTGTTAGTGCGGATGTGACTATGCTCAAGGAAAAAATTAACAGGGTCCCTTTTGTTAACAATGCTAAAATCAATGATACATTTCGCCAAACTCTATAACCAAAAATATATTTCACAAGACACTAGGCGGCCGGCACGTGGGTTCCGGTGATACGGTGGCACCAACTAAGTTTTTATAAGTGGTGTCCACGTGTCACGCAAAAGGTGACGTTGGAGTCCAGATCTTCTGTTCAGTTTTATGGTGTCTTATTCTGTCTAATAAAATCTCAGTCATTTAGTTATGTGAGCTTCGCATGGGTCTCACAAAAATAAACGTGAGATCTACATAAATAAATAGCTGAGATTTATTAGATAAAATAAAACATCGTAAAATTGGTAAAAAAATCTTACCTTAACGTCTCGTGTCATGGAACTTTTTTCTCGAACGGCAGGTAGGGTTGGAGTTACAGGAGTACGGACAAGAGAAGCCCCTCGAAGCTTGCAAACGTGATGCCAGCCATCACAACTTCCCGTGTCTCAAGAATATGATACATAAAGATAATTTAGTTTATACAAACTAATTCTTTTAAAATTCATGATTTTTTAAACTAAATCTAATCTATTGAGTAAGTTGATACATGAAAGGGTCTAATAAAAAATGAGGGTAATATAAAAAGTGCCAAATCAATATGTCAAGATCTATGAAGAATCTAAAGCTATTAACTTTTATAAAAATCATTTTACCACAAATAAGAAAAACATAAGTTAAAAATTATCTAATTCCATTTCAAGTAAGAAAATTAATTAATTTATTTTAAATAATATATATATTTTTGTCAATTAGTCTCATCTTAACAAAATTTTCCTTAAAATCAGTAGCCTTGCACTTTTTCAGTGATAAGGTAATTGAATCAATTTATAAGCATTTTAACTTTATTTATTCAGTAGGTTTGTTATTTTTTTAAGAAAAAGCAATAAAAAATATAATTTTAGTGACATATTTTTATTTTATCAAATATATATTTAGTTATATTAAGAAAAAGAATAATAAATTTTGGTGGAATATAATAAATTAATAAATTAATTTTTTTCCCTCCTAAGATTTAAATTAGTAAATTTTAATTAATGTAAAAGACAAAACCACTCGCTGAATAAACTATTAAAAAATAGATAGACACTTTTTAGAGTAAAACTACAGCTTCCATTGATGAGATTATGCTTTGTTTCTTTGGAAATTATTTTTTTTATAACATTTTAACTGTATGTTCTTTTTTTTCCTGATGTAGCGAGATAAGTGTAAGCGAATTCAATTAGCTGATCATACTCCAAGTTACAAATGCATCTTACTGATTTAGGTTGTTTGCATAATATCGTCTTATTTTCTAATAATATTTCTGCAGGGTTTGATTCCAAGTTTGAAAAAGGAAGGGTATCCAATCTCTTGTCAGTTTTTAAAGCAGAAGAGAAGTCGGTCCAAGAAATATCCTTGTCTCCGATCAGCAAAGCATGGAGTTAATAGGCTATGATCTTTCCCTTAAACAGATAAAATGATTTCTATGAAGGTGTTCATAAACTCTTAACAGAGGAAGAACTATCTCCTACGGTTGCCTAGAAGTCCCATTAATGGTTTGTTAATGGAAGTATGTGAGAGGTGGGTAAAATTTGAAAATGAACAAAGAAACTAGAAGGAGATCATCTGATCATCTTAAGTTGTGTTGGATGTTGATTTGGTTTGTAAATGAATAATGGTTGAATAGCCATTATTCATAGTGTTGTTGTAAATTGTTTGTTGGAAAGCTTGTCTTACTGGTTAGATAAGCTAGCTCCATAAAGCCATCTTGACAGGAAAGTTGTATAGGAGTATGGTTGTTTGTGTTTTGATGTAAGGAAGAGTTGTAGCTTTCTTATGTATTCACTTTAAATTATTCCTTTTGCTAGGCAAGAGATTACTACCCAGGAAATTTCCATTAGTGTAGATAACATTTTTTATTTGTATAAAAAATTTACTGAATCATAAAAAAATATCATCTTAAATGGTGTGAAAAGATGTACTCTATAGATGATACAATTCGATGACTAGAATGTGATGCAAACAAAAGATACATTTAGGGTAATTTTAACCGCATTAAAAAGAATCTTCAATAATTCTATAAAATGTTAAAATCTTCCTGGGATTTAAAAGATAACTCATAGTTACTTGAACTTCACCCTATACAAGATATTACTAAAAACTCAATGGGAGTATACCATACGAAATTAAGATTAATTTAGACAAACAGGAAGAGCTAAACGTACTTTCTTAGCTAACCAACGATCAAAAGGAGTTTTGAATCTTGAACAAAAAGAAAACCAGAAAAGCTGTCGACTTGACCTAAACACCGCCTATGTGCTTGAAATTTGCAAATTACTTAAGGGGGTACGGTTCTGTTGCAGCAATTTCAAGGGGTTGTATCAGTCGGTGGAAGAAGCACATTTAATGATTTCTAAATAATGTTTTGGTATAAAAGTTTTAAAGTTTAAATAGCAGATATTATAAAATTGGTTATAGATTAAATAAAATTAGAGAAAAGGTGACAGATTTTATGCTCCCTTCGACTGAGTTTCTTCACACTGGTTTCGTTACTACTGTCAATAAGCTAGGAATCTGATGGCATCCCTCGACCAAGAGGGGCACCAAACCAAGAGAGGGCATACCAGGAAACGTGAGGATGAAACTCCTCCATGCCCAAAACCGACCTACCAGGGGACACACCCGCAGCCACCATCGACGAGGATCAAGCCTAGCCTCCAGAAGCGCATATCGAACCAGAAGAGGGGGATATTTTGCAGTTACCGAGAGAGGCTGGGAGGGGGGGTATAGCCTTGTCCCAGTCCTTTAAGAAGAAGCTTGACAACATTTGGAACCAAGCATTGGTTATGAAACTCCTGGCAGACGAATTGGCTACCAGACGATCGTTACCCTACTAAAGCTCCTATGGAAACCTCGAGGACCTGTCAAGATTGTGGATCTGGATTGCCACTTTTTCTTGGTGAGTTTCATGGAAGAGGAAGACTATCTCCACACCCTTACCAATGGGCCTTGGATCATCTATGGCCAGGCTCTTTCGGTTCAGCGCTAGTCACCTACTTTCAGTCTGACACACGGCCAATTTCACCGAGCTATTGTATGGATCCACTTCCCTGATCTGCCGATAGCGAGGTTCCACCCCAGTATTCTCAAGGCCTTGGACGATCTTGTGGGCACCATCATACGCATTGATCAGACCACCTTCCTCACGCAGAGAGGAAAATACACAAGTTTAGTTGTGGACATAGACTTGTCCTATCTGCTGAAGACCTCGGTGCAGCTTCATGGAGAGACAATAGCGGTGGCTTATGAAGGCTTGCCACAAATATGTTATACCTGTGGTAAAGTGGGTCACGACACCACTGGATGTCCATAGAAGAAGAGCCCCACACCAAGCCGAACCAATCAACCCGAAGCAAGAGAAGGTCCTTCAGTACTGGCGACAACGCAGGCCACCGCAGCTAGCACAACACGGGAAGGCACTGTAGCAAGAGGGGTAACGGTTGAAACTCATAGTGGGTACGGACCTTGGATGCAGGTCCAACATTGAGCTCCCTCACAACGTTTCGCTCTAGGCATGCAACGTGCGACAACGGGTAGAAAAAACGAGCTTCCACAGAGGAGAGGCTTGAGGTATAAAATCCTGTCAGAGCAAGAGCAGATGGAGACAATGGACAAGACAGGAACAGAGGCACCACCAAATAATCACCGAATGGGCCTTAGTACCCGTCTGGATTTAAATGAGCTTTTGGGCAAAGGCAAGTAACCACTCCAAGCCCAGCCCACTAAGATTGCTGGGTCAAAGCCCAGAAAGGGATCCAAAGGCCAGGCTGCAATGCCAAGGCATAATACCGGGGGGAAAATTCCTGGAAAAATAGTCCCCAAGACCAGGAAACGGATGCAATTTCGTACTTTCAATTGCAACCCTCCATCCAAGAACAAAATATAACGATCGAAATATACTCCCATTCGGAAATGGTCTGTGATAGTCAGTTATTAACCGACAGAGTCAGGACAGGTCCAGAACAACTCCAACAGATGGAAGGAATTGAGGCCTAGGAGGAGGTTCGAAGCCTCAGCGAGGATATCGAAATACCTCATGCCGACCCTCAAGATATATCCGCCGGGGAGGGAAGCTTAGACACCATAGCCCAACTACCCTATGAAGAGATGCATGAACCACCGCCTCAAGATGCTACAGTAGCCCCTACTGGAGGTACCGTGTCTACCTAGTTTCTTGTTTTATGTCGATTTTACTATGGAATTTTCAGAGGGCAGGGGGACGAAACTCTATGCCATTCTTCGTAACTATATTAGACAGTTTAATCCTGGTATCCTCGTTTTAATGGAAACCCGAATTAATGGACCCAGGGCGCATACCGTAGTCCGTATTTTAGGTTTTGATTACTCTTTTAGAGTTGAGGCCGATGGCTTCTCTGGAGGGATATGACTTCTTTGGAAAGATGAATTCAACATCCCCATCGCCTTAGCTCATCTCCAATTTATCCATAACAAAATCCAATATGCCACTAGCTGTTTTGATTTTACAGCAGTTTATGTATCCCGCAAGCCTCCTCCCATTCCTACATCTGGCTGATCGTACACTAGGTGGGAAGCTCTATCCATAGACCCTAGCTCATAGGAGGGGGATTTAAATGCTAAATTGAAGATAGCGGATAAACGTGGAGGAGCTAGGGGTACTCGAGTAGTGAACAAACTGTTTCAAGACTGGGTGCACAAGACCAACCTTCATGATCTTGGTTTTATCAGCTCCAAATTTACGTAGCGTCGAGGAATGGTTCAAGCTAGGCTAAATAGAGTTTTTGGCTCGACAGCTAGGCTGCAAGCTTTTCCTCACACTAAGAACCATCACCTACCTTTCCTTGGGTCAGATCATAGACCCATGCTTGTGCATCTGCATAGCCCGACTCCGAGATTACGTGGGCTCCCAATGTTTCGATTCCAAAATGCCTGGTTAACCCATCCAAGTTTTGACGAAGAAGTCGCCAAGCATTGGCTTCCAACTGAGGAGACGATGAGTAAATTGTTAGCCCTTTTCTCCCTCCACCTTTTGTGACGGAATCAATCTGACTTTGGAAATATTTTCCATCGGAAAAAAATGCATGTTAGCAAGACTTCAGGGAATTCAGTGGCCCATAAAAAGCAACAACATGGACTATCTTTTAGATTTAGAGGATAATTTAAGTGGGGATCTGATGCAAGTTTTATGTGAGGAGGAAATCTGTTGGCACCAGAAAGCTCGTTGCGACTGGCTCTCAAAGGGGGATAGGAACACGAAATATTATCATACCCTCACTCTCTCCAAACGGAAGAAAATGAAGATAAAACGACTCTTTGATCCTCATGGGTCCTAGATCTCCGACCTAGCTCAACTGAGTAAGCTCGTTAGAGACTTCTTCATCCAACTGTATACTCAAGCGGATAGGCCTCCGCCCTGTTACCCACTTTTAGGAGCTTTTCCCTCACTATCAGAAGCCAGTTTGCAAGCTCTCTCTCAGGCAATCCCAGACACTGAATCCAGACATCATTGTTTGGCATGAACATGAATAAAGCCCCTAGAGTCGATGGTTTCAATGCCCTCTTCTTTCAGAAAAATGGGGACAGGTCAGCTCAAAAGTGATAGAGTACATTAAGGCAGTCTTCAGGCAGGAGCATTGAGAACAAGACTTAAATCACACCAATTTAGTCCTAATCCCCAAAGTCCCCTCCCCGAGGACGATAGCACAATTCCAACTGATCAGCCTCTGCAATGTGCTCTACAAGGTAATTTCTAAAGTAATTGTCAACAGGCTAAAACCCCACATGGCTCATCTAGTGCAAGCACCCCAAAGCAGCTTTATTCCTGGAAGACAACCTACTGACAATATTATCATCGCACAGAAAGTCATTCATTCGATGAAAAAGAAAAAGGGGAAGATCGGGTATCTGGCTATCAAGGTGGACCTTGAAAAAGCCTACGATCGGGTCTGATAGGACTTTTTTCAAAATACTTTAACGAAAATTGGGATCCTGGAAAATTTCCGTTCGGTCATTATGAAGTGTGTGACAACGATGTCTTTCCAAGTATAGTGGCAAGGAACCCTCACTGATCCTTTTATTCCTTCAAGAGGTATAAGGCAAGGAGATCCGCTCTTGCCTTACCTTTTTGTGCTATGCATGGAACGCCTAGGCCACCTTACCTCAAGGAAGGTGGAACAAGGCCTATGGAGACCAATCAAACTAAGTCTTACAGTGTAACATCCCACCACCGACGGGAAGGGTAGAATAGTAATTTAGAAATGGGTGAGAGTGATTAGGACTGATTGAACATTTTCATGCATATTCTTAATTGTGAACAATTGAAATTTTGCACATGAAAAATAACTGTACATGCATTCATGACATTTTCCGGTATTTGAGCCTAAATGAAATTTTGTTGTGAATAATGTGAAAATTGTGTTTGAAAAATTTATTGGAGTGAGCTTTTGTGTGTTTTATATTTTAAGAAAATTTTAGAAATTTTTCTGGAATATTTTCGAGAACAATTTCCGGACCGGAAAAATCGTCAAATGACGAACCGACTGGTTTTCGGTACCAAAAATTGCTGTCAAATGGTACTGGACTATTGAATACTTTATGTTAGGGTCAAAATTGGGACCCTTAGAAGTGGATTGAAGAATTATTTTTATTATTAGGATTATTTTTATCAAAGACTATTAATTAATTTTGTCTTTATTCCTTTAAATTGGACATGTGTCATAGTGACACATCCCAACTTCTTTAATGCTTGGTTGCTTTCTCGGTTGTTCCTAATAAAAGAATGAAAAGATAAATTTTGCTTGTTTATTTCCTTCTCCAACCGAAACTTCATCTTCTTCTTTGGTCTCTCCTTCGACTTTGGCTTAAATTGCTACTTTCCTCCAACCTTGAGTGATTCCCTTTCATGCTTACAAGCTTGAACCTCCTAGTTTCTTACTATGATGGTGATTGTGTGTGTGAAGTGAAGTGGAGAAGTTGTTGGTAGTTGAAGCATTTAAGAGGAAGCTTTAATTAGGTAAGAATTTCATTATGCTTTTGAAGTTGTAGTGGTTAGATGCATTAATTGGGAATTTTGGTGCATTAATTATGATTTATGATGCATTAATTTCATGAAACCTATGGTTTGATTTGTTGGGTATAAGATTATGCTTGTGTAAGAGTTAATGAGGTTGAATATGATTAGTG
>JAOSBP010000205.1:10618854-10665021 GCA_027563825.1 Erythroxylum mucronatum | reverse complement strand
AACTGGCTTAATTCACACATTGTAACCTTTCTTGCACTCATCGATATACAAAGTAAGCATTTCCCTCATCCAACGGGCAAGAGGCTAGGTAAGGTGTATGCTCCACTTTTTCATGTAGGATGAGGTGAGTTAAGTGGTTAGAGGCTAGGTAAGTTGTCTGCTCCGCTTTTTCATATAGGACGAGGTGAGTTATGTGGTTCTATGTTGGCATAACTGAGAAATGGCAAGACTTACTAACGAAATCAATATTGTCTTTAAATGTTATAAGCACACTAACAGCATTCATAATATATTGGAAGGAAAATGGTACATTAGTTAAGCCAAAAGGCATAACTAGATATTTATAGTGCCATAAAGAGAACCTAAAGGCTATTTTGAAAACATTACTAGGATCCATTCTTAGCTATTGATAACCAACCCTCTAGTCAAGCTTAGAAAACATCTAAGCACCCCCTAACTCATTCGATAGGTGTTCTACTTCTACTATGAGTATAGGAAACTTGTCCTTCACCATCTAGCTGTTTAAGTCCCTAGAATCCATACGTAATCTCTAACTACCATATTTCTTACCAACCAAAACAATAAAGGCTCTATAAAAGATGGTACTAGCTTGGATTATTTCTTTTCTAGCATCTCTTATACTTGTTTTTCAATGAAGTTCTTCTGAAGTGAAGGTTACCTATAAGTTTTGTTGTTGATAATTTGAGACCCCTCCAATAAAGGAATTTTATGGTTAAATCCCAACCTCAAATATGACAATTTGTGGGGCTACTCAAATAAATTTGCATATTATATTAGCAATGGTTTAATTGCATCATGGAGGTCTCTAATAGTCTCAATACGGATGACAAAAAAGGAAGAGATCAATGACTCCAGATTCTCTAAAGTGTGGCACACATGTAGTAGTTACAACTGTGGGTTATTAGTTAGAGCCCTTTTCATTTGCTTTCCCTTTATTTGCTTAGCCACAAGTTTGTAGGATCCTCTTAACATATATTTCTTCTTTTGATAATCAAACTCTATGGACAAGTTTATAAAATCCAGACCAATCCTTCCTATTGTTTGTAACCATTGAACTCTAAACAACATATTATAGCAAGCTAGTGGTAAAATCCTAAAGTCCCTTTGGAAGTCAATGTTATGTAATTTCCACTTCAATTCTTTGCATTCAACCATAGTAACCAAGGAGCTCCCATCTACCACATTAGCAGATAAAGGCCTGGTTCCATAAATTTGTAACCCAGTCTAACAAGAAACTTATGACTAATTTGAAGTAAAGATAGGAATACAGGAAAGATGTCAAGTCTATTTCTAACTACACCATCGGTACATATTAGCTTAAGGAAAATGATCATCATAAATGGAAACCACAAAACATAGTTCTGTAACCACAAACCACAAACCACTGTTTAATCATATCTGTAAGACATCCACTCAACAAAATGCAGTTCGGAAATGACGAAACCACAAACCGATAATTCCCATAAAATCAAACCACAAACACAGTTCAGAAACCACAAAATTCAGTACATAACAAAATCCACTTACTTCAATCAATGAACAAACAAAGACTCAGAAGGAAGAAGGGAACAAAAGCATGACAAACGCACATAATGAAAATGCAGAAGGAAGAAGATGGACGGGACAGCGACATAGAGAAAAAGGCAGCTACGAGAAAATAAACATCGCACGGGGGGAGGGGGGTAAGTAGTAGGGGTGAGCATTAGGGCTAATCGGGCCAAATTTTCACTGTTTGGGTAAAGCCCGAAATACCCAAAAAAAATTCCATTTTACCCGACCCGAACCCAAAATTTCATTACCCGAACTTACCCGGCCCGATTGTGTAATTCGGGTAAATCGGGTAATTTTGGGTTACCCGAAATTTTGTTTGATTCTCTTTCAAAAATTACACAAAATAACTAAATACTTGAATTATATTCTCATATCTCATTTGAGAGGCATAAAACAAAACAAATAGTTGAATTCACTAATAATATAACCAAATATTTCAATTAACTAGCATAATTAATATGTTAATTCTACAAGAAAAATAACGAAATGTATTTTCATAATTCTTTTAAACCTAAGTCAAGTAACCAGGTAACTCGATTTTTTTTTCGGAATTACCAGTCCCAAACCGAAAACAATTCGGGTAATACCCGGCCCGACCTGATTTACCCATATTTTAGCATTTTATTACCCGAATTAATTCGAGCCAGGTCGAGTAATCGGGCCGCCCCGAATAATACTTACCCCTAATTTTAGGCACACACCACGATTTAAGGCAATAACAATTTGAATCTCAACTATTATGAGAGATAATTGTAGTTACCACCTGTGGTTTGAAACCTTGACTAATGGATGCTTTTAAGTTCTAACTCGTTCGGTTTGCATGTAAAGATATTACACTGAATCGTAGAAATTAGCGTTTGTGCTTCAAGGGTATTTCAGCATATCCACATACATTTCTCATTCATTTCCCTAGCTAGTGAGCAACTCTTACTATGCTTCTTCAGTTCTTGCTACCTCCACACGACACCACCGACACGCGTCACCCTCCGGTTGGCTAACCTTCGATCGCAGTCATTCTCTGTTCCGCTTCGTATTCTTCTTTCCCGCTTCCATCTCTCAAAGTTCTGGCCATGAGATTGGTTTTGGCTGTGGCTTTTGTCTGTGCGTTTCTCTATCTCTCCGCTGCCGCCGACCCGTCGGACAATGTTGCCGCTGAATCCAACGTTACTAGATCTAGAGAGGATAGCTTCGCATATATGATCGATCGGGCTCTGGAGAAGGAGTTTAATGAGACAGACCAGAGTGAAGGTCCCTGCTAGACCCGAACTCCTTTTCTTTGCTTTCTATTTACCTGCATTTTGCTTTATTAACGGGAATGATATGGTTTTGGTGTCAAACCTATGGTTTTCTATGTCTAGAATGCTTATTTGCTTTAGTTTCATGTCTTATTGCATTTTCTTGTTGATTGTTACGGACGCTTTTCCAAGTTTGGAAACTAGTACGATAGCTATTGCGTTTTTGCTTTTTTGTTTATGATGCTGTTTACTGGAATTTACTTTTGTTTTTTGGTTCTTGGGGTGGTGGCGAGAAATGTAGAACCTTTTCTTTGTTTTTTTTCGTATTTTGGGTTTCAAGAATCTTCAATTCACGAAATTCAATCAATTGAACGCTGACCATTAGGGACGATTTTGACCGACGATTTTAAAAAAAATGGAATTATAATTGCTTGCCTTTTCTATTGCAGCAACTGATCTTCGTAGCTTCAATAACAGTGTTGCGGGGCAACAGGTTGGTAACTGCTTTAAATCGCTGAACTATGCAACTTTTGTGTTATGTTCTCTTGAGGTCTGGTTGCTATTGTTAAACCAGTTGGTTGTGGTTTAACTACTTATACTGCCAATTTGATAAATTTACTGTAATCTGATGATCACTGAAATGAGTGATCATGTTGAAAGAGGAAGTTGTGGTTCTAAATTTTAAATGGAAATTATTTATGAATGTTGCTATTTCTTTAAGCTAACTAATTGGGCCTTCTCCTTTCAAGTAACTAAAGTATTTGGCTCCAAAATGTCATTCTTTTGATATATAGCGATGTTAGCAGTCCTAAAGTTTACAACATATTCACACATGGCAAATTTGGGACACATCATCAAGCAGATACGTCATCAAGCTGAAATAAGTTTAGTTATATTTTTCACAAGCTTCATAGGTTGTTAGGAGGTTAGCCTTCACTTTCCCATTTTCTTTCCCATGTTGTTAGGAGGTTAGCCTCTACTTTCCCAGTTTCTTTCCCATTTTCTTTCTTAGTATTAGGGAGTTATTTTTCCCTTCTTGTATTTAAGAGGTCTCAGTTAATAAAGAACTCTTGGGTACTTCTAAACTCAAGAAAGTTTTCAATTTCTTTATCACTCTAACTACCTCCATAGGGTGTCTTAAGAAACCACCCTATAATTCCCTAGAACTTGTTAACTCTTATTCCTCTAGACACACACAAGCCGAGTCATAACTCGTTCCATAACACAGTATTGTAACAATTTTGGTTTTGGAGCAGGGAGTTATGAGAGACAACAACAACAACAACAATAACAACAACCCAATATAAATTCCGTTGACATGTGGGGTTTAGGGAGGTCTAGTAGTATGCATTCCTTACCCCTAACTAGCAGAGAGGCTGTTTCCAAATGACTCACATGAAAAAAAAGCTAAGAATTTACTAGCTCCGACGGAAGACACAGCAGTAGCCAGTCTCACAAGGGGAAAAGGAATAGCAGGGGTGTCGTGCTCAAAATCCTCAGGAGGAGGGAACACTGTTCCCAAATTCACCAAGCTAGATTTTCCCCGCTTTAATGGCCAAGATGACCCCTAGGCTGGTTGAGTTGTTTTAAGCATTTTTTTCGTGACTAACAAATGCCAAATGAGGAGAAAGCTAGTCTTGCCTCCCTCCATTTGGAAGGCAATGCTTAGATTTAGTTTTTGTAGTTCGAAAATGGCATGCCTCAACTTACTTGGGAGGAATTTTCCTGACAATGACATCTGTAATTTGGGCCACCCATTGCAGCCACAAGCTGGGAGAACTAGCTAAGTTATAGTAGCAAGGTTCAATGGCAGATTATCAAGAAAAGTTTGAGTAGCTCGATTCCAGGGTCGGAACGTTGACTCAAGACCAGAAAATTGAGCTCTACATTAACGACCTTGTTGATTATATTGCTATTGAGGTGGAGTTGCATGACCCACTTGACCTTGCAACAACAATGAGTAAGTCAAGGCTATACGAGCGCAAGGGCCAAGACCACAAGGGATTTCCAAATGAGGTACGACATATTAAACTTATTACCTAAATCTCTTGTTCGGCCTGTGAAACAATTGACTAGGGCTAAGATGGAGGAGAAATGTCTCAAGGGCCTTTGCTTTAATTGTGACGAGCCCTACACTAGAGGCCATCAATGCAAAAAAGCTCTTCTAGATTGAGCTGGCTGAAAATGAAGAAGTTGAAGCAGTGAAGCCTCAGATCACGACTTACTAGGAGGTTCTCATCCATTGGCAAGGCACTTCCCCAACTGACGCATCTTGAGAACCTATTGTACCTATGTGCCAACAGTTTCCTTTCTTTTCGATTGAGGACAAGTGAGTTTTAGAGGGCTGGAGAAATGTTAGCTGTCTTAAAGTCTATAATAGATCCACACATGACAAATTTAGGACATATCATCAAGTAAAGACGTCATCAAACAAACATGACATCAAGCTGAAATAAGTTTAGTCATATTTTCCATATGTTTCATAAGTTAGGAGGTTGGCCTCCACTTTTCCATTTTCTTTCCCATATTGTTAGGAGGTTAGCCTCCACTTTCCCAATTTCTTTCCCATTTTTTTTCCCTAGCATTAGGGAATTAGTTTTTCCTTCTTGTATTTAAGGGCCTTTAGTTAATAAAGAAGGCAGTAGAGAATTCATAGCCCTCTGGGTACTTCTAAACTCAAAAAAGTTCTCAGTTACTTCAGCACTCAAACTACCACCACAGGGCATCTTAAGAAACCACCCTATCATTCCCTAGAACCGGTTAACTCCTCTTCCTCTAGACACATTAACTGACTCATAGCTCGTTCCATAACATAGGATTGTAACAAGCAAACACTACTTTCCTGCTACTGGGGCCATCATCATGTAGAAGTGTTAGTTTCTACATCTACTTGATTTATTTCTTTTTTCGCTAAGGTTTTCTGATGAATACTAAGTTCTTCTTGAATGAGGAGGGGCAAAAAGGCTGCTACTTGGTTTCATGCATTTTGATGTAAATATTCCTAAATAGTTTATATGTGTTTACTGCATTGTATTCTTGGCAGCTCTGTGATAAGCACATGAATTTTCCTTTATTTTTTCCTCAACTTAGTCATAATATGTTGGAATGAAATTTAATTAGTAGTATGTTTATTGGAGGATGATTTTCAATTGAAAATGCAAGGAATGTTAGTTTATTCTAGATTGATTTACGGTGATCTAGGAAACTAGAAATTACTATTGACAAAAGGAAATGGCTTCTACTAGGAAATGACTTTTCATTCTATCAGAGGGTGACTAAAATATTTGCCAGTTATGGCTAATGAATTATTTAATGGATATGGGCTTTATTTGTTCTTGCATTTATGGACTTCTGTTATTTCCATATTTTAATATTGTTTCAAGTAAACCATTGGTTTAATAACATGGTCAAGTGATTATGTTTGATATGACCAGGCGGTCTTGGAAACTGTTGCTAGAGTAAAGTCAAAGAAAAATGAAACTAAGGAGGAGAAGTATGTATCCTATCTGTAAATAAACATTCTGATTGCTGTTTTTCTGACAAGTGCACTGTGAGATGAGTTGTAGAAGTCAGATTAAAGATCTGCTGTACTTGTTGCCAATCTTGTGCTAGGTCCTTTCAGTTTCATGATGTTTTCCATCTGGACAATGATAATGGTGCAGAAGATACGCCAATGTTGATTGATCGGAAGGTACTTTAGGCACATACCATTACTTATTCTTGCATATGTAGCCTGAATATAATTCCTAGATTAGCAGCCAGTTATTTACCTATCATACATATGTAAAACTTGTTGGTGATGGGACTTTCATCTTCAGGACAATGTTTTTATCATGTCAAACTCCAAGTCAAAGTACCCTCTCCTACAGCTAGACTTAAGGTGGCTGGCTTAATTGCTATTCGTTGTGTTTTCTTAAAATCATGGTTTACTGATCCTATTTACTCTAATGGAGATACTTGCAGATTGATATCAGATCTAGTAGTTGTAATTGTATCAGCAGCTTGTGGTGGAATTGCATTTGCATGTGCTGGACAACCGGTGAGAACAATGCCATTTGTTAGTGCTTTGGCTGTAATAATTGCTAACTTTAGATCCCACTTTGTTGGTAATTTTTGTGCATTCTTATATATTATGGGCATGAAGGGATGGTTTTTGTCTTCTTAATTCTGTTTGAGTTTAGAAATATGTACTTCTACTGCATTTGGGTGATCAACATGTTTGTAATGTCCTCACTTTTATGTTATGTTTAGGTAATTACTGGATACCTTCTGGCAGGATCTTTTATTGGGCCTGGAGGACTGAGTTTTGTTAGTGAAATGGTTCAAGTATGTCTATTTGTCTCTGCCAAATACATTTACAATGCATTATTGAATCAAGTTCTTTAGTATTTCAATATTAAAAGGTCTGAATTCAACTCTTATTGGATAAATATGGCATTATTGAATCAAGTCATCTGGTAATTCAAAACTTAAAAAAGGGCTGGATTTAACTCTTATTGGATAAATATGGCTAATATGTGAAAACTGGCTATGAGATGAGACATTACTTCATCCCAGTGCTTAATAATTTAACATTTGATTAGTTTTTCTTGCCATTAACTTTTTCCAATATGAATTTTCTGATTGATATGCGCTTCAGGTTGAAACAGTGGCTCAATTTGGTGTTATTTTTCTTCTGTTTGCATTAGGTCTGGAGTTCTCCACAACAAAGGTTTGCTTGTATTTTTCTCACTGCTTTCACATGTCTCATTTATTTTTTGATTGATCTAATTGTTTCATGTCATTTTGGGAATGCAGCTTCGTGTTGTCCGAGCTGTTGCTGTTGTGGGGGGTCTTCTGCAGATTTTCCTGTTTATGTGCTTGTGCGGAACAACAGTCTTGGTATTCTGCATATAAATTCTGTATATGTTAGCACATATTCAAAGATGAAATCACAATGTTGTTAAGTGTTTATTTTAAATGTAATCAATTTTTCTGGAAAAGAAAAGACAACATTTAGTAGTTCCTTCCTAGGACTCTGCAATGTCATGAAGCGGATTATTAACAAACTTCAAACAGTCTGATTATTTGACAAATTAGAAATTGACCTTTATGAATTGCTAGCAGACCTTAATAGTCTCACGATTAATTTTGATTTTGACTGCTGCTTTTTCCCTTTTTTGTTTTAAAATATTTGCATTTTCGCCATGCAAATATAATTACATTGTTTCAGGGATTGTGGTCAAGAATATCAAATTTGACTGGGACAATTGACAAAAGATATAATTACTCTTTATTCTTTCTTACAATTCTTGTTTTATACAATTGCTTTAGCTTAATGTTTTTGATAGGCAATTTTATGTTTTCCGCAGTTGTGTGGTGGGAAACCCTCCGAGGGAGTATTTGTTGGCGCATTCTTGTCAATGTCTTCAACAGCAGTGGTAAATGTCTGTTCAATGTTTGTCTAAGCAACTTCCTATATCCTATTGTAACTTGTATGTACATGAGGCCTATAATTTCAAACTTATATTGTTGGTAATCTACTCCATGCTGTTGCACTGAAGCTTGTGCATTGAATATATTTTCTTATACAACTTGACTTTGATATGTATGATTAATAATGTAGTGAGGTTTAAACAGAAAGGAGGAAAACCAATATTAAGTTTGCAAGGGTGCTTATACTTCCGAATAGTTTTTGACCTGGTTATCTTTGTACCAATTAGTTTTGAAAACTTTTTTGATTGAATTCTCAAAGACAAAAGAGCTTATCAGATGCAGCTGATACTGGATTGGGGCCAAGACAACTGCTTTGTTCTGACTCTTGTTTATTTCATGAACCTCACAATTATTGTTTTTCTATTACAATTTATAACTAGGTAGGTGCTAAGAATAGACGCTGAATTGCAGTGTCATTAGAGTCCCGACAGTTTGTTCCTGTATCTAAATCATGTTTTGGTTGCTTTGCCATAGGTTCTGAAGTTTTTGATGGAAAAGAATAGCATAAATTCCCTTCATGGTCAGGTTACCATTGGTACCCTAATCTTGCAGGTATTTAATGCAGATACTGCAACAATCAATAAAATCAGAGAATTTCTCAGGGCCAGATTCTTCATTTAAGGATTATTATTGCATACATCTCTGCTATTAGATTTTGAGCCTTCATACCCTGGCAGGATTGTGCAGTGGGTCTGCTGTTTGCTTTGCTTCCTGTTCTTGGAGGCACTTCTGGGATTCTTCAGGGAGTAATATCCATGACAAAATCGTAATAATCTGAACACTGTCCTACTGTTGTGTGTTTGATGTAAAATTTGTGTGATCATACTTTTATACTCCATAGAAGAGGGAATAAACTTAAAACTAACTTATGAATTTCTTTATATAGTTCTAAAATACCTCTATAAGTGTCAGATCCGGTATACCCTCTGTTTCTACTATATTTTTACGTTGCTAGTACTTTACCAGCTGTCTATCTACTGCTAAAAGTGTAGTCCTTTACCTAATATAATTAAGATTCATTACACCATTTTTTTCCATTCTACATTGAAGATTTCAGAGAAGGGAAAAATCTAAATAGAATAGGGTTGTAGTCACATATTTCCTACACCTGTTAATCACTTATATACATGAGTTTGAGATACAAATAATTACATAAATATCCCTAGCTACGTAGGAATGTACATACTTATCTCCTAAAAAACAGACCTAAAATCATGAGTACAGCTGTCAACACTCCCCCGCAAGATGGATTATGTATGTCTATGATACGACCCATAGGAGGCCAGACATTCGGTTCACTTACCATAGGAGAAAGGCCAATGTCGTAGAGGGGTAGGCTTTGTCATATGGGGTAATCAAGTGGGGGTATAGTTGTCTTAGGAGGGGAAAGTTAGTTATTCTGACATGGGAATAAAGCAGTACGGGAGTGAGGGAGAGGGCATGCAATTGAGTCTGTCATTTTTACGTCGTGTTGAGCCTAAGGCTGGAGGAGCTAGTACCTCGAATATTAGCACACTGATCTTGTTTCTCTACTGGTTTTGTTTGCCAATCAATATAGACATCATTCTCTGCCATTGTGTTTTGCCATATTTGTGTTCTGCTTGTGTTTGCTTTGTGCTGTGGAAGAGTAGTTCTGTGCAGGGTTTAACAGTCTACCATACCCATCTTGCATACAATGGAATGAAATATTCTATTACATAAGCCCTTAGTAGTACATTTGCTAATTGACTCTCTGAATTTGTATAGCTAATTCTAAGGCTTTGATCATCCAATTTTTCTTTTATAAAGAATCAATCGATCTCAATATGTTTTGTACAATCATGTTAGACTGGATTATGAGCAATGCTAATAGCTGCCTTATTGTCACAATGTAGCAACTCGGATTTCTTTCCAAAAAGATGTACATCTTACATCAACTTCTTAAGTCATAGAAGTTCACACGAGGCGCCTTGTGCCATACCTCTATATTTTTCTTCAACATTCAATCTAGCAATGCCACCTTGTTTTTTTCCTTCTCTAAGTGACTGGATTTCCACTAATAAAGGCACAATATCTAGAAATAGATCTTCTATTATTGGCAGATCCTGCCCAGTCAGCATCAGGGTATGCTTATATTCTTAAATGACCATTGTTCAAGAATAGAAATCCTTTACTAGGACTAGATTTGAGATACCTCATCCAAAAAACAACATCAAGATTCGTAGTCTGAGGGCTATACATAAATTGACTTACTATACTCACTTCATAGGCGATGTCAGGAATATAAAGAACATATTCTAAATGCAAGGATGGAAGTGGTTGAGCAGAACCCACAACTTTAACAATTGTTTGAGTCCCATTAGTTGAAGTAATAGGAGGAAAAGATGTAGTGTTAGTAAAGCAAGAGAGTAAATGTGGGTTACCAGAAATATGATTAGCAGCACTAGAATCAAGTACCCAAGGGAAAGACTTAGTGAGGCATGCTACGGAATTACCCGAATGAGCTATCGAAGCAACAAATGAGGAAGAATGCTTAGTTGCCGGATACTTGACATACTCTTCATAATCAGTACGAGTAAAAGTCAATGATGGCTGAGTAGAGGACTCAGACTAATCAGTAAGAACAACATTAGTAGCTCGAGATCGACCATGCAATTTATAACATTTATCCTTAGTATGTCCCCATTGATGACAATAATGATGTTTGGGTCGACCACCACAATCTCCTTGCTCTACTCTATTAGTACTTTAAGACTGAGAGGCCAAAGCGGAAGAATTAACTGAGAGAGATCCTATCATAATGCTAGGTGACGAAACACGCAGTAAGCGAGCAAATACTTCATCAGGAGAAGTTACTGTAGGACTTGCCAAATTTTGATCTCATACTGAAGTAAGTTCAGGGCTGATAGTAGTAAGAGTAAGAACCATAAAAAACTTATCTTGCTGCGCAAGATCTTCTGCTACAGATTTACCAGTAGATAGTAATAGGTTGAATTATGTTTTCAAGGAGGCCATTCTACTAAGAAATTCAGACATGTTCATATCCTGTTGTTTGAGATTAACCAGGTTTGATACTACACAATACAATCTCTGAATGTCGTTAGTATAAAGTAATTTTGCTTAACTCCATATCTCAACACAAGTTTTGTACGCCTTATAAATAAGGTGGAGTTGAGGATCAATTGTTTGCCATAATATACTACATAATAATGCATCAATTTGAGCCCAAGTGGATTTATTTGTTTGAATATCCTCAACCCTAGTAGTTAAGTGATTGGCTAGGCCTTGACTCATAGGCAGCCCATGAGGTATAGTTAGAATTTCCTACTAGTTTCTTTGTCGTAATTGAGGGAAGATAAATAAAGCGAAGAGCACCTGATTGAGACCTGAAATTTGTAGGAGCCATGAACGGAAAAACTTTTGAAAGTTTTTTTTTGGTGACTATTGGGCTAATTTTCCGGTGACTTGACGCCGAACAGAAGGGAAACTCAAGGGGATCAGCTCACTGTTGAATGATGAGTTTGTTGGCGCTGACGGTGACAAGTCACGCTCGCCAGAGATAGAGATCGATAAGAGGGCGGCTTCTTGACAACTTTTGGTGACTTTTTCTGACAGCTAAATCTGTTGAGGGCTACGGGAAACTACTAGTTGGCGTTGTTTGATCAAATGAGTGGTGGCAGTGAGATGAGACGTGCACCAAAGAGGGATATCGAAAAACCAAACATCGAAGCAATGAGCGATGCGTGACGACGCTTGGAGCAACGATCGACGACGCGATTTTGATGTTCTGCCGGTGATTGAGAGAGGAACACGCTGGTGATTTTAGATCTTTGATCTAACACCAAATTAATGAAGTCTGAACTTTGCCAGAAATTGATCGGTAAGGAATCGAAAAATCGTAAAACCCCAGCTCTGATATCATGTTAAACTCAGAGAACTCTTCTTATTATCGCATATACTTTGATGAAAATACATGCATAAATTGTTGATACCTAGCCCTAGAATTGGAAATACAACCAATAGCAGTAAATAACTTCCTATTTTATCACTATTCAGCTATATACAACTCAACAAGAATGTACAAGATAAAAGGAAGAAGTGGAAGTAGTATTTGTGGTGGAAGGAGACTCAAGCTTCGCCATAAGAAGTTTGAAAGTTTTCAGTTCTTCGTTGGAAATTCCACCATAAGGATTGGTTTCTCTTGGCAGCTCAGTATCAAGAGTTTAAGACATGTGGGCTTGAGGTTTTGTACTCCCAAACTTTTTACGACCTCAACCACGTATTGGACGACCATGAAGTTTTCAGCATGTGTCCTTGGTATGTCTCAATTTTCCACAGTAATCACACTTTCTATTATCTTGTTCTACCCCTTCATGGAATCACCTCTAGATGTATTTATGGTAGATGTGTCGACCCTCATAACTAATCATTCAGTAGAAACAACTGGCACCATAGCATTACATCTACTGTCTTCCATAACTATATGCTTGCCTCAAGGAGGGAAAAGGATCATACCCAAGAACTTTTATTCTAATCTTATCAAATACATCATTCAATCCTGCTAGGGAGTCATACATATGTTCCTTTACAATTAATTTATGGAACTTTGTTGCATCAGTTGTACAGGATGCTTGAAAATCCTGATAATAGTCAAATTCTTGCCACAAGCCACTAAGTTTAGAAAAATACTGGGCAGTAGTCATCTCACCTTGTTTGGCCTCATGAACTTTTTTCCGCAGCTTATATATTTGGGCGTTAAGTCATCTAACCTCGTTTGGCTTCATGCACTTTTTTCCGCAGCTTATATATTTGGGCGTCATTAGCTGATAGGGAGTAAGTTTGGGCACCTGCATCCCAAATTTAGGAGAAGATAACATTTGAATTGATCAGCCATGATATGATGAGAGTTTTCTGAGTTCCATTTGCTGCGTACCAGATCAGTTTCATCTTGTTTTATTTTTTTATTATTAATATAGCCTTGCAATCCCCTAGTCTGGATAAACAGCAATCATTACTGCTACCAAGCAAGATAATTTGTTTCATCTAGTTTAACTGGACTCATTTGTAGAGAAGGATTGTCATTAAAAGTGGTATGTTCAGTCATAGACTTAAAAAGATTCTTCCTTCTTTCCACCAGACATGTCCATAGGATTTCGGCTGACATATGCAAAGATATAGGCTGCGGATGGGCTAGGGTACATGAAGATTTCAGAATAGGGAAAAATCTGAATAGAATAGGGTTGTAGTCACTTATTTTCTACGCCCGTTAATCACTCATATATATGAGTTTGAGATGTAAATAATTACATAAATATCCCCAGCTAAAAATGTGAAAATTAAGCTTTCAGCTTGCTGGCATTATCAACTGTTTTTGCTGGATGCAAGGTTATGCAATGGTAGGATGGATCTTCAAGGGATTCTCATATTCATATGGCATGATTGATGGATATTGTCATGAAATTGAGTTAATTCACTATGTATCATATTCACTGTGTTATCCTATTTTTCATACTCACACGTTATACTCGTGCTTTTCAGGATTGTGCTTTTAGTTGCCTTTTTGGCGATTCTGACCATAGTATCACGTACTTGTGTATCAAGGTTTTTGAAACTTATGATAAAGTTATCATCACAGGTAAACCTAGTCCATTTGCTTCATCTATATGCTTTATGATGGTAAGCTTCTGAGTAAACGTTGTATTTTTGCAGAATAATGAACTCTATCAGTTGGTGTCAGTGGCATTCTGCTTGCTTGTTGCTTGGGTAAGCCTGGTTCCTGAATTTGTCTTTTGTTTATGTGATTTATTTGCTTTTCTATTCAGTTTGTGTATGCTACTTAGTTTTGCTTGTAGTTTTTCAAGAACAGAAACCAAAATTGAATAAAAGACGAATCTCATCCCACCAATCAAATTGTACTCGAGATAACTGGATCCATACATGGTATGTTATAAATTGATTTGACATTTCAGTGTAGTGATAAGCTGGGCCTTAGCCTTGAACTGGGATCTTTTGCTGCGGGAGTGATGATATCAACAACAGATCTTGCTCAACATACACTTGAACAAGTTAAGGCTTTTGTTTGTTCTGATTCAGAAGATCATAGTGATAGAATCTCTCAGCTTTGATGATAGAATTTGTTGAGACAAAAACGAGTCAATTGTTTATAAATTTCCTTTTCTTATCTCTCCATTAAAGTTTGTGTTTCCTTTTCTACTCTATTTATTTTCTTGTAATTCTGTTTTTTTTATGCACTCATTGGAATTGGTTAATTTTCAGGTTGAACCAATTCGTAATTTCTTTGCGGCTCTATTTCTAGCAAGCATTGGGATGTTGATACATATTCACTTCCTCTGGAATCATGTGGATATTTTACTAGCAGCTGTATTGTTGGTTATTATTTTAAAAACTACTGTGGTGGCTGCTGTTGTCAAGGGATTTGGATACGGCAATAAAACTTCCATTCTTGTAAGTATTTGTTGGAATGTGACAACATTTTTGTTTTGAATTCTAAATGTTCCTCTTATAGAAGATCCTCAAATGTATTTGTATGTGAAGGTTGGAATGTCTCTGGCACAAATAGGGGAATTCGCTTTTGTTCTTCTAAGTCGTGCATCTAATGTTCATCTTGTTGAGGTTGGTGCTTAATGTTTTTTCTTTTAGAAAATATGATTTCTTTTTTTCTAACTTATAGATAAAAGAAAAAAAAATTATTTGTGGAGCTATAAACTCCACAATTAGGTTATGGGGGTAAGACCACATCTTCTAGAGTTAAATGGTCATCTTTGCTTTACCGCTGATTCTCAATTTGAATAATTAAGTAGTAGTGATAGAAATTCCTTTTCTGTATTTCACCCTAAAAGAAAAGAAAGTTTCCTTTCTGTAGAGCTTCAAAATTCACAGAGACCAGAAGGAGAATTGCTAGCATTTAACTCCAAAAGCAGATCGTAGTTGAGTCATATGCACTATGCATACACATGTTCACGTCTGATAGTTGAGTCATATGCACCGTCTTTAATGTAAATGTAGTGAAAGTTCTTTGGGTGTTGCAGGGCAAATTGTATCGACTGCTACTTGGCACCACAGCTCTGAGTTTGGTATGTTCTCAAGCAACTTCTTGTATGTTTCTGGACAATGTGAAAACTGTACTTTATACCAGCAGTCAATGTCTGGAGTTCTTGGGTTCTTGTTTATTTGTTCAAGAGGTTTGCAAGTACATGGACGGGACTTCATCTAGTTTCATGCGACCTTTTCCTTTTTCTTTACCGTAATGACTATTTCAACGAAGATTTTTTTTAATTATTTATTAAAGACGAATTTAGAAAATTTCTTTAGTCTGCTTTTAAAGAGAACTTAAGCATTCTTTTACTTGACATTTTGTACTATTGATGATCGTAACGTATCTAGTTGAGGAACAATGCTGACAAAGTTCTTTGTACAGGTGACTACACCATTGCTTTTCAAATTGATTCCTGCAGTCGTGCATCTGCTTTCGAGATGGTTTCCCCCCGATAGCTCTAGTGAGGTAACCTCCTGCATACTTGTATAAGCTTAGCTTCTCGGTAGGAAAATGATGCACTGTTAAAATGTTTTGCTCAATTCCGACTGGAGCAAGTTTTTGAGGTGTTTTACAATGACTTCTACTTCCAGATTGGATTTAAAGCAGATAGCTTTCGGGCAGAGAGTGCTAAGCGTATAACTTTGATCGTCCAAGGATCTCATGATTCATGATACTAAATAAAATCATGCATCAGAAAATTGCAAATATGAGTATTTTACCTGATGGCCTTCTTATAATATGGAGGACAGGTGCTTAAGACTGCAAAGGAGGTTGACTAAGTGAGATTATTTTGACATGCAAAGCAGTTGGTTGTTGCTTTGCTCTTGAACCTCTAACACAGACGATTCAAAGACTTTTGGCGCACAGAGACATAGGAATCAGAAGCTCAGAAGGTCTAGTCCATTTGGCAATGCTCATATCATATGGTTTTGGATGCCGTCCATTACCAAAATGGCGACGTTTGCTGTGATATAATGTCCATTATGTTGATTTTATCCATCAAGAGATTTTCCTCTCGCATTCTTTCATTTGGGTACATAAAAGTTGATTTGTATTTTCCATTCCTGACTGTCTATCCTTAGGTGGAGTATAGAAAATTACGTAGGACGGTAGGAGGGCATGCTCGTTGCTTGTTTAGTAACTTAGAAGCGATCAACAGATTAGAATTTTTTTTTTCACGTATAATTCATTTACTGTATATAGCAGCGTAACGAAATAGTTGGTTTTCCTATATTTATTTTCCAATTTATGTATTCATTTTTTGGTGCCAATAACTTTTACAATTTTTTCTTTTATCGGTTATGTCTTTTAATTTGATAAACATTTTTGGGTCTGGTCTGACTAGAAATCACACTGTTGAAATTTAAATTTAAATTGAATGGATTTTCAGGTAGGTTTAGCTTTAATAAAAAATATTTGGGCTTCGAAATTGGTAGGTCTGGCCTGATTTGATCCCATTCGAATCTTGGCTCAAAGCTTGAGACCCACCGGGTTTGAATATGTACCTCTATGTACAGCTCTGCTGTTGGATGGAATGAGGGATATGGGAGTTTATTAGCTGAATAGTACTGCAAGTGAAACTGCAGACGACAACTGTACGAATCCGATGCGCACTGCACATCTGCTTTGTCATGTAGGATATATGGCAGAAATGGTTAATCTTCCTAACCAAACATGGGACCAATCACTAGATAATAATACTCGATGAAATGTAAGAAATTTTAATTTCTAGTAATGAACTTCTAAGGATAGGTTTTATTATTTTGCAAATGGACATGCAGGTGGTTGAGAAGTTATGAATTAATCCACAGCTTGGTTTGCTTTATGCAGGCCATTTTTAAGATGGATATCTTGGGTAGATCAAACATCGCTTTCGACGAGAAGTGAACACTGATACGCAATATTTGCTCCAACTCATTTACTCTGAAGTTGGCAGGCGAAACGATTCTCCAGAATCCATTATACATATATCCCTCTCCATCTTATGGTGGTATTGGTAGGTAGACTGATTTTGTACCATAAACCCTGTCAAGCTTCATCAGTTCTCCAGTGAGTTTTCTACTGTAGCTTTTTTTTTTTTTTTTTGCCAATTCAAGTAATCATTAGAAAGCCCTCGTGTCTTTAATTTACTCCCTCCTACGAGGATAATATGGAATCTCTTTAGGATAACGAGATACTGCAGAAAAAGCCAAAAACTGTGTCTTATCTTGTAGCTTAATATGATCTAACAGGTCCAATATCAAAAAGAGGTTTATGATGACCTTTTTACTGAGATGATGGTTTTCCTACTTTCCCACGATGGAACCTATTCCAAATATGTACATTTCATAATTCCTTCCTTCTTGGAGGTATTGATGAATTTTGTAAGATCACTCGTCTACCAACTGAACCAAAGGTTTCAGAACTAATTTAACATTCAATAAGGTACACTGCATATATTTAAGGCATTGCATTTTAATAAAGCCAAAAGCAAACAATTCAGTCTTGCTTCATGTCGTTTTCCTTAAATCAATAAACGTGATTTGGAGAGAAGAAAACAACTTTGTTCAACGATGAAAACGTGAGAGGAGTTGAATCCTTACTTTTTTTCCTGTAGTTGTCTTTTGATGTTGAAACGTCATTAATTAACTGTAATCGTAAGCATTATATAGATACCAAGGATTTCAGATGATCATGGTAGATTAGCGGTTGAGCTTCTTAGTGTTAGACATTTTTGTCCTTAGGGGCAATTTTGTCCATGTCTCGTAAAGTTGGACTAACATAATTGTAATTTGGTTTTTAAGTAAATTACCGGTTAAGCTATGTTATTTGATCCTAATAAAGATAATAAAGTGACCCAGTATATGATCTAGGTCAAGGGGTCAAAATCCGGGTAGAAAATGGGTCCCGATTAGTGTGGACCTGATCCATATCAGCCTTGTGATGGGGAAGCCCGATATGGAAGCTATATAAAGGTAAGGTCTCCTGCAGTTACTCAGTGAAGCAGAGAAGCAGTTCACGAGCATAAGGGTCCTGACCCGTTAAGGAAGCTCGGAACCTGAGGAAACTGTAGAAAGGCTTTGCCCGTGAGTCGGTGAGCACTTTCCGCTAAAGGACCCGGAAGATTCGGAGGCGTTTGGAGCTCGGAATCGACATCGGAATCAGAGATGGAACCGAAATCCAAATATTTCGCATTATCTTTGTTTTTGATCCTTTCACGGAATCCTGGGGTGCGTAATAAGGTCACCTCTACATACTAACACTTAGATCGTTTGTAAATATCCATTGAAGGTGTAGTACTGCTAGTTTTGCTGTTTGGTTCATTATTATGTACATCCATTATTGAAATCAGACCAGCCCCTCGAAGGTATCAATTACTCGAGGGATACATTGTTTCTAGCTGTTAATTTTTGTCTTCGTACGTCTGAAACTGTTGGAACTGTATGTATTTGGGTTCATGTTCCTTGTAGGTCACTTGCATCTTTTGTCTTGTCTCATCTTTGGAGGTACAAGCTACATTTTGCGGTGACAATTAACAGAACACACGATCACTTCCGCAAAGAAAAGAGATTCTCGACAAGACCAGTACACAGGACATTTGACTATTTTGTGGTTGGTTTTCTTCTATTGTCATAGAGAATATCACCCCTTCCAGAGCTTGAATATTGGAAGAGCCATCAGTTGAGTGAGGGATAAAGACGTACAAACCTAAAGAAATCCAAAAAGAAAAATTTAGAAGGGATCTTTTAACCATATGTCCATATATATTTGGAAATTATTCTAAAAACATCAATTCTCACAAATCATGTAGTGATCATGGGAGAAAAAAAAAGTTTCCTATAGTGTTGTACAAAGTTCCTACAAAAGAAAAAGAGAGTTGTCAATAAGGGAAATCATGAGATAACTTATAGATAATTGGGATTGCTACTTATGATAGTAAACGAAGTCCTATCCTCCACAAGATTTTTGTGTACTTCTAATGGATATGTATTGTAAAGAAGACATGCAATATAGAAGAATGTAGACACCTCATTGAGACCAACAGCTGGCAAAGAAGACGTACAATTTGGCTGAAAGGTCACTTTAGCTGAAAAGTGATCATAAATATGACCAATCTTATGGATTCAAGCAGACAATATTATTGAGAAGGATGTTATACGTATTGAAGTATAAGTATAGAATCCCTGAGTTCGTTTGTCTTTTGTTCTTTTGCTCTAATGTCCAACCCACCATAAGAGTACACACCTCCCACCCCCACTAGAAGCTTGTGAACGATTGATGAATAGTTGTACACTTCCTTATCTTCAAGGAGATGTTCCAATCTCACATTACAACTTTGGCATGATATTGCTTGTACTAGTTTATTTTGTGCCTATAAGATGACAAAATTAGACCAGTCCATGTTACTGGTCCCTTCAAGCGTACAAAGAACAATAAAGTTTTCGAAAATGTAAAAGCTTCACCGTCGAACAAGCCAATGGCTATTTCACATAATTGGTTTAGAATATAATTAAACAACAATAACCTTTCAACTTAATCTATCTCTCCTTATTCTAATCATTGATTTCTACATCTTAGAACTTCTTTGATATGTAGGTGTTAGCACGTGGAATTTGCATTATGCTTTCACGTCAAGGGAACAAGTAGAACATGTAATAATATACATCATCTTCCATGAACTTAACTTTGTTTGTTTCCTTAGAATGTGGATTAAATCAGAGCTTAGGGCATGCATACATACATACACATGTAGATAGCTAGAGATTTGAAGACGAACATAGATACATAGCTGGAATGATCCACTTGTGTCTCCAGAAAGAACTACGGCTGAGCAGTCGTTTTCTCTTGAAAATTAGGACCAGAGAAGTAGGCCCCAGTTTCAAATTTTCACCATGGATCATTAACGGAGAGAAGACAATGGCAGTGGCACAATGGTCCCGTGCCTTGTGAGAGGACAAATTAGCGCAGAGATGTCTATATCTATGTATTAATTTACTCTGCTACGTCAATTATTTTCGTATGTTTTTCATGCAAAAAGTGCATTCCTTTGGCCAACACTCGCTGCATTGAGTCAAGTACGTAGATATGAGTCTAGCACTCTACATACATATAGATATCATATGTACATGTAAGCAACGGTTGTACTAAGTTATTGAAGGATGATTTTTTAATTATGTATAGAGTGTTTAAATTTATGGAATGATATATTTTTTTTCATTCGTCTCTTGTTGGCAATCAAGAATAGACTTCAGACTAAGAACTGAAGAGTATAAAAATACTGATACAATTTGTTTATTATGTATTATAGCTGATAAGGATAGGGATCATTTATTATCCCAGTGTTCCTATGTTAAGGTTATCTGGAGTAGAATCTTGCACGTGTTACCTTGGAATTTTTGTGGTTATAAGTGGGAGCAAATATTAAATTGGATCATTGATAAATCGACAAGGAGAGGAAACCAATGCTCCCTCTTCAAAGCAGCATTTATGATTGCTATATTCATAATAAGTGTCGTTTTAGATACATTTTAATTATTCAAAATAAGTGTCATTCTTAACTTTGTGTGCATATTTATAATTTTACTTTCAAAATTAACCTTTAATTTTTCTTTCATCTTAATTACACAGATCACAATTTCAAGGCAATTTAATGTAGTATGCAATTTCTCTCACATGCTAATTAATAAGGATATATCTATAATTTCATTAGCTTTCTTAATAAGCATGCGTTTTTCTAAAACAACACTTATTATGAATCAGAGGTAAATCATATGGAAAAAGCAGAACAGTAGACAGTTTACTAATGAGAAGATTAAAAAAAAAACCAATTGGCTGATAGAATTATCAATAATATCACAGCTTGCATCCATGCTAAGCAGTTACTAAAAGCTAAGAACATGTGGGACTTGTAATTTGTGCATTTTCATACTGAGGTTATCTTTTTAGATTTGCTTTGTGTAACTAATTTTCCTTAAGAGTAATGGCGTCCAGCCTAGAACTCAATGTAATATGGTAATAGTTTCATCTATATAATACTTTATTCATTTAAAAAAAAAGATGATGTTTTTAATCATGCATATATAGATGGATGATCATGAGCATTATCATTTTTTTGGTCTATATTAAACAACTTCATATCATATTCTCGAACAAAGTTGATTATACAAATTTTATGTGTGTCAATTCATAAATGGTCAACTTAATTTAGAAAATCTGTGTATTGTTTATTTCATAAATAAATAAAATTATTTTATTTAATCAAGATTTTTAGATAGTCTTCTAAATAAGTTTTATATTATATCATGTTTCTTGATTATTCAAACATATTAGCAAAATAAGATATATAATATTTTTTGTTGAATATGAATTTGAATGAATTATTTTTTTGAATTATATAATTCATTAAAGAATCAATTGGTAACGAAACATGTTATTTATTGTGTAATAATAAGTAATTAAAAAAAGGTATTTACAACATTTAGCCTCTTTATGTTTAAGTGTTTTAAATAAGTTTTATATTTTTTAAAAAAATTGATATGATTATAAAAGAGATTAGATCACTCAGCGACTGTATTATTAGATAATCATTTCCTTGCAGGCCGGTGGCCCTTGTAGAGGAAACATAGAGACCCTTCATTCTTAAACCTTTATTGAGCGCCTGAGACCTTGAATTGCAATATCATTTGTATCCAACATTGCAGAGCAGTAGCGATTTGCTAACAAAAGTTATCCTCCTAACTCTATAAATACATTATCAGCTAGCATAGTTACCACTGTCCAGAAGAAACTTTTAATCAGTTTGATAGAGATGAAACCAATCCTCTACACACGTATCTGATCTTTCACTTGATAATTTCTCTTCAACATGGGGTTTTCTATAGATGCAGTTACGTAACTCTGATAGGTCTGGTCAGAAGCGAAGTCGATCTTGGTTTGTTTCTTCCTTCCCATGATGTCGGACCGGCGAGAGTGAGCTCCAAATCAGGTGCTACACTAGTTGAAGACGTTGGTTTTTTTGACATCAGATCATTAGCTTCATTTAAATCCGAAAATCCCATGGATCGAAGATGACCAGAACCTAACTGAGGAATGTCAGTTCCATGGATATCTTGTTTGACCCTTTGCTCAGAGGAACTTAAACCCAGCATGGTCAGACCTGTCTGATGGCTTGTTCTTGTGTACTGAGAACCACTTGTCCGAAAATATGGATTAGGAACAGGATTTCTGGGATTCTTGGAAGTAGGATAATTAACCTATATGTCCAGAAAACCAAGAAAAGCTTAGAATTTTAGAATATTGATCATAGGCCTAGGCTAGGAGATTAATCTAAATGACCCAATGGACATATAATGATTCTTAGTTTCTAGCTAGGAGTGGCTTAATCGATTACCATGTCAAAGAGACTAGAACGTCGCTTCTTCTTGTTGGGATTAACCCGGCGAAGGAAATACTTTTGAGCATGACTAGCAACTTGTGTTGGAGTTCTGGTAGCCACAAAATGCCTGGAGATGCCTTTCCAATCTCCTTTTCCAAGCTTTTCAAGCCCAATTAAGAATGCTCTATGCTCTTCTTCCGTCCAGGGAACTCCTAATTTAATAACCCAATTAGTAAATTAGTATAAAACAGCAACAAGGTGAGCTCTAGAGAGGATCTAATTGAATTTTGTTGTGCAATTTTGTTCATAGTTGAAGAAAACCAGTTGAAATATCTAATGGGAAGAACTTATAGAAGCATGACATGTAGCAATAAGCCCAACTGTTGAATGCAAGATTATTGAACAAACCATGAAAACAAAATTATGAGCTTTGAACATAGAGTAAATCCTAAATCAAATCCCAGAAAACAAAAGGAAGAAAAGAAGAAAAATGTTGCTATTGATGAAATATACGGATGATGAGAACTCACCCTTCTTTCTCTCCTGTTCGCGTCCAACGAGACCATCAGACAGATAACCAAGACTAACAGATGTTTTGTCAGAATTCTCGTCGATAGAAACTCGAGATGAACATAAAGAAGAAGAAGAAGAAGAAGCCGACAGGGAATCCACGCTAAAACTCTTTTTGATGGGAAGTGAAGAGATTGAAGGGAAGTCAAGCTGCAGTTGCACTCCGAAAAGCCTGAGTCCTCCACCAATAATTTTATTCCCTCTGGAAGAGCTGCAAGTCCTTGAATTATGGCCCATGTTCCCACAATGTGAGCACTTCCTGCCCATTTTCAACCAGACAAATCGTCACCTCACCTTATTCTCTTAAACTTACATCCACTGTTGATATAATAACAAACCCATCACAGAGAGAGAGAGAGAGAGAGAGAGCAATCGAGTAACCAAGTCTAGTTGCTAGTTTGGTGGTTTATATGATGACGGTGGTAAGGGTGGGTTCATGAAAATGAACGCACACCAGGAGACGATGATTGGATTTTGTGGGATATTTTTACAACTCCGGCATTATATAAAATGAAGAAAATATTGCTATCTACACAATCTCTCTTCAACTTGTGAAGAAGGGAAGCACGAATCTGTTACTTATTTAAAGATCATTCTTGAGATTAGCCATGTGAACAAGTCATCAGACCTGACCAATTTTCTGGTTAGAATATTGGCTGAGGTCAATAAACCTAAGAATTCCATTGACATGAATTGTCAATAGCCCCTTCAGGCTGCTCAGACTTAACAAATAATTGACCCACATCACATGAAGACAAAACTAAATGTTTACATTGGCTACTTATAACTTCAACTTATGACTTATTGTTGAATCCAAGTAGTCAGATTGTTCATACTTCATGTTTTGCTGAGGAATTGACTGGTAAGATCGAGAGTTTGAGGGAACCATTACATTAATTGATCATTTGACCCTATGATATTAAACTCCATTACTGTTGAACATATTTTGAAACCACCAGGAACTTTGTTTTCCATAAATATAAAAAACTCTTATAAATGTTTTTAATCTCTGTTCAATATTCGAAAAACTTCACTATGTTAAGGATTAACAATTTTTAGTACACTAATGGATCATTTTTAATGTGATTTAATGATAAAGAAACAATTTAATTGTCCAATCAAACATAAATTAAAATTTGATTAAATTATTTTACATTTGAATTATATAGTAAATAGAAATATTAAAACCCAAGGGGTGTGGTTGAGTGGAAAGGACTCATCCATCCTTAACCAAATGTCAGGGGTTCGATCCTTGGCTTTGGGTATGGAGCAGCCTTAAATTCTTGGGCCAACTGTCTCACCCTGTGAGGTGCCTACAAACTAGCGAAGAGATTAGTTACTGGGTCCACCGGTGGGTACCCTGGTCTAGAACCAAAAATAGAAATATTAAGAAAATTACAAAAACTATACAGGGAAAGATCATCAATGTACTCAGCCTTCTCCTTGTATTTAATTAACAAGGAGGTTGTTTCCATGATTTAAACCTGTGATTTTCTGATCTCAAATGAACAACTTTTACCTGTTGCTCTAAGACTATCTCCTTGTATTTTTACACTTTTAAAATATTGATTGTGTAAACTTTTGTATTAAAATTAATTTGAAGGTAAAGCTTCTAGATAGATAAAAAAGAAAAGTAAAAGAGGATAAAGAAAATAAGCTGCGAGTCTAATTAAGTTGGTGTTTATTCACAAACCAGGAGCGATTTCATAGAAAAAGTTCACTAGGACTATTAAAGATTTGGTGACAATTCAAATGGAAAATTCTTATAAGAAGAAGAATATGGATTTGAATTTAACATGAAGTAAGTTTTACCCTACATTGGGAATTCCTTATTCTAGAAACCAAGAATTAGAATGTTAGGTTAATTTCCTGGAAGAAATATATAAACTATCGAAAACATGGCCAAATATATGGTTTTGTTGGATATATAAACTATATAATTAATGATATATATTGCAGAGTTACCATATGTCATATTCTACATATGTCTCTTATTTTTTATTCAAGTATAAAAGATATTATTCTTTTAGTTAGGATTAATCCAACTAGCTTAAGATTTGAAGATAATGGACTTACTCACCAATGACATTCATGTGTATCTCAACTTTACAAAATTGATTAATTAGTCACCCCCTTTAACTATGATTAATTAGATGTTTAAAAAAAAGCAATCAGTAGTATATTCTACTATAGTGATCATTATGTGAGACTGGAATATTTATGATCTTGAGCTCACACTGACCAACTAAAGATATTTATAGCATGAATATCTCATGACTTGGGTGTAGGTCAAGAGATATTTGAGCTTGGGAATCGTTTGACAATATTTGTGATCTAGAATAAAATAGTTTGACTTCCATTTTCATAGTTTCATGGTTCCCTTTTGTTTTTCCACTAAAACATTTTCCACGCCAATATTGTAAGATGACACACGACTATTGAATGCATGACTGTGTGAACAGTGATTGGTCCTACAAACAGGGCTGACTCTACGTGTGCAAACCAAAAATACCCATTAGAAAATGATCTTTTATTTGAGACTTATTGCCAATAATTACATGTTCTATGAAGATTTTGATGATTGAGCATATACCAATTCTTTCTGACACTTGGCCCCCAAAGTGATCCAAAAGATATGAACTTTAGAGGAATCATCATCCATCATGCCCATAAGTGTTGTTTTTCGATGTTTGGTCGACTAAAAAGCACTGATCTTCATTGCTTCTATGGATCAGCTCTTTTCTGTAACTTTTCCGTGGAAAGTACAGCAAGAAGCAAGTTTTGTAAGCCTGATAGCATGTCAGATGAACAAATTACTAGAATGAAACGAATTACCAGCACTGATAAATTCTTCTCAGCATTATATATGCACAGCATAATTCGTATAAACTAGCATATGATATGCACGGAAATTGATTCCAAGTTTGCAAAAAGAGAAGGAAAATGCCATGTTTCCCATGTTTGCTAAGTGTTGCTTGTCAAAAATAAAAGCAATATTTAAGAATTCGATAAATGGTTTGTGACTGACTCCACCAAATAGGGCCTGCAGGAGCTGATCACTGATCGACTTTCCATGTCTCTCTGTCCCTTGTGTTTGCATAGCATTTTATATGGTAGTTATTGAGTAGCTCTTTTATCAACAAAGCAACCAATTAGCGTAAAGTAATTACACGACAGGATGTTAAACCATAAAGAAATGGTAAGCTGGTTTTAGGACAAGAGTGTCCAGTGGACAAGCACTAGGCTTCTTCCTTTCAAGCAAAAGGTAGCCATTTTCGGGTTTCTTTTTCAGTACAAGATATCGACTGAAAAGGAAAGTAGATAGAAGGTGAAAGTGAAGTTTCCCCCTTTCTTTATTCTGTCCTTCTAGGATAGCAAAATCAAAGGTGAACTCTAGAAGATATTAGTAAACATAAGGCCATGGAAAGTTTGGTAAGAACAAGTTGATCTGAAGGAAGGAAGCAACAAGCCGCCACTCCCACATTAACTTTCTCGGTAATGTGAGAAGAGAGTAAGTTTCGACTATTTAACATTAACCATGAAATTCAAGTGAGAAAAGAGAGAGTGATGCAGGACAAATTGAAGAAGTATTAACTACAAACATTTTACATTCGTAAAAATGATAATAAAATGTTTAAATATCAAATTTTCAATTTTAATTTTAATTTAGAATGCTAAAATTTTAGATTTTGATATAGCTGAGTTTTTTAGGATTTAATTTACGAAATTTAGGCTTAAAAATTCAAGGTAATATAACTAAAATTTAGATTTAATATGGATAAAATTTAGGTTTAAAATGAGTAAAATTTAGCGAGGAACACAAAAAGGTAAAAAACTAAAAATCACTCTTAAAAGAAAGTGTCACACAAAATTCAAGTTTGCATAAAAATTTTAATTTACTTATAATTGAAGGGCTGAATATATATGTATTTATCAAGAAATTTTTAAAACTCTTATTTTACTAGAAAAGGATTCTTAACAAATTTAAATCTTGTTCTAATAAAAATTTTATAAATCTTAAACAACTAAGATTACAAATCTAAAATAGAATAATATAATTAACTTAATACTATTTTTATCTAATAAAGAATTTTAACATAATTTAAAGGACCGTTTACTTTCACTTTAATTTTTCAGTTGCTCGTTTTCTGCTTTTCTAATAAATAAAAACAAAAAGTTGTAGAGTTGTTAATGCCAATATAGTTATATTTTTATTACTAGTGATAATTTATATTAAACAATATATATTTAGTTGATAATAAATCAGATTATAAAAAAGAAAACAAAAAACAAAAAACAAAAAAATTTACTTTTTATAATTTTCATAATTTTAAAAAACTGGTAAAAGTCAAAATCAAATAAAAAAATCAAAAACTCAAACAACCAAGTTTATTTTACTGAATTTGAAAACAAAAACAAAAATAAAAAATAAAAATGGAGACAAACAGGCTATAAATTTTAGCTCCTTATCTTTGATATCTGCTCAATTTTCAATCCTTACTCCACCAGATTAAGACTTACGGTTTAATCTTTTGTATAAGAAAAGCTACTACTAAATCAACTCCTTCACCAAATTCGTATAATTCGAAGTCAACACAATCCCATTCTGAGTGGAGAGTACTTAATTTATGGAAATACTTGTATAATGAATTGCTTCAAATATTTGTAACATTCATAGTCTGCTGCATAATTTCTCCATCGACTATAGTACAGACAAAAACTGCAGTTTCCATTTGCAGATTGTCCTAGCCATTTGGAATTGTTTCATACCAAAGTTCAGTCACCTTCAGCTTCTCTTGGTAACCTGAAAAAAATATGCCCAATCCGTACACAAACAAAACAAAATTTGTCAAGACAAAATAAACATTTCTGGATGCTTATATTTTTATTTCCAAACTGACACAAACCATTTGACTTGTGAATAACGAATGCAACAAATATGAAACAAAGCATATAGCGAGATAAAGGAACTTCTGCCAAAGGGAGAGGAACAGGAACTCACAACTGAATACCTTCAAGAACTGCTCCAATGCCTAAATTTACATATGCCACGGCGCATTTCCGCAAACGAATTTCGGAGGGAGTGCAACATTGATTGTACAGCCTGAACCTTGTTCAACTCTTCATTCCCCTCCTGTGAAATTTATTTTGCTTTAAATTGTGTCTCAATAGATGTGCACGAGAGAGAAGGAGATACAGGGGAGGAGGAAGGTGTGTGATACCACTTCAGCAAGACGTTCTTCAAAACCCGCAGAACCAGTGTCAGCAGGCATGAATATCTTCCTGTAAGCCTGCCTCAGGCTCTTGATCTAGATCCTTGGCAATAACGCATGGAGTCCATTCAAACACGACATAGAAAAAAAAAATAAAGATTGTAGAACAAAAATGCCTGCCTAAGCCTAAGGGTATCAATTATCTCATAATATTTGTGATTAAAGACAAAATAATATTGATCATCAAAATCCTTATGTAATAAAAAAAATTCCATTCAGAAAATAACCTGTGACTTGATCAAAGAACATGTAAGGATCAAGCATCAGATTCTCTAGTTGTAGATCATATTTTCACAATACTTTACCCTTCTTTACTGGTTCATCTTCATTATACTACCTACTAGCATTACCTTATCTATACCAAAGAAATCAGTTCAACTGCTCAACCAAATCCCACGAAAACTATGAGTAGGGATCAATATATCCCAATTAAATTCACCAAACTGCACCCATGTTATTTCTTGAATAGCACAAGATTATATCAACATCCAACTAGAGATAAAATTCCTGACATCTTCAAAAAAATAAAGCACAGATAACTTATACACCTTAGTTATGCTTGAATCTTGTGAACCTCCACATCAAGACTTCCTAGTCCCTATCAGCATTACCTATCAAAAGCACCTATTGTATTTCTAAATCTCATTTAGACATGACTTGCTTAACAATTCCCCAATTTGGCTCTGAAATTTGTAAGTGGAAGATTGTCAACTGTAACGATGATCTTAAAATAATGACTTCAAAATTTGTTTTAAAATGTTGAACGTAAAAAATACTGAGAAAATACAAGCAAAAGGAATATATACTCAGTTTCAAAGAAATGAGTGAGAAGACAATGGTTACAACAATAAGAAATTATATGAATGCATTACTTTGAAATTTGAGTAAATTTAAAGAGGATACTTTTAAGTCCCTTCTTCTGAACCTTGAGAATATATGTTTCAGCTATCCAGAAAATGTTCTATAAAATCAGATTCTACCATACCATACACTTCCATCAGACAAAGCTTGACCTTTGCCAACAACAAACTGCAGCTCACCAAAACACCAAATATGGAATAAGAGTTCAAAAAGGAGCTACTAAGCCCAAATATAAAGACTTCCACTCACAACCAGAAGCTTTTGAATACAGCTTTTAAAAGTTAAAAGTTTTATGTAAATATTTTCTTTTCAAAACATAAAAGGAAACTATTGGTTGATTTTATTCATGATATTGTCAGCATATAAGGTTTCTTTTGACACCAACCTCTACTGTTGAGAACCCATGGCGGCGAAGACCCTCTAAATTCAGACCACGAAGCTCAGCTCTTTCTCCTGCTACCATCATGTACCTTGGAACATCTTGTGAAACCTTCAGGCATGTGCAAATGTAATTGAAGTCATATTTCCCCCTTTGATGGTTCTCATATCAAAACAGTAACTAACAAGGATGTGTTCTAGCATATATTAGCAGCATTGACAAGCCAGGATTCATCATCATCAATGATCAGCCATGTCTAATGTCACGTCCACTCAGACACTAAGATCCTAAATGGATTGCTTGTAAAATAACATCAAATTACAAAAAGTCATAACTTGGAGCTGGAAAAGAACGAAAAGATGGTACCACAGATCCTCCACCAATGAAAGAGAAGGAACCAACATGGCAAAATTGATGAACCACAATAGCACCAGCAGTGTGAGTATAGTCCTGCACTGGTAGCTCTTGAATCAACTTCTAACCACATTGTTATTCAGGAGAGAACTAGAGATTAATATCAACAACCCATAAAACCCCAACAATTATGCAACACAATAGGTGCTTACTTCGACAACGACATGACCAGCTAGTAGAGTATTATTGGCAAATATGTTGTTGTTTCCAATCTTGCAGTCATGGGCAATGTGACAAGATCCCATTATCAGATTGTTACCACCAATAACCTGAGAGAACGATGTTAGGTGGAATACAAACAAATCCAAACTTCAGATAATTGGACCAATGAGACTAAATATGACACCATTATGCATAACCATACCGTTTTAACAGTTGATTTTGAAGATCGGTGAATTGAAGTGTGTTCCCTGATCTCATTGTTGTCCCCAATGTCAAGAAAGCATTCATCTCCCAACTAAGATGAACAAAAGAATTACAGACAAGGAACCATAACAGCAAAGGCAATGTCACAAAACTTTCTAAAGAAGCAAATATGTTTCAGTTCAGTTGAGAAAGAAAGATATTCTTAACATCAAAGGTATAGTTATTTTTCCACCGGGTAAAATTGCGCACAGCATTCAAACAGTTCAAGCAAAATGTTGCAGGTTGAACAATCATGATTGAGAAAAATACAAATATGTTTTAAGTATATGACCAAGCAACTCCTAAGGAAAATTTACAGAGCATTCTGCTTTCTTACGAGTACAGCAATTTCATGTTGACGCCATTTGACCTCCTACATTCCACTAAAATAAGCCTAATTTCCCATGTGTCTACATATCATCAGTAATTAATAAAAAGGAGCAAAAATAAAAACCAACCTTGTATTTCATATCTTGACATTTAACACCAATCACGGCATGATGTCCTATAACGTTATTGTTCCCTAAAACCGTGCGTCCAGGAACCTCATCACCAACTATAGCACCACTGCCTAACAATAGTAAGCGTACATACCTAAAACGATAGACCAGATATAAAAATCAAAGGGATGCAGTGCACTAACTCACGTCATCAAAACGCAACGGTCCCCCAACTCTGTATTCCCAAAAATATGGCTACCAGGGTACAACTGACAACCGTTTCCAAGCTTGGCAGCTGAGCCGACAGTGCAAAACGGACCAATCGAAACACCCTGAAAGAAAAAGGGGAACTTTTACCCTGTTTTGAAAACCATCTCCTCAATAATTACTGGGAAACGCGAAACAACAAATCAAATAATCAAAAGTTCACTTCTTTATATTAGCCCACCGAGAGAAGCAAGTCAATCTAGGAGAAACGAGAATAAGGCGGTAAAAAAGAACAGAAGAGAGCACCTGACCAATGATAGCATCAGGGTGAACTATTGCACAGGGATGGATAGAGCTAGTACTTTCCACCGACGAAGCCTCATGACCCTGCCCGATCGAAATATCTGTACAAAAATCACACAACTTGGTTTTAGCCAACTCGGGTACTTCCAAGCAAGGGGCAGGGAGAGAATAAATGAAATTAGAGAGAGGGATACGTGAGACAGTGCTGGTAGAAAAACGAAGGTCAAGAGACAAGAGAGGACACAAAGACGACCGGCGAATTCTAAGGAATAGGGACTTCATGTGTCACATCAAACGTATTGTTCACCCCTAGGGAGTGTATATATTTCATCCAAGTGACTTGTTCTATTTTATAGATTAATGCACTTTTATGAAATTTTTTGAATGATTTTGTCAATTCACAATCGGAATGTAATAACAAGAAGTGACATTTTTTTGTTATTGTTCCTTAAATACTGATAGAGTTTTTACCAACTCTTAAAACATTGGATTCTCTCCGATGTTTGCAATACTCTGACTAGCGTCTACAAAGAATATCTATACATACACATTCCAAAAAGTGAAGAAATCATATCCTTCTTAGGTACTGCTGCATATTCCAGTGATCCCAGCAAATTTGTTTACATACAAAAGTGTAAAAAGGCTCTGATTATGTAGACTCATGACTCCTAAGAAACCAAAACCTGAAGCTACCGTATCTGAATCCCTAGCTAACCAACATACAATGGCACATAAAGAATCGTTTTCAACAACTGGTTCTTTTTCTGCAGTTGCAACATGTTCTAAAAACATCCATCTGGACTCTGCCAAATCTTCCTTCCTGCATTCTAGCAATGCCCTTTTAACCGTAGCTGCCTCTTCCAGTTGTTCACTAGCACTTTTTACATGTTATTGGTGGAGCTGATGACGATGTCACCTTCCAACATCCGCAGCACCTTTAACAACAGAAAACTACAGTCATGTTTATTGAAAAAAGTTATATTCTAGTGTAGTATGAGCAGCAAAAACTAATCCTAAGTTGACGAGGGAGGTAGTCTAGGATCCATATTTATGTATTGTGGGGAATTGTAAAATTTTCAGAAAGAAAAGGACAGCATTTTCCATTTTCCCTGGAGAAAAATGGTCCAACTAGGATGCTAACTTCATGAAACTGAATCACACAGCTTAACATTTTGGGAAAGGTTGGTACAGGTAATGCATAGGCAAGCAGTATACGGACTACGAAGTTCCAGTGGCTTTCAACTGTTCATCAAGCAGAAAGGGCAGAACTACATTACCCAGCCTACTAATCTACATCTCGGAACAATTGTTGAGGCTATGCCTGGTATTCCACGCTAAAAATTAAGCACTTCATGTCCCAGAATAAACAATGAAGAGGATTTATCACAAATCAATACGAGAGGCACAGCGAGAGGAGTCAGCAGAATCTCATCCTAAGAATAGCTACTCCTCCGCTTCAATGCCTAGTAGAATTGACTGGGGTGTGAGATCATTTACAAGTTAGAAACTTTATAATAGAAACATTATGCTCTTTACCTGAGAAATGCGTGGCCTCAATTGAGGATCCCTCTGAATGCACAATGAAGCGCATCGCACCATATTGTAAACCTCTTTCTCTGAATAACAGCTACTTAATCGTGGGTCAACCAGCTCACGAATGGCGAACCTTTTAAGCAGTGGGCGTGCCTGTACCATAATTGACAACAAAAGCAAAAGGACAGAGACACTAAATAAGCCAAACAAAAGCCATCTAACCCTTAAGCTATAATTTTTCAAACAATGGATTATAGGAACATGTTAAACAATGATTCTCTAACTGATACATACCCACTCACTCAGGCAATGTTGGCCTTTGGGCCTAGTTATGTCAATAGCCTTTCTTCCTGTTACAAGCTCCACCAATACTATGCCAAACGAATATATATCAGCTTTCTCTGTCACTTGGCCACTTTGAGCATACTCTGGAGCCAGATACCTATACATTTTATACATGTTTATCAGTTCCAACGTAAATTTGTTTGAAGATGAGACAGTAAGTAGAAAGCATAATGGAATGGTTTTTACCCAAATGTTCCAATGATTCTTGTGTCAACCCCAATGTCTCCATCTGGCTGCCACCTTGCCAACCCGAAATCTCCCACCTAGTGAGATAATAAAGTTGTGAGTTCGAAAATTTGTTACAGGAAATGAATCTAAAACTGGAAATAGATCATGGAAATTTTCAAGTATAAAATTGCAAATCAAAGAAAAATGCATCTTGTGATGAGATCATATAAAGTAAAAGCAAGAGCATGGCATACTAATGGCTCAAAATCATGCGTGATAAGGATGTTGTTTGGCCTCATATCACGGTGGACAATACAACCAACTCTGCATTCTTCATGAAGGTATCTCAAACCTCTAGCTGCTCCAACTGCAATTTTTTGTCGTGCAGACCATTCCAATGGATCTCGACCATGTCCTGCACGTATCAAACTATGAAATTCATTGTCTTAGCCACAATACTTAGCGTTTACGCTCAGCTATGTGTGAGCTTTGCCAGAAGTAAAGTATAAACCTGATAGCAGAAATTTTCTTCTTTTGAATGTGCACTCTAGATGAATTGCATTGGTGAAATTTACAAAGTTCCATGTGCACAATAAACTTAAATTTTGAATGAAATGATCATAAAATAACCAATTTGTGATTTAGGGCATGTATCCCTCAGCAGATTTTACCGAAAAGATGGGAATCCAAAGAGCCATTGCAGATATATTCATAAACCAGTAATCTTCGTCCGTCCTCAATGCAGAATCCGATCAACATCACAACATTACGATGCTGTGCACAACTCAAAACCTCAACTTCTGAGCAGAACTCCACATCGCCCTGAGAACTAGCCAATTTATGTTGCTTGACAGCAACCACTTGGCCATCCTGTAAGACACCTCGGTAAACTGAACCAAATCCACCTTCAGCCAAAAAATTTTCTTGTGAAAATCCATCTGTTGCAATTTCAAGTTCAGTGTAAGTAAACCACTTTGGGGGATTTCCAAGCAGAGGAGCCTTGTGTCGACATAGTGAACATAATGGAGGGGGATCAGGAGGAGCATGTGCAGACAAGGAAATTGCTTCTCTCACACTTCTGCTAAATTTTAGATCAAACTTGTAGCTCAGAGCTCCAATATCGGGTTCTTGATCAAGTCTTAATAAATTATCTAGAATGCTCTTATAAGTGGAACAGAAAGCTGTACCATTGTCTCTTTCAGAATCCTCCCTCAAATGTTTGGAAAAATCACCACTAGAACTCAGAAAATCATCCATCCATGGCTGGAAATATAATTTTGTAAATGCAGGAGATGGCTGTTCACTATCTATCTCAGATTCAGATGCATACAAAAGTTGACTTTTTTCAACTGTAAATGGGTGGCCTTTCTTCTGATTTCCACGAGTTCCAAAAAGAACGTATGGTGAAGTCCCTGGATCTGAGCTTGATAATGACGAGGTTCCAGCTTCTGTTGCACTGAGTGACGATTCACGCTCTGGACTGCTTGCAGGAGTCACATATGGCCCCCTCAAAGTATCTAATTTTTCATACTTACTCTCACAGTCGTTGGAAAACGCATATCTATTAAATCGTAGTGCCATAGCCAATTCAGATTCCATCCTTTGTGATCCAATCAAATTAAGACGGAGAACTTTTGGTCCATGTCGCTTTATAATCACAACATTGCAATCCAGCTCGTCCATGCAGTTTTTCTTCTCGTGCTTTAGATGTCTGTCAAACAATAGGACGAGCAATAGTTCAAGAGAAAGAAGGATGGGGGAGTAGATTTTTGTTTTAGAAAGTGCTTAAACATGCCAAAAGAGCAGGGTTATAGCAGTTGTTCTGAAATCATTCTCGTAATTCCTGACTTGGTACCTCTGAAATTGGAATTGCAAGTCCTAAACTAGAAAAAAAAGCATGTCTATGATACGTGAAACAAGAACAAAGTTTTACATGTTTGTATTACTTATCCAATATAACCCAGTTTGACTGAATACTCTTGGCTTCAGCAGCGACCACTCCACTGCCAGAAACAAGTTGTACCGTGATTTTAACCTGAGAATGTTAAAAGAAAAAGTCAGATTGAGAACAAAGAGTGCTTGTAAGGAGCAAGAAAGAATACTGGACACAAATTAATGGGCCAACCTTATCGGTATCATACATATTACGTAGCTGAGCCATCATTTGGGAACACATCTCAGAAATGGCATCCCTTTGATCTGACCTGTTTCCTGAAAGAGATTTCCGGTGACCAGTGGTGCAGTCAGTGGCAAATCTTGAGAAACCCCACGTCTTTTTAACTGAAGAATAAAATATTAACATTAGCCTCAACATCGACCTTCTTGATCTTGGTCTAAATTTGCACGATAAAGGACAGAGCATAAACTTCACATTCCAATATTTAGTAATGCAAGACACTAGAAGTGAGAGAATAACGAACTCATAACAGAAGTTATAGATTATACTTGAACAAGCATCCACTTTCCGCTCTTCCTCATGTTAAAAGTCAAAACAGAACATTTTTGCAGGAGTTTCTGGGATTTTAAACATGTATATCCATTTAAAACTAGGCACACAGGGAATAAAGCCCCAATCTTACAACTAGTCATTAAATTGTAGTCACGAGAGTAATCATGTTTCCATAAAGAAAGTGGCCATTCAACAAAAATCTTCAATTTGTTATCCCCAACCTGTAAACAGGTTGATTTCAACAGAGAATTCAAGAACGAAAAAGGAAGTAAAACGGTTCCCTAAAATCAAACCATCAGAATTTAACAGGAAAATGAAACTTTGATATGATAAAAGGTGCTGACTTTTACCTGAGGCCTGTGAAGGGACGACCACAAGCAATTTAATGAAGTCCCCTGGCAGAATCACATGAGTCAAAGCCCACACTAAAGCATTTTTTCGTATCTCAGTTGATGCCTTCACAGCAATCACCACCACCTTCCCAGTGGCCATATCTGAAGCACTTTTCCTGTTCATCTCCAACCTTAAACTTAAGCCCCACTCCAACCAAAATATTCCTTACCTAAGCCCCTCCAGCTTCTTACACACCCCAGAATCAAAATCCCCAATCAAAGCCCTGCATCATACCATATCCCAAATCACAAGAAGCACTCGAGCATCTCTACAACACTGAAACCAAGATGTTTCCCAAAGTGGTATAAAAGTAGAAGAGGACGTGCAGTTCAAGGTACTTTCCCAACTCGGCCTCTGGTATAAGATACACTACTGTTTACATGAAGTGAAATCAATCACTGTAAACAAACTTTGGATCAGACGACAGAAACATGATTAAAAAAATATTGGTCAATCACAAGTTTGTTTCACTGAAACTGAAGCCAGCTTTAACTTTTTGATGTTTCATGTAGAAAGCGTGAAGTTATTAGTGGACAGAACTCCGGGGTTGTAGTTTGTTGTAGTTGTACGAGAAACAGCCTATTGGCTTGGCAGAGTCTCTCTTTTCTTTTCTTTTTTTTTAACAAACGAATAGGATTACACGCTAATTTAAGGGAAACAAATTTCCGACATATCTTCTAATAGAATTATGTGGCACTTAACAGGTGTTGTAATAAAGTGATGGACACCAAGTACAAAATTATTAGCATATTTGACTAATCAGTCGACGAATTTATTGCTCTCTCAATAAATATAGCGATAAATAACAATTCAGTTTCATGGAACATCTAAATAATACTCCGAACAATAGGATTAAGCGTCTGAGATCTACAGTCGGCGGAGGATAAAATATCGAATACTGCTTTTGAATCTACCTCAAGCTCAACCAGCAATACCCAAATTCGTTGGCGCGGTCCTTTTCTTCTTAAACGTGTATCTTGCTAACCGGCTCTAGCAAGATAAGAATAAACGAATGAGTAAAACTCCAAATATAGACAATGGAACACGATTGAAACGACAACAGGAAAAGGGTTGTTTCGTGCTGCGACACTTGCTGGTCCCATGTACGTGTTCAACCAATTGCATAGATTATTGGGAGAGGCATGCCCTTTGCCTACCATTAATTAAGCCACACTTCCAAACCTTTTTTTTTTAAAAAACCCCAATTTCGACTTGTTGCGTTTGACCTTTTCTGATGTATGGAATAAGCAAGATTTAATTAGAAAGTGGAATTTTCTTATGACAATGTTAACGAATAGTTGCAGAGGTTTAGTTAAGGAATATTGACCGTAGCCATTATTTTACAATATAACATTGCTTCCATTACAATCTCTTTTTTACTATAAACTCCCATTTGCATCCCTTTTGAAACTTATCCCATTGGCATCATTGCAATGCTTATTCTCCCCTTCATTTTCTCATAGTTTGGAGGCCTAAGATTGTGACAAGTTTTGAATTTGGAATGGTTTGTATGGTAAAGAACTTTGCTTTAACATCTATTCAAATATATCAAAAGATTAGGTTGACAAAAAGTCAATACAACTTAAAAAATAAGCTCTTTGTATGCCTTCAAATTGGATTTTTTTTTTCCCAATTCAACTAATTTCATGAATGATTCAATCTAAAAGTTTGAACCAAATTAGGCCTACCCCATAACAACATTATTGGAAAGAGTCGCACTTGGGTTTAAGTCACCACCATGTATGTCGATTTCCATGTTACTTTTGTTGCCTGAACGGGGCACAAGAAATGGGTGAGGAGCCATTTTTTCATCTCACATAAAAACAAAACAAGACAACTCCAAAGTCAGGACAAAACCTAATGGATGACATGAGGATGCGGCAAGGCTTTTTTGACCTTTACCATGAATCAAATGGTCCTTCCCAAACTTAAGAGAGACTTTTTTGACTATCTTGGTGAAAGTGGGCCTTTTTATTGTACCTCCTCGTTGAGGCTGAAATCGTTGCAGCTTCCTAATCACGATTCAAGTTTGTATTTGACTACTATTTTCACTTTTGGTAGTTCTCCTAACACTTATCTTGATTGGAACACTCAAAGCCACGATCCAAACCAGCACCTACTGAATGTATTCAATATGTTGTTAAGGTATCTAGCAAGCGACAGCATAGATGTTAACCAAGCAACCTCTGAAAGAAAAGATATCGAGAACCCAAAGTCAAGAGATTGCAATTTATTAAATTTGGTCAATTAAAATTAATGTTGAATCACTAATTTTTTTAAATCACGTGATATATTTCACTAAAATTGAAAATATAATAATTGCTATTTAACATTAATAAAGAAATACTTTTATCTTTGAATGTAGTGGTTCTTGTACGCACCGGATATGGGGCCACCTTTCTTAAAAACTGAGTGAGATTAAATTCGATTTACTCCCCTCACCACTCTGTCAAGGTAGGGCATAGAAGCACCTGGAGTGGGCAATTCTACCTTAGAAGTTCAAAGAAATACTTTTATCCATCCGATTCCAACTATAGTTGTTATTGCATCATCTGCACATGCTTCAATATTTGAATGCCAGCTTTGAGTAGACAGCACAAAGAGAAAAACGCAGGAAACGACAATCATCCAAACCAGAAAAGATGACTTGTGTCTAACGCCCAATTGTCATGTACAGGCTCAACCATTGTTTTGGTCAATAGAACTCTACGGAAAGGTATTGTGTGATTGTCAATCTAAGAATTGAGTTGTTGGGTGAATTGTTAAGAAATCAATATAAGAGTGGACCACAGATGGGTTTCAAAAGGTATGGTGACCAAACCCGGGCAGCAGAATTATTGGTTTGAAAGGGAAAGCCTTCTAATTTGAACAACTCCTTATAATGGTAAGACACACGGGAAGAGAACTTCCTTTACGCAAAACAAGATCAAACATTCAAACATGCCAAAATGAAAGGGAAAATAAGAAATATAAACATTTTTGCTTAGACCTAGATATAGGAATGGCAACGGGCCTAGCCCTGGGCCATCGATGGCCTGGCTCGGTCCAGCGAAAATATACTTCTGGTCAGGCCCAGCCTGTGGGCCAACCCGAAATTTTAATGCTTTTTTAAAATTTGTATATATTTATTTTAAAGGAATTTCAAAATTTGTTATATTTTTAGAATTCATAAATTATAAATTATAAATTATAGCATAACTGTTTATAGTAAAGGGGAGGATGAAATTACCTATAAATTATACAAAAATATTTATATAAAATAAGAGATATAAAATACGAACTAATATATATTTATTAAAAATATGTAACTATGATAATGTTTTTATAATTATTCCCTATAAGTAAGTGAATTTAATTTTAATTTTATAATTTTATTAAAACAATTAATTATAATGTAAATGTAAAAAAAGTTATTATCTAAGTGCAATTTATTTCAAATATTATTTTTACGCATTTAAAAATTTATTATAATTATTTTTAATATAATTTTTTAATTATTTTTAATATAATTTTTAAAAAAAATACGTATATTAAGTTTATAATATAATATTTTCAAACTTTAAATGTTTTTATAAATTATGTTCGAAATTCTTAATTGATGTTGTTGTTGTAAATTATATACTTAAAATCATAATTATACATGTAACTTTTAGTTATTGTTAATTTTTTACTTCTATAAATATTGTTTTCTTTTCATATTATATCTATTATTAAATAATCATTGTAAAATTTTATATTTTTATTAAATATATTAAAAGAAATTAATATCATGGTTACTCTTGACGCATTTAAACTTTTTCATTTTATTTTTCACATTTACACAATATATACATTATGCATATATGTATTTATATAATTCTTAAAATGAATCAATCACTTATTAATCTTAATGTATCACTTTCAAAAGAATATAAAAGTAATTGAGTTATAAAAACATTTACATATAGTATATTATATTGAAAATAACTATTATTTTATTAAATCTAGAATACATTTTATAAATACTTTTGACATATTTTTATAAATTATTACTTTTATTAAAATTTACTATAATTATTTTATATTATTAAAAAGTGAATTTGTAAGATATTATCGAGTTGAACGAGCTGATTCTTCAACTCGTAAAGTTTCAAGTCAAGGGCAGTGTTTTGTTAGTACCGTGCAAAAGTTATGAGGTCGTTGACGTCGACTTGTCTCTTATTAGAGCATGTATGTCTCAACTACATATACACACTCTCATACAAATATTTTAATAAATTAAATAAAATTTAATAAAGAAAATTCATTTAAAAAGTGTTATCTGTCACACTCTATATGTTAGAAAATTTACTTAGAAATAAGGACTCCAACAAAAATTGAATTAATGTATAATTAAAAATAAATTATAAACAATAAAAAATTAAATTTAAGTTATTAATTAAAGTTACATTGACACTAATATGTTAAAAAATACAAAGTTAAATTAATTAATTTGAATTTAGTAATAATCTTCCATTAAAACATGTGATTATATAAATAATTAATTAATTAGGAATTTTAATTCAATTGATTAGGAATTTATAGGAAAATTCATTAAGTTAATTATAGTTAAGAATTCCAATTCAATTAATTATGAATTTTAATTTTACTTAAATAATTTATTAACTATTATAAGAGAGAATTAATAAAACCAAATTCATTAACTATAGAAATTTTTGTTGTACACGAGTTATTATCCAAATCATTTTATAAGAAATGATACAATTTACAAAATTAAGATAATATCATGCCGAATAGACGAAGTTTGGATATTGGACACTGGAGAGTGCTAATGGAGACTGAGAGAGCATTTAATTGTTACTTGTTGCTATGATTGTCAATAGTTTGGATCAAATCAATTATATGTACAAACGTTATATTTAGTAATGTAATATTAAAATAAAAAGAATATTTAGTAATGTAATGTTAAATTAAAAGAAAAGTAATATACCTTCATCTTCATATATTTTATCAAAATAATGTGCAATTGGTCGATTAATTTCACTAGTCACCTCTGCATTAATACCTGTGGCTGTAGGAAAATTAAAAACACAATATTAAGTAAGATAATATCAAAATAGATAAAAATTAATATATTAAAAAGAAAAGAATTTACCATTAATATCTTCGTTATTTAATCAACTTTGAGCACATATAAGGACTTCTACAGTGTGATAATGAAGTCGACCACGATAAGAAATAATAACCCGACCATTAGTACTAAATACAAACTCTAATGTAATAGTGGATGACTGAATAGCTAACAATTCTCATGTGATGACTTGCAAGATCGGATAATTATTTTCATATATCTTCCACTATAACAATATGTCGAAATGCTCACTTTCAGTTTTAGGAACACAATCTTCGGAAAAATATTTATCTACCTCTATCATATTTTAAGAAATCCTGATCCTTTTCTCTTTCAAAAAAATGCAAAAGAGAATCTGTCAATAATGGATTAAAAGATAAGGTCGAACCTGAAACTAAAGTCAAAGTTGATCTGCCTGCACTACTAAGATCCCGATAATGAGTTTGTTGCATTCTGACTTGATAATCATTAAACAATTGATATCATAATTGTTTCATGGTATGTACAAGCTCTTGAGCTTCACTATCGTACAATGCATTATAAATATATTACACCTAGTCCATCTTGTAACTCGGGTTCAACACATATAATACTGCAACAATATCTCCTATCTTAGACCAATAAGAATTAAACTTCTCCACCAACCGCTCCGCTATAGTTCGAATAACTTTATTGGAGTCAAACATTCACAATGATAAAATATGCTTTATGTTGGACATAGTGCTAAGGATACAGTGTGAAGTTAGATATTTTGTTCCTGAGAACAATTCAGTCCAATTATAGAATAATTTCAACTTCATACAAAATTCTCTAGCCAAGTCTCATTGATCTTCTGTTGGTACGTAGGCCTATTGAGAATCTCTTTTGGCTAGTCTAATAAACACCGGAACATATGAGATTGCCGACTTCAACATCTTAAAGGTTGAGTTCCATTCGGTTGGACAATCCAAAACGAACTTCTTTAAATTTGGAATGCATAAAATTTTTACACCATTTGCAAAAGTTTCAACTCTTTTTGGAGTTGCACTCCAATATAAAACACTATTCCGAATACAATCTATTGCTTCCTTTATCATCTCTAACCCATCATTCACAATCAAATTAAGAATATGTGCAAAACAACGCATATGAAATAACTTACCTCCATCCAATAAGCTCTCAACCCGTATCTTACCCTGCAACTTCTCAATCATAACATCATTCGTGTTACAATTGTCGATTGTAATGGTGAATACTTTATTGTCGATGTTCAAATTTATCAAACAGTATTTCAACACATTTACCAATTTTTCACTTATATGCAGTGTCAACACATAAATGAACCTATAATGTACAAATATTACCAACATAAATCATAAATTCATAAAATAATAAAAAGTAAATGACAACAATATTAAAGAATATAAATTAACTCAAAAGTCTATTGCATAGCTTCAATCATTATCAATATAACGTGTTGTCACCATTATGTAACCCTTCTTTTGGTTATCGGCTATTCATATGCCCATTGTTATGGCAATTCGTCCTTAAACACTCAACAATGCTATTAATGTTTCTCTCTTCTTATTATATGGATTTTGAGAATTTCATTCTTCGATGTATTTAGACTTGGAAACTTGAATGTCGGTTGGAGTACTGAATTAAGAAATATCCTTAATCTTTTGCTTTCAATCGTAGACAATGGTTATTCATCTCCAATAGTGATATTGGCTATCAAAATCTTTGATCTGTTGTTGTTAAAAGTTGTTACGATCAAGTTGTTCTTCTTTTTCACAAGATTAGGGGTAAAAAATGTTTAACCTCCTAAAACCATCTTCCTTCGGGTATATGAATCTATATGTGTCTTTAAATGAGACATATAGGATCAATATGCAGAAGGCAACCTACCATAAGAAACCAAAGGTGCTGGCAGCACAAAGGCAAGAGAGTTGATAGTTTCTTGTCTGGGTCAAACTGTTCATTCATGGGAATTGGCATTCTCACTTGCGGTGTTGCTTTACAGATTGGTTCGGTATGCATGAGAGCTTCTGTCTCTGGTAGGAAAAGGTGTGAGCGACACAAGGGGATGAGGGCTCGCTGCTGCATATTGACGCTTAATTGGCAAATTAAAGAAGTAGAGGGCTTGTTGTTGCACTAAATGTTTGAAACAAGGCCATCCTTGTGCATGCATTACTAATTTTGTTTCCTTGTGTTGTGGCTTGTTTTTATTTTGTAAGACGTGTTTTTCTAGTTTATCTTTACGACTATTATTTTTCCCTATAATTGTATGATCAGCAAAAGTGTACAACCATTGTAACGATGCCTGGCTTCTTTTGCTCAGTTGGTACAATTCTAGCTTATGTCAGTTGGTAACGGGCCATCTTTTCTTTTGAGTTTAGTTATATTCAAATAACTTGAATGTCATTTTACAATGCCCATATCGTAGAATTTGGATCAATAGGTCCAAACCTCTGAATCTAAAAAATTGAAAGGAAAAAAGGATAAGCAACTTCAAATAAGAAGACGACAATGAGAAAGGATGCCAAGAGAAACTTTTACGTCTCCAACCTCTAAAGGAAACAATGGTGAGATCTGATAATGCATGCAGTAGAATAAATTTTTTTGTATTAATTTTTAGAAAAGATTACTTTGAATTTTCTAAAATGATTAATACATAAATTATAATAAAGTGTGAATTTTAATTCATACTTTATTCTAAAGCTTGATCATTTTTTATTGTATCATTTATATCGTTTTCAAAATTGACTCATCTTAGTTACTATATCTGTAAAAGTGTTAAACTTCCATGAGTATTTATAGAGCTAGTTGAAAAGACTCAGTAATTATTACAGAAAGGGAGCATTAACTTTTTTAGAGTTTAAGTATATTTATCATTGGTTTTGAATATTGTAGTAATTTATTTAAATTTTAATTAGAATTATAAAGGGAACGTTAACTCCTTTAGAGTTTAAGTATATTTATCATTAGTTTTGGATATTATATTAATTTATTTAAATTTTAATTAGAATTTATAAATAATTTTAATTAAATACCAATTATGTCCAAATAAGATCTAATATATCATATTTATCTTAATTTATTAAATATCTCATTTTTAATAATAAAGTTTCTCAAACTTTATAATCAAATATAACTTTATTAAAACACTTTTCTCTCTTCAAATTATTCTTTGTGTGTGACTCATTAAGTTTCCAAATATATTGACAATAGATATAAGTTATAACCCTGAATCATATTTAGGGTAAAATAAATTAAACTCTTTTAAATTATATTTAAATATCTAATTAAGCAATTTATATTCATATATCAAGATTGACCTTTAACAACACATCATGACTATTATGATTTTTTTTGTACAGTTCAATATTTCATCATATAATATTTTGATTAGACATAAAACATAAAATTAATGTCCACTATATTGTAAGTTAAATCATATTAATTTTTCATCATTAGCAATTGATTCAATTAATGATATTTGTACACTATTTTACAAAATATCATTCTACCTTGGCCAATAATTTCTCAAACTAATTTTAATCGAGAATAATAAAACATTTTTCTAATTATTTTAAGGTGATAACTCTTATATTAATCACTAAATTATTTCCATATAATTAAAATTATTTTAAGATAATAAATCTGATATTAATCACTAAACTACTTTCATTCATGAAGTATCTAAACTATCGATTGAGCTAATATTGACTATATTAGCCTATAAGTAATATTAAAATATAGATATCTAAGTGTTGGAGTAAACGGAGATATAAATGTGATTGTTAAGAAATCAATTATGAGTGGACCACACACCACAGTTTAATAAATATCAATCATTTTCGCACAGGTGTCCAAACCCAGCCAGCAGAATTATTGGTTTGAAAGGGAAAGCCTTCTAATGAACAACGCCTTTTAGCAAGATGCGGGAAGAGAACTTCCTTTTCGGAAAACAAAATCAAACGCTCAAATGTGCCAAAAAAGAAAGGGAAAATAAGAAAAATAATCATTTTTGCTTAGACTTTTATTTCGATTAATCAACTCTTACTTTATTTTATTAAATTTAATTTACATATTTATGTTGATTTCACATAAATATGTGAATCAGATTAAGTGACACAAGATTACAATACTCTAATAAAAACATGATGCTCCAACCTAAAATCTAGCCCTTAAATTAGGGAAAGGAACCAAATTCACCATTTATTACACAAATCTCTCGTACTCTTTAAATTGAGAATTTACTATAAATTTTTTAGTTTGATGTATTTAATACGTATATTTTATATAAAAAAGATAGTATACATTAAAAGGTTGTGAAATTTCTATTTTTAGGAATTTTAGAATATAAGTGTGCGGCTTGCTTTAATGAGTCTATCATCTTATCATCGTGATAAAGATGCTTTTTTTTTGGTAAAAAAAGATGCTTTTTTTTCACCTTGTTAAATATTTAATTTAGTATTTGGAGCATACTTTATGAAATGGATTATGAAGAACTAGTAGCAGCTCCATTAGTCAACATGTACGGTCCTGAATCTTCAATAATGATTTTTCTTTTTAGAATTCGGCCATTAACCCACTTATCTCTATTTTTATAATATTAATTATTACAATTGAAATTATGATTCTTCTTTACAGTGATAATTAT
>JAOSBP010000205.1:10570007-10588029 GCA_027563825.1 Erythroxylum mucronatum | reverse complement strand
ATGATTTTAAGGTTAGGAAGAAGTAGAAATGGTGAGACGAAAGTGTACAGATGAACTGAAATGGACTCGTGAAACGGAAACGGTTATGATCATGAACGCATAAGCTTGGGACCGAAATGGTTATGTGAATATTGTGCTAAGAATTCGGAAAACAATAAGATAGTAAGGGAAAATGAAAGACTGAAAATTTTTACTGATAGTGTATCGAAAAATTCTGGATTTGTTAAATATATGTATATGGACATAGAAATGGTAAATGGATGAGTAAAATAGAGAGAGATATAGTGTATTTGTATCAACGATTTTGTCGTGTTTTGGGGACACATCCCCGAATGTACTATCAATGTGAATACCCTATCGTGGATTGTTTGAGGAAAGTAAGAGATAAGTAGCAAAAATGAGCTGACAGTGTATAAGCCAAGCTGATATGACCTTACAAGGTCAAGCTTGCACGTAACGGATATGGGAATAAAATGATGAGACATACAGTTCAATGATACGTGGAGAATGAAATAATGATCTTGGAGAATGAAATAATGATCGTGATATATGAAAAGAGTTGTCGCATTTCGGTTAATCTATCTGTGGGAGTTTAAATAGTGAATTCACCATGATTAAAGAAACTTATGTATACATGGAAATAAAAGAGGAAATGATCGGTGAGTGATTAAATAAGTGCTACTATGAGTTTCTAGAAGTGTACAGTTCATAAGGGGTTAAAGTAAGACATAAGCGGACTGAGTATGCCTGTATGGCAGGAAATGAAAAATGGTTATGGCATAAGTCCTCCATTCGAGGATTGGCACAAACAGAAAAGAGTTTTGTGGAATTCTGCATAGTATGAGTTACTAATTGGTCTCCGGATAAGATGAAATGATTTCTGGTGTTGTGAGCTTTCAAATTATGGCATAAAATTGTTCTTATTGAGATAGTGAGTATAGTTGAAATTAAGCTTTTTGAGATACTACGAATGATTGAAAAACAACTAGGGAAACTAGTTGGTTGATGAGAATTTTATGAACAGTATAATGATGGTAGCCAGACTAATGGTCATGACGGGAACAAATTGAAAATAAGTATGGACGAAATCGAAAGTGAAATGGAGTCATGTCTCAAGAGGAGACTCAGGCATAACAAGTGGATTTCCACTCCTGAGTTTATAAGTGAACGAAACTAGTTAGTAACTCAGTCTCACAAAACCCGAGTGCAAAGGATGCTCCGATCAAGTCATAGCATAAGATTGTTTGTATTAAGATAATAAGTATCGTTGATATTGATCTTCGGGAGTTACTACGAAAAATGTTGGGAGATCGTAACAAACTGCGAAAAGAAATACTTAAATGGAGTGGAATGTAAGGACGTACAGAGAATGAATAGGCAGTAGCATTAACAGAAGTGGAATGAAGAGAAAAGAAGTAGAGACAAGAAGTCCTAGTGGGACACTGAAAACAACATGAAGTAAGGTTTCATTCCGGGATTGAAAATAAAGTAATCATGGACCCAATGAACAACAAAAATGTGAGTAATTTCTGTTGAAGTTGACAGTACCCCAACAGAGATTGATGTGAGGTAAACAAATGGTATCAACTGATGACTTTAATCATAAATGTAATGTGTTTGAAAATGTGGCAAAGTAAAAGAGTTATATGAATAATTGGGGACCCTGACACTGATGATACGCATACCCTTGGAGATTGGACAGTGTGTGTTAAAGTTTCACCTGAGACAATATGTGGGATCGTTATATTATAAATTGAGTTGATTTTGATAACTGATATTGATGCTATGATCGACTTACATCATGTAAAAGTTTAGAGTTGAACGGCATACACAAATGAATATTATACTGGTAAAGGTTGAGTGTGGATCCAAATAGTGAGCAGAGAATTCTGTAATGAACAGACCAATTGCAGATATTGGGGTTTCCGAAGTTAGAACACTGAAGAAGGAAAAATGTCAAGTAGGAAAAGTGTTACCAGGGCATCGAAGTTGTTAGATTTAGTTTTGCTGGACAAAGGTTCATTTTAGCAAGAAAGTTTAAGCATTTAGGAGTCAAAATGGTGAGTCCCATAATGAATTGGAACGCTCGAGTAAAATCAGAAGAACGGTATTGGGTGATTCAAAGAAGAAGCATGTGTACCCGATAAAAGTGATTGAGCAAAGGAATTGAGCAATCGAAGCTAGACATCCTAGGAGGAATATGCGAAGAATGTAATTGAGTTACTACGGATATAGAACGAAGTGAGTATAGGTTTGAATTTCCAACTGATAATATGTTGAATTCCCTATTGGAAAAGTGCTTAAGTGTTTTGGGCTTCATAGGATTATAACCTGGTTACAAGGGATTACTATGGTGATCACAAGAAGGGATTGTATTATACGGAAAAGTGCTTGACCAAACTTGGTTTGAGACTGTGATGAGTGAAACAAAGGAAAATGACTCAGGAAAGCTGAATGGGTTAGAGGAGGTGGAACCGGATCGGACAAATGAATGCATAAGTTGAAAAAGAGCCTCGAGCTCGAAGGGAGTCCTACTCCCTAGACGCTAAGCGTCCACTGAATACTGTTCACTGTTTATGCGCTCGGTCATAACACTGTAATAAAAGGGGAAAGTGTCATATGTGCATTGCATACATACTGGACTGACTAACTGAATACCTGAAATGCCTTTTTGCTGTATATAATGATATGATACTGCTGACTGTATTATTTCTGTGACTGTGTTATTATTATTACTGTAAATTATTTGTGTGATGCATGAATTGGGTGAACCATCGATGATGGTTCCTCACTGAGTTCGCAAAAACTCACCAAAATTTTGCATCTATTTTTCAGGTCTTGAAGAATACCCCGTTTGACACGGGAGTATATCTACTATAGGCAAGTGAAGGATAGAGGTCGGGATCAGTTCGTGTCTGCATTAGTGTCTCATAAACTTGTATTCCAAGAATACTCTGTATTTTATAATGAGCCCATTTTGGTTATGGCTTTTTGTTTATTCAATGATTGTAAATTATTGTTGAATGCTTGTAATAACTGAAAATGATTGTATTAACTGAACATGCTTCCTTTTAACGTGGGCTCAAATTGTTTACTGTTTTTTGCGCACATGAGAGTAATGAAAAAGCAAATGGCTCAGATTGAATGAATGTTTTTTTTAAAAATCGTATACTGAGTTTTGACCGACTGATGTAGTACGCCACCCTCACGGGGCACGGACTCAGGTATCGCCAATGATATCGGGTTCAGGTCACGCGGGAGTGGGGTGTTACATTTTTCTATTGTTCCTAAAAGCCTTTCAACCTACAAAGATTATGCGTTACATTTCAATGACATGTCCTAGTTTCAATAACTAAAATATTCACTGGCCTTGTAAGTTGGATGTGTTACCTACATTTGCCTTCTAACTACATCAAGAGGATATGTGAAGGTTTGACCTAATAAACCGGCAACAGAATCGCGTACTAATTTCACTGTAATGTCTTTCTCACGTCTTGATTTAAAGGAGATACTATCAATAAATAAATCAAGCTAGTTGTGCATAGAAAGGAGATAGATACATGCAACTTCATTAAATGGTAGCCGAAATCATAATAAAGTAAGCGGAGAGAGACAACAACTTGTAGCAGAAATCTTGTGTTTGGAGCAAGTAGAGAGACGCTTTCTTCTTCTTTAAGCATTTCATATGATTTGACCAAAATTGTGGTCCAATAGAATGTTTGCTTGTGTGAGTAAACTATAGTATTTTATTGTTTTTGTTTCTTATAAAAAGAGTGTAACCGATAGAGTTGTATTGCATTTTGGGATAGAATTAACTCTCCTCTTCTCTCTCTCTCTCTCTCGTGTGTGTGTGTGTGCGCGCTCGCGCGCGTGTGAGTGTGTTGTGTCATATAATATCAAATTGGTATTAGAGCAAGTTAAATCCCACTTCAATTTTTAAAGCAATTTGTAAACAAAAATATAGAGAGATTGTTCTCATACTTATGACATAGTGGTTCATTTAAAAGTGAGAAATGTCAAACAGTTATAAAGTGAGAAATGTCAAACAGTTATAATATGATGTAGTTAGGTCCCAAATTAAATAGTAAATTTGATTATAATTATTGAAAGATTTTAATGTCTACCCACTTCAAGGCTCACAATATTCGGAGTCTTACTGATCCAAGCTTACAAGAAGGAGCTGATGTAAATGCTCAAAGGAACGATCAATTGGCATTATCCCAAATTCAACAAGGAGTAGATTATTAAGTTTTTGACAAAATTACCAATGCTAAAACTACCAAAAATTGTGGAGTATCTTGAAGCTGACTTACAAAGATATAGATAAGGCTTAAAAATTCAAAATGCAGTCCCTACGTAGAGAATATGAGAGGTATGAAATGCCTTAATCAGAAACTTTAGAACAATATTTTTCTCGTGTTATTGATCTTGTCAATAAGATGAGGCTGTATGGAGAGGATATTTTAGATAATAAGGTGGTAGAAAACAAGGGCGGATGCACATTGGGGGCAAGTGGGGGCACTTGCCCCCATTGCCCCCAATTTTTTTAGAAATATATATATATATATATATATATTATTTTAAATTTTTTATTCAATAAAATAAAATTTGCCCCCACTCAAAAAAATTTATCCCTATTAAAATTTTGCCCCCATTAAAAATAAAATTTTGCCCCCACTCAAAATATTTTCTAGATCCGCCCCTGGTGGAAAAGATTCTAAGCATTATGCCTGTTAAATTTGGCCATGTTGTGACTACAACACTAGAGTCACATGATACGAAGACTATGACTATAGCAGAGTTGCAGGGAAGCATTGAAAGTCGTGTTAGCAGAATATTGGAGAAAACAGAAAAGACGACAGAAGAAGCCTTAAAAGGCTAGGTGAATTTCAATAATGTTACAGAATCTAATCAAAATGTTGATGGAAGAAGTCATGGTTTTAATAACAGGGGAAGAGGAGATTTCAGAGGTAGAGGTAGAGGAAGAGGTCGTGGCAATAATTTTAACCAGAGGAGAGAAAACAATTCCAAAACATTCAATCAATGAAGGTGAGAAAATAATTTTGGGTCTACCAATCGAGGAAGAGGAAGAGGTAATCAATATCAAGAGGGACATAATTTTAATTGCTTTAGTTATGGAAGATATGGGCACAAAGCTGCTAATTGTAGATCAAAATCTCAAAACAACGATCAAGCTAATGTTGTAGAAAACCATTACCAACTTTTTTGTGAGAATTCTAACAATATAGAAAGTTTATTTCCAGCAAGCAACTTTTGTATGGAAGATGAAAATATCTAGAACTTGGATTCTGGTTATCATATGTGTAGGAATAAGGAGTTATTTTCCTCTTTAGATGAAAATATTCAGTCAACAGTTAAATTTGGGAATAATTCAAATATTCCCATTTTGGGAAAAGGTCAAGTATCCATTAGGCAAAAGGAGGCCTATAAAAGTTATATCTCTGATGTTTTCTATGTTCTTGGTCTTCATCATAATTTACTAAGCATGGGTCAATTATCGGAGAAAGATTTTTAAATGCAAATTCATCGTGATTTTTGCACCTTGATAGACAGGAGTGGAAGATTTATTGCAAAGGTAAAGATGTCATCTAACTGTCTGTTCCCACTAAAAATTCATCATGAAAAAAATTGTTTGTTTGAATTCTATGATACCTTATGCAAATTGGCTGCATCACATGTATTTTGGGCATTTTAATTTTTCTAGATTAAATTATCTATCAATAAAAGAGCTTGTGTCTAGCTTAGCTATTGTGAATATTCCTAAACACGTATGTGAGACATATAAGATGGGAAAAAAGTATAGGGAAGCATTTCCAGTTGAAAAGTCCTATAGAGCAAAGAAGCTATTGGAAATTATTTAGTCAGATATGTGTATTGCTGAAGTTCCATTTAATGGAGGTAATAAGTATTTTATTACTTTTATTGATGATTTTAGTAAAAAGAACCAGGTTTATTTTCTAAAACAGAAATCAGAAGCTTGTGATGTGTTCAAATCATTTAAAGCGATTGTGGAAGAGCAAAGTGATCGTAGAATTAAAGCATTAAGAATAGATTAAGGTCAAGAGTATCTTGCATGCACAGAGGTCTTTGAGTAGTATGGAATTCAACATCAAATGACCATAAGATACACGCCTCAACAAATGGAGTAGCTGAAAAGAAGAACATAACTATTATGGACATGGTAAGATACATATTAACATTTAAACAATTGCCTAAAGGATTTTGGGCAGAAGTTGTTGCTTGTGCAATTTATATTTTAAACAGTTGTCCAAGAAAAAACCTTAATGACAAAACACCGGGGGAAGCTTGGAGAGGGAGGAAACCTTCCATTCGACATCTCAAAGTTTTTAGGTGTATTGCTTATGCCCATCTACCAAATCAGTTGAGGAAGAAGTTAGATGATAGAGGTGAGAAATGTATATTTATAGGCTATAGTACAAATTCAAAGGCCTATAAATTATACAATCCAATTACGAAAAAGACGATTATTAACCGTGATGTAACCTTTAATAAGGATGGAATATGAGATTGGTTCTCAACTTTCCTAAAAAGGCCAGTGGTAATTTTTTGAAAGATATGAAGAAGAAAATACTCATGCAGATTTAGTATCTCAACCATAGACATCTAGTAAATCCCAAAGACGTTGTCAGTTACCAGCCAGATTGGAAGATTATGTGACAGGTACTGATAATGATTTATCTGATGAAGAGATTGTCAATTTTGCTTTATTTATAAACTCTGAACCAGTTAATTATGAGGAGGCATCAATTTACTTGAAATGGATAAAAGCCATGGATGAAGAAATGTATACAATTGAAAAAAAAGACACATGGGAATTAACAAATTTTTGTCCGCTGATAAAGAGCCTATAGGAGTAAAGTGGATGTACAAGACAAAGTACAAGCCTAATGATGAGATTGACCAGTTTAAGGCTAGATTGGTTACAAAAGGATATAAGCAAAAAAAAGATATTGATTACTTTGAAGTATTTACTCCTGTTATAAGATTGGATACTATTAGTATGATTATCTCCCTCTCAGCTCAAAATAACTAGAAAATTTATCAAATGGATGTAAAATTTGCTTTTCTAAATGAAACTTTGGAAGAAGAAATATATGTTGAGCAACCTGCAAGGCATGAAATTAGAGGAAAAGAAGGTAAGTTCACAAGTTGAAGAAAGCACTGTATGGATTGAAGCAGGCATCAAAAGCATTGTATAAAAGTATTGATTCATACTTCATAAAGCACGATTTTAAAAGATGTCCTTTTGAGCATACTTTATATGTTAAATTTGTTGAGCCTGGTGATATTTTAATTATGTATCTTTATGTTGATGATCTAATTTTTACTTAAAACAACTCAAAGATGATTGAAGAATTTAAGGACGCTATGGTGAAATCGTTTCCCACCCCAGTTGAAAGGAATTGAAACAAATAAAAGAAGACAAAGGGAGACCTATAAATTTAACTTACTAGAAGAGCAAAGAGAATTTTTTGATATATCAAAGGTACTTTGAATGAAAGAATTTTAATGTAAATATCCATTATGTGAATCTTATAAGATACACAGATAGTGATTGGGGGTGGACATATAGAAAGGAGAAAAGGCACATCATGGTATGTTTTTCATCTTAGCATTGGCACAATATCACGGTCTTAAAAAAAACAACCAGTGGTTGTGTTATCTACAACTGAAACAGAATACATTACAGCAATTAGTTATGCTACACAAGAATATGGCTAAGAAGAATGCTTGAAGTACTACATCAAAAATAAGATGCTTTAACAGAATTATTCTGTGATAATAAGTCCGCAAGAGCACTGTGCAAAAATCTAATTTTTCATGGGGCGATCCAAGGACATAGACATTCAGTGTCACAAAATTCGAGAGCTAGTAATTGAAAAGGAAGTAGTGATTAATTATTGTCACACTAAAGAATAAGTTGCAAATATTTTTACTAAACCACTGAAGTTTGAGTTGTTTCATAAACTTAAGAAATTGTTGGGGATGATAAATTTTTACCAACTTGATTTAAAGAAGGTAATGTCTATAAATAAATCAAGCTAGTTGTGCATGGAAAGTAGACAAATATATGCAACTTCATTAAATGGTAGCCAAAATCATGATCAATCAAGTGAAGAGAGACCAAAATCATGATCAATCAAGTGAAGAGAGACAACAACTTGTAGCCGAAATCATGTGTTTGAAGCAAGTATAGAGAGGCTTTCTTCTTCCTTAAGCATTTCATACGATTTGACCAAATTTTTTATCCAATAGATATTTGCTTATATGAGTAAAACTTTAGTATTTTATTGTTTTGTTTCCTATAAATGGAGTATAACCAATGGAGTCGTATTGCATTTTGGGATATAATTAATTCTCCTTTTCTCTTCTCTCCCTCTCTCTCTCTCTCGTGTGTGTGTGAGTGTGTTATGTCATATGATATCACTAGCTTTACTTTAAAACAGCATAGAGTCTTTGAAGGTCTTGGAGAAACAATCAACACTTCATCTATAAACTAGTTCATTATTAACTAAACCGTTGATATTCATATTGGCTGAACCACAACCTACATCATCACAAGAAGTGTAGCTAAGTGAAACTTAAAGACACATGTTTCTTCATGGAAAGAAATGTTAAAAGGACAGGCACATTCCGATTGCTGCTGGAATTTTCAGCTAGAGAAGCCAAGCACAACAATGCATAATGCTATCTAACACTATTGTCAGTACCTCCTTTGGTGTAACTCATTTGTAGATAGATGCTTATAAAGTACATGTGACGCATGCGTATCTTTGGGTGAAAGAGAGAGTATGGTTAAAAGGAAAGATTTTTACAACTGTGAGCTCATTTAGTTCGCACAAAATCAAGGGGATAAGTGAAAAGCACATCTGCCAACTGTCCATCCAACGAATGAACTAGTTACAAGATCGAGTACGCATCTCTCTTTCCTCTATCTTCTAGGCTATTACTATAACCCTCACGCAGCCAGAGAGAGGGAATTAAAAAAGGAGTTAGCTTTAAGGCGCCAATCAGTTATCTTTAATTAATTGTTGACAAGAACCAAGGACGGGTTAGAAAATGGCTGTTGGGTCTCCGAGGACGATAAAGAATAATTGAAGTGTTTCGTTTAGTTGTAATCTTTGTATGTCCTAGACAAAAGTCAGAGCAAAGCTCACGATCTGGTTCGCAGTTGACGAGGGTCCGATCTTGACGTAAGAGAAAGACTCTTATTGGATCGCCAGTGTCACCTCTAGCCCTTCAATCAAATCATGCTTCTGCTGCCACCTGCCTCTTTCAAATTATTCTTTCAGGGCTGTATTAAGAATATTAAGATCCAACATTTAACATCAGTACAGTAGAGTTTGCCCCCACCTTGTGCCTAATCAACAGACACAAATATATATTCTAGAATATTTTTATAGGATTCATAACATGACATGATATCTTCCTGCAAGTATTTCCCTTTTCTGGCACTGGAGTTCTCTTTATGTGCTGCTTCCTAAGTAAACTACTGTTAAAATAGGTATGTTAACACAAGATTCTACTAAATGGAAGAGCGAAGTTTCGGTGAGTTCAACAGCAGGCGAACTGGAGGAACTTCGACAAATTTGCCAACAGTGAAACAGTATGCTGCTAATAAAACTAAGAATCTACCACATCAATTCTAAACAAAAGGTAAAGATTGTATATAACAGAAATCAAATGTAGTGGACAAATCAAAAGTTTGTTAAGCAAGTTAAGCTTCAACTACCCAACGACCAATTAACAACATTAAAGAATATAGTTACCATTCAGAAGCTAGCGTAAGATGATTGATTATACATGCCTTGCACATATTGAGGACCATAAGCTGTAACAATGTCGTGGTGCTGTTGAATGGTGATGGGGGAATAGCCTAAGCTTTCCTTCATCTATAAGGGTGAGACTGGTGCTGATCTGCAAGAAACATCCCAACGATCCATGATGTTTCGACATCCTCTCAATGAAAAACTGACTCACATCATTATGATCCTCAAGTCAAATCTGAAACAAAAGCATTGTGACAACGGCCTTTAATCCGCTACTCTCAACAAAGTTGTGTAAGAACCAAGCATGTAAGAACACTACCCAAGGAAATAGACGGATTTTTGTCTCTGCAATAATTTGTGGACTCGATGGATTTCGGTTCGACTAGTTTGTAAAGTCATCGACTGTTTTACCTTCCATCACCCCCTCCTAGCAATGTCCAGAAACAGTAAATGCAACAGCTTTCTCAAGTTCCCGGGAGAGTTATGATTGGTATGAAAAGGACAAGGAAGATAAGATTTTGAGAAGTCAAATCCTATGTTCATGACATCCATATAGCCGATTCACCAACTTAAAAGACACAAGAGGGGATGAATCAATGAAATAGGTAAGTCAAACAAAACAGAAACCGTGAGAAGTTGATTGAACAAATGGGTGATTCCTATTTTGGTAAAAATTATCAAATCTGTGTTGACATATCTGCGTAAGAGAACGTTGAATATAGAGAGAAAATCTTATACGTTCAACTACTCAGTTTCTGCTGAATCATCACTGTAATTTTGCCCAGAAAGTGAATAAGAATCCAAGTTTTATGTCAAATTCTAATAATTAAACGTTCCAACATTTTTATTTTTAAAAAATGAGAAAAAAGGGTTACATGGTGATTCCCCAGACTGGCACAAGAACTAATCTGAACGGCTACTTAATGCAGAAAGATGTTGTACAGCAAAGCAAAGATTGAGCTCAGTGACAATTGATAGAACATATGGGGAAAGAAAAGAAACCAAATTGAGGATCATGGAAAGAGAGTTGAGAGCATTTTTGCAGTGATAAATTTAATAAGTTCGTGTCCGTTAATGGCGGTCACTGTGAACAAATTTTTGAAGTACATGGAATTTACAGACAGCTCATGACTTCCCTTATGAATGGCTACAAAAGAATAAATGCAGCTCACACTTCTCCTATTTCATCTTCATTTCTTCTCTTTTATCTACAGCACTTCCAACTGCTTCTACCCTTTTTCCATATCCCAAAAAGGAATTAAAAAATTGAAAAAGAATTCAAGAATTTTTTTCTTTCCCCCCTTTTTGAATCGCCAAATCCATTCTCTACGCACCATCCAATTAAACTTCAAGCGAAATGCGGGTTTTTATTGGTTTAAGCTTCAAACCCATGCTTTCAGGAGAGAGAAGCTCCGGTGAGATGCAAGATGGGCTGAGAGGGCTCCTCGGACTGTCACTGAGTTGGCATGGCCTATACAATCCATACCCCATGAAGAAATACTCCATAGGTATCAACATTGCATGCGGCTGTTCTTCTGTTACCATTGATCCACAAGACTGGACCTGCAAAAGCATCACAGCATATGCACACTTTCAATATTGAGGTGCAAAAATATTCAAAACCTGACCACTCCAGCTCCCGAACTATTATTAACAGAGTTGGATACTTGGGTCATTGATATCTGAAAAAATCTAAATCCTAGGAACTCTTTAGTACTCACCTCAACCAGCGCACTATACCTTCTGTCCAACTTTGACATCATTTGGAGGGCCTCGGAATGAAAGGGAGAGTTATCTCCAACAAACACAAGAGTGCGGCATCGTAAATTCTTCAATCCACTAGTAATGTCAGGCCTCCTGCACAATGGCACAACAAAGCTTACAAACCTTCCAAGATTTGGGACTGAAGTATGACAACAGATGTTATTCACAATAGTAAACACGTGAATGTTGAAGTGGCTGGCAGAAGTTCTTACTTATTAAGTGCTTGAAGAAATCGTAAGACATTTACACTCTGCCTCTCATCGAGTAACTGCAGAAATAAACAGTTACTAAAATCAACATGGCACCCATTTAAATTCACAGCATAAAGTACAAAAATGCAAATTGAACTTGAGTGCATCACTATTACAACTAAATAAACAAAATGAGACCGAAAACATCAACTACTAACCCTTCTGCATGCTTGAACTATATCTGATTCAGGAACTTCTGCACTACCACGAACTTCCTGTTGCAACAGATACTTCAACTCTTCACTTAAAGCAATCCAAAGTATCACTACAATATGGCTAAAGGCTAACATTAGTTGGAATAGTTAGTCCAGGAATGAAGCATTACAATACCTTGCTGAAGTACCTCTGTAGTAAAAATTCCTTAAGCAACCCACACATGCCATAATAATGTAACAAATTTGACATAACCTGCATGATGCAAACAATCATTGTTATGGATCATGATACCAAAACTGCATCTATTCTTACCCTTTTTTTAAATTGATAAAGAGAAAAGAAGCACAAAAATGAACCTTGTTGTAAAACCATTCAGTCCATGATGGTGCTTTGCACAAAGGTGATATAAGAATCAAACCAAGAACGCGATCTCTATATTTCATCTGCAATATGATACACGAGATGGGGGAGCTAAGTTGGATTTTCTCCAGAAACAATTAGTTAAAAACAATTCTTAAAGGGACTTACGGCAAATAATGTGAGGACGTAGGCACCAGCTGTCACTCCCATGCACATAACTGTGCCAAGTCTGAGAGAAATTTTCATTCCATAAGAAGTCAGCAAATCCAACAGAATATTAGAAAACACCATTCAGTATACAAGACCTCTTCCATGTACTTCGAAGTAAGAGGAACAAGGACAAGGACAGTAACTGTCCACAATATTATTGTCAAACAAACTGTGAAATGTAGATCTGCAACTAAACTCACCTGAAATAATTGAGAACTTCAATAATCTGGTCTGCTAAATCATCAACAGAAGGCTGAGGATCATGGTGACAAAGTGAAGCAGCTCCTAACTGCAAGAACTCTTATGAAAGTGCAAAACTATGTTAACATTTGTCTCATGAGATGCAAATGTGGTTAAGAAAATGAACACCACATGCAAATTGAAACCGTGCATTGGCACTCAAATCGTAATTTACCGACCTCATGCCCAGGGGGACTAATGTGGTAAATGCAGAAGTTGTGTAGCAACAGAGAAGCTGCATCGGGGCAAAAGAACAGTCCTTGAAAACAAGACATATCTGAGCAAACATTACATATGAGAAGGAGTGCAAACTTGTCAGATTCAAAGGAAGATTGTATCACAGAAAAGAAAGGACGAATATAGAAAGTGTAATTGTGTGTCAAATTGGAGATTATAAATGCACCCCGATTATGCTGGAAGCAGAACTAGTTGACAAAAAATAAAATTGAAATATGCATTTGCATGCGTTTGAATAGTAAGGTTTCTAAGTAGATAGGTAAATGTACAGACTAGGAATTAATTTTACCTAATATACTTACGGTTTAAAGCCAAATCAGGATAGGTAATCATTGCTGGCTTGTCTTGGTCTCCATAGACTATAACAGACACAGAACCACGGCCAGTCCTTACATGGTGTTCCTGAGAATTTTACAAACAGAGAATAGGAGTAAGACGCAAGTAAAAGAAAAAATAAAGGCAGCTTTTCCTATAAACATAAAAACAAAACAAAACAAAATAAAAACTGTGGCAATTTTTTCACCGAGAATAATATTATTCTCAAGCTAGAAAAGGCCTCATCAAAGCAATAACAATCGTCTTTTTCTTCTACCCACATTCAGCAAAGAAGCTTTAGCTTTGTCCAGATTAATTTATTCCCAAGAAAGGCTTCTCCATGTGCACGTATTCACTTTTGGGTATGCCAAACTATCTTGCAAAACATGTTTGTACGACTCCAGAGATAGGAAGACAAAACAAGTAGCTTCCTGATTCCAATCATTGTACTCATAAAAAGGTATTGACAGTTCAAAAGCAGAGAGAGAATGGAATCTTATTTAGTTAACGATAAACATAACAAACAAATTAAAACCCGAACAGCTACACATCTCAATCTCTTAATATAAATTTTTTATTAAAAAAACGAAGTAGGACAAGGAAAAGTATGGGTAAGGTTTCTTCTGTTGGCAGCAATTGACGTTAGATAAAATATTATACCTCAAAAATCAAGTAACTTTGGCCGTAGGGAAAAAAATTATACAAGAATGACGCTCAACCTCCAACCCCAGTTAAAAAGAAAGACAGAGGAACAAAAAGAAGATGATGAAGACACTAATAATTCCAACAATCGAGCAGATTTAGACATAAATAAGAACAACAGAAGAAAACAAAAACAGGATGCAATATCCGATGTCAAATTTAAAATCAATCCAAAACCAAAGAAAGAAAAGGTCTAAGTAGATGAATCTAAACCTCAACAATTTAGCCCTCTTACATTCATGATTCCTCATATTAACATACAAGAGTAAAAGATGGCATCTTCGAGAAGAACCATTGAACAAAGTGAAGATGTTTATTTTAAGGAAGAAATAATAATTACCCAAAAGTTAAAATCTCAGGGACCAAGATGATCAAAAACCCAGTCTAAATTTTCGCGAAGAAAACATTCCCACCGAATGATTATTGCATTCATAAGAACACACTAAATCAGAAGGGGGAAATTGAAGATCAAAGAGTACTTTCCTTCTGAGTTAATGTGATAAAATAACCAATCCAAGAACGCCAATGAAACATAAAAGAATAAAAAGATCGGAAAGAACTCTTATGTCAGCTTCCAGTTGAGAAAAAAAGGACCGTTAACCCAAAATGCACATCAAGTGCCCAGTTGGTGTTATGAAATGCTACCCAAAATCGCGCATCATCGAAAGGGAAAATCAAAAAGAAAAGTCGCAGCTTCCAAACCTTTTGAACGAAGAACTTGAAAGAGAAAAAAATCAGAAAAAATATGCTCATTAACGGAACAAAGTTGAAAACTTGAAATCCATTAAACATCAAGGAAACAAGGAACAACCCACTTAAGAAATGAGTAAGAACAAAAGAATCAAACAAATGCATACGTGCATTGACAGTAAGAAACAAACCCAGAGATAAAAACCGAACCTTTCCACCGAGATAGATCTTCTCCATGTCAACGGAAACAGAATCGTTCGACTCTGCCATGGCCGCGGCTCCCTCGCTGTCTCTTTCACCCCCTTTCTCAAAGAAGCCCAGCCAGCCTGTGTACTCTTCTCTCCGTTGTCTCTCCGACGAGAACTCTCTCTCGCTCTCTCCCTATGTGGTTCTCTAACACACTCTTCTCTTACCTATTTATCCGACTTCCACAAATTTAGCCCCTGCCCTTTGTCTCGGTCTCTGTTATGGCTTATACACAAAGCCACCTCTTTCATCTGCATATTTGGACAATTTTTTCATTTTCTTTATTTACCTCCCACCGACGCTCTTGGTGAATTTCCGTACCAACCAATCCTTGTGAGATTGAGACGCCCTTTTTTCACCGCCTGTCAAAAGCTGAGCTGGCTTCTTATTTTTGCAATATTATTTTATCTTATTTTATCTTATAAAATTTTAGTCATTTATTTTACGGGACTCATACGAAATTTATGTGAGACCTATATAAATAAATAGTTGAGATTTATTGGACACAATAAACCACTATAATATTAAACTGAAGATCTAAAACCTAGTCTCCATTTTTGCTTTAAATTCTTTTGTCATTATCCTTTTTCTAGAAAGTGATGTTTTACCCGAAAAGGGGGAGATGTAGTTGGAGAGATTTTTTTTATTTTATTTGAACATGACATGTGGCTCCTAGTCCTATCATTTCTTTTGACTGATGTTATCCGGTGAATGTTTTAGACTGATGATATGTACCCCTTTCATTGGATGCCCACCTTCTGGGGAGGTAATGACATTGACAAACCATCTCTTATGTATGTTTACAAGAATTAAGCAATACAATAGTAGTTGCTTGCCTTTCATCTGACTCTATTTGGTTTCATCATATATGTCCATGCCAATCACGCTTTTTAGATCAAAACAGTCCATGCGATCTTTTACTTGTAAACATAAAATTGACTTTTACCATACTTGTAATCTTCTTTACAACATTCCTTTTTAAAGTGTTTGACTTGGCAACTAAAATGGTTTTTTTAATAATTATGTTGGAATCTCTATTTCTTTGTTTTTTTTTAATAAAAGAGCTAACAAATAGCTAGAGCTAATAACAGGATTAATGTGCCGAGTGCAAATAACACATAATGTATTGTTTAAGTAATTCGATACAATAATTTCAAATTTGGCTTAAATTATAAACAAATTTAAAATTTAAACTTGTTAATTTAAAATTTACTAAAAGTAAGTCAATTACTGGTCTAATCTAGTATTGTTGATTACATTATCAGTTTTGCAATAGTCTAAGAATAGGCAGTAGCAAAGCTTTTTTTTTTAAGAATATATATATGCTGTATGCATATAGAGGTTGTGTTGTTGCCCAATGCCCATGGTGGATTTGTTTACAAACAATTACATTGCCCCCCCTGAAACAAATTCCTGACTTCGCCACTGAGAATAGGAATAGGTGTGTTAGGTGTATTGCAATCCGTTTTTTATACTTGTTTTTTGAGAATAATATGTTGTGTTTCTCCAATTCTTAGGCCCTTTTCAGCAAATACCGCTTTTTCTTGCGGCCATCTGTAAATAGAATTAAGTTATTTTCTAAGAAAAGCAAGTGTGGTGGAGTAAAGATTGTCTGATTTATTAATTAATGCCTAGGTTCGGGGGATTGCAGTAATGTTTTTACACTTCTTAAAGGTTTCAGATTTGGAAAGATTCAACATGCATAATAAAAGGGATTGGGTATTAAATGCAGTTTCTAACTTTCAAATATCTGTTCACATGTCCCTCCAAATAACACACACACTTCACATGGTCTAATTATAAGAAAAAAGCAGATCTTTGTTTAAATGCAAAATATTAAAAAAAAATTTGAAGTTTACTCAATTTCATAATTATTAAATAAAATATTTTATCTTTTGATTTTTTTTTATTGAAATATTTCACCGCCCTTAATTAAGGGTGTTGAGTAAATTGACTAAACACGTGTATTGCAAAAAAAATAATAAAATAAAATCTCTATAATACTTTTGCCAAAATCTTGGATAATTAGGTAGCACTTACTATAATTTTGGAATTTCAATTTGTAAGGCTAGAGCAACGTGTGGCTTAAGTTGTCCGAAAGTTGGTTTTCTAAGAATCAAATTTCAAAAGTTTACAACCCTTCCCATTTGTTATTTAACTTATGTAACGTTGCTCCTTTATGATTGTAAGGTTACAAACTCAAGTCAAGAAAACAGTCTTTTTGTAAAAACATAGAAAATGTTACATACAATATGACAACTATGTTGACTTTAGAGGGCAGTTGGTTCATATAGGAAAATAATAAGAAGAATGAGGATGAATATAGTGAGAAATGATAATAGATATTATCATTATAATTATAATAGTTGTTTAAGAAAAATGAATGATTACCATTATCATTAATAGTGGTTGGTTTATAAAAAATATTGAGAAATAAAAATTAATTATATTGTAATTAATTAATTACAATATATTAATTATCTAAAATAGTGTAATTAGTTAATTACAATATTTTAATTACTGAATTAATCATATTATAACTAATTAATTAATAATATTATTAGTTAAAGAATACTAAACCTTACTAAACCATAAAAAATCAAGCATTGCTTTGGGTCATAGGGTAGGAATAAATAATGGTAGCAAAGCTATTATATTGAAGAACAAAGGATATTGAAGAGTGATAAAAGAGGAAGGCAAATAAAGAAAAGCGTTGGACTGTCGTTAATAGTAAACGCGCACCAAAATATTCGAGGAATGACTCTCATTCCTCTCGTAATAGAGAGGAATGGGGCAATGTCTAAAAACTGTTGGAACGCGTACGGTCTGAGTATTCACAATACGCTGCGGAAAAGACCATAAAAGAACATGACGTATAATTGAAAACACCAAGGATTTACGAAAATACCTTATTGTCGTGAATGGGTTGCTTCTTTTTCGGATTCCAAGTCACTGCAAAAATGCGAATGCCCTCTACCGGTATCCACACGAGTATGCACGATCCGGGCTGCGGCTGTGGTGTGCTAGCACGTCCCGAAA
>JAOSBP010000205.1:10537354-10558803 GCA_027563825.1 Erythroxylum mucronatum | reverse complement strand
GATGATATAGAGAGGAATATGAATTTGTGTATGATTATGGGATATAAATTGTGTTTGTATATGAAAATGATTGGATATGGATAATGGGATTTGAATATGAATGTGTTTTGGATTCCGGACGGGAGGTCCGATGATTCTGAGTTTTGTTTGGGAATTATAGAAGTGTGGTTTAAAACCAATTGCAGGTTTTGGGTTTGCTAAAATACAGCCGTTATGCTGTCCGATTTTTGATAAAATTAGTTTTATGGCAAAGATAGAATAAGAAAAAGATTGTTGTTAAAGATGTTTTTGAGACATTGTATGATTTAGAAGAATTGAGTTCTGTTTGAGAATAAGTTTCCAAATGGTTTTGATTTGTATAAGTTTGAAATTAGATGAAAGAAAAAAAAACTCATATGAGAAATTGTGTTAAGCAAGGAACCGCGCTCAAGTATCAAGGTATTTTGTCAAGAGGTTGAATTCTGGACACGGGGTCCAACATGCTTATCCCATACACCTGGTTCTTATAAGCCTTTCACTATCAATAGCATAACAAGCAGAACTGTCGGAAGTTAAAATAGACTCTAAACAAGAAGGACTAACACTCCAGTGATGAAGGCTTGCATGTAATAAAGCTACCATCGCTAGTGAGTGAGCCGCCTTATTGACAATTCTACGCATCCAATGGAAGGACAAGTGAAGAAAGTATCGCTTGAGTGAGAGACAATCAAGGGCCAAAATTTCAATCTCAGATAAATTTGAAGACGGAGCTGAGATAACTTGAACAACCATCAAACAATCAGACTCCACAATAACATGATTAATTTGGTTTTCTTTTAACCAAGACAGAGCTTCTCTTATTGACATAAGTTCAGCAATAACTGGATCAAAAAGAGAAGAAAAGTAACCAGAAATACCATCAACAAATTGATCTCTGTCATCCCTAAGCACAGGCCAAATAATAAATAACTTATATTACTAACTATGACAAATGCTGTCATCTACAATCAAACCATCCAACATGAATTCATGACCACAAAAACTGGTTTCAAGAGAAATTCATTCCATCATTATGGAATTTTACATTAAATCCAAGTTTAACTAATACGAAAATATAAATAAGATTCAATTGAATCTTCGTAAATCGTAATAAACAACATTTAATATAGGATTAGGAGTTGATCGCCATGCGTGACCAAGTCACATGTTTCAGATAAATTTTGAGTTATCATTTACGTAAATCATAATTATTTGATTTGCCTCCAAGCAAGGAAATAACCATGGACTAGGACGGACGTGCGGTGTCGAATTCCTCTCCCTACGAATATGCAAGCGAGTTCGTCCACTTCTATCTATCATAAATTAAACGTGACATTTTATGTAAATTGACATTCTAAGACAAAAACATCTTAACTAACCCGACAAGGATGGGATTGGACACAACATCTCCACATTGCAGTGTTTGAGCATCTTAAATTTGTAATGAAGGTTAACTATTCTTCTATCCCTAGCATCAGTTGTTTGGAAAATTTGAAGTCTTAACTTAATCGAAGAAGTAACTAGATCTTATATTGGAAATGAATAACAGCTTAACGCTGTTTTTAAAAATTTACACAATATAAAATTTCGCTGAAATTTGATTTTTGGTTCTGAAAGATCTTCTCTTTACTTACATTCAATAGCCGACGAGAACGAGTGGACTGCGTTTCCTTTCTCCTTCGATGCATAGCACGATTGTCTGTGCCCAAGTTCATGGATAGCGATTTTGTTACTGGTCCAATATCGAACTTTCGATGCTTGCATTTATTTACTTGCTCCAAATCCGTTTCCTTTGTGAATTTGCACCATAAGGCCCCTACCAGGTCTACCTCCTCGTTATTTTCATGTAGAGTAAAACTCTCTGCTCGCGATACTTCCACAGCTTTGGAATCTAAACCTGTGAACAATTTTGATGTGACCGGTATCGGAGTTCCATCTACTAAGGTTATTGAGGATCCTTATAAGACACCCAGAAATTTTCCTGGTGTTACCTGGCCGAAGTTTTTGACGTTGGGTGATAAAGCTGAAACTAATGATAGCAAAGATTTACTTAAGCGATATTCTTGGATGCTTCGTGAGTGTTCCTCAAAAGGGTCCCTAATGGACGGGAAGGCGATTCATGGGAACTTGATTAAAAGTGGGATAGAGCCGGATTCGCATCTAGTGGTTTCTTTGATTAATTTTTATGCGAAATGTGCGAAATGTGGAAACCTTTCCTTTGCTCGTAAAATGCTCGATAAAATGCACGTAAGAGACGTAATGTCTTGGACTGCGCTAATTGCTGGAGTTTTGAGGAAAGGATATGGAAGCGACAGTCTTGGTCTTTACTACGAAATGATAAAGGAACATGTAAGACCAAATGAATTTACGCTGGCGACTGTGCTAAAAGCATGTTCTATGCTCTTGGACCTAGAATTTGGAAAGCAGATTCATGTGGAAGCAATAAAACTTGGATTATCATTGGATTTGTTTGTCGGATCTGCACTTGTTGACCTTTATGCCAAATGTGGGGAGGTGGAACTTGCTGACAAGTTATTTTCTTACATGCCTGAGAAGAATAGCGTGTCATGGAATGCTTTGCTTCATGGTTATGCTCAAAAAGGTGATGGGGAAGAGGTTTTGAAGTTGTTATATCGGATGATAGAGTGTGAAATGAATTTCACTGAATTCACTTTGTCCACTGCCTTAAAGGGCTGTGCAAACACCGGGAATTTGAGGCATGGCACGAGTTTGCATTCTATGGCTATTAGGAGTGGGTACGAGTCAGAAGAATTTCTAAGTTGTAGCCTTGTTGACATGTACTTTAAATGTGGTATGACATGTGCTGCATTGAAAGTATTCAACACAATAAAAGATCCGGACATAGTAGCTTGGAGTGCGGTGATTGCAGGCCTTGAACGGCAAGGGCATAGCCAAGAAGTGGCTGAGATGTTCAATCAAATGAGACGTGCAGGAGTTAGACCTAACAAGTTCACCCTTTCCAGTCTAGTCAGTGCTGCTACAGATATGTCCGACCTGCATTTTGGTCCCAGCATCCATGCCTGCATCTACAAATGTGGGTTTGAGTCTGATAATTCAGTTGGCAATGCGTTGATAATGATGTACATGAAAACTGGATATGTACAAGATGGTACTCGGGTATTTGATTTGATGACTGATCGAGATATAGTATCATGGAATTCCCTTTTATCTGGATTCTATAACACTGAAACTTCAGATCAAGGGCCAAAAGTTTTCTGCCAGATGCTTTTGCGAGGTTTCAAGCCAAACTTGTACACCTTTGTCAGTATTTTAAGGTCTTGCACAAGCCTTTTGGATCTTAACTTTGGAAAGCAAGTACATGCTCAGATAATAAAAAGAAGTATTGATTCTGGTGATTTTGTTGGAACAGCTCTTATTGACATGTATGCCAAAGGCAGATGCTTGGAAGATGCAAATGTAATTTTCAACAACATGATTAAGCGGGATATCTTCACCTGGACAGTCATGATTTCTGGTTATGCACAAACGGATCGAGCAGAAGTTGCTATTAAGTATATAGGAAAGATGCATGGACAGGGTTTAAGGCCCAACGAGTTCACTCTTGCCAGCAGCTTAAGGGCATGCTCCCATATGGCAACCCTAGAAAATGGACGACAGCTCCATTGCATGGCAATAAAGATCGGGTACTTCTCAAATGTTTTTGTTTCTGGTTCCCTTGTGGATATGTATGGAAAATGTGGGTGCATTGAGGATTCTGAAGTGATCTTTAAGGACTTGGTTTCACGAGATACAGTCTCATGGAACATGATCATATCTGGTTACTCGCAACATGGAAAAGGAGAAAAGGCTCTTGAAGCCTTTCATATGATGTTAGATGAAGGCATTCTCCCTGATGAGGTGACTTTCACAGCTATTCTTTCTGCTTGTAGCTACATGGGTTGGATTGAAGAGGGCAAAAACCTTTTTGATTTGATGAACAAAGCATATGGTATAACCCCTTCACTGGCGCATTGTGCTTGCATGGTCGATCTGCTTGGTCGAGCAGGCAGATTCAGTGAGGTTGAGCTCTTCATTGAGGAAATGAAGCTAGCGCCGTATTCCTTGATATGGGAGACTGTTCTTGGGTCTTGTAAACTGTACGGCCATGTTGACTTAGGTGAGAAAGCTGCTAGGAAACTCTTTGATCTTGAGCCCAAGCTAGAGTCCAGTTACATATTGCTATCAAATATTTTTGCATCCAAAGGTAGGTGGGACGATGTCAAACACATCAGAACATTGATGTCCGCACAAGGCATTAAGAAAGAACCTGGATGTAGTTGGGTGGAGGTCGATGGTCAGTTCCATGTCTTCCTATCTCAGGATGATTCGCATCCCAAAATATTGGAAATCCATACCAAACTGAAGGAGTTGGAGCAAAAACTTTCCTCGGCAGGCTATAAACAACAAACAGAAATTATCCATCAGAATGTTATCCACAAAGGAAAAAGGCAGAAACTTTATTATCACAGTGAGAGATTGGCTCTTGCTTTCGCCCTTGTAAGTGCTAAGCCAATTAAGCCAGTCCGAATTTTCAAAAATATAAGAATTTGTGGGGATTGCCATGATTTCATGAAGCACATCTCATGCATCACAAATCGGGAAATAATTGTCCGTGATATCAAACGTTTCCACAATTTTACTGGAGGCACTTGCTCTTGTCAAGACTATTGGTGATACAGATCCAAACGCAGAGTTCTTATCATTTGAAGTGAAGTTGAAGCATTACTGTTGATATTTACTAGGGCTGTGCTTTGGATCATGTTCTAAAACCCACATGGTAAAACTTCAGTTAACTTCTACCAGATATAATAAGGAAGTATGAGTGTGTACCTATGGAAATCAGAGTGACTTTCAGTCAAAGTATACTTGCTTCCCAATATTCTTCAGTTGTTAAGTGGCCTGCTTGTACGTGGTACAACTTGAGGATCAAGCGAGCAATGCTTTGTGTGGTGAGCAAACTTAATCGGTTTAATGACATCTTTTCTTTAATTGGTTGACTATTTGCATACGCCTAACAGAGAGTGTTTTTTGATGAGACCTTGTTCACATATTGATTATTCACAGCTCCTTTCATTCTTTTTCAGTTGAGGACCTGGATCGCAAAAAGCTTCAGCTTTGGTGCAGTGGGCGATTGCAGCAGAGATAGAAAAAACTAGGGCTAGGTTAATACAGCTGATAATCAGATGAGGATTAATATAGGATTTTCTTTGGACGCTAAAGAAATCACAGCAATCGCTGGATCAAGGTGAAAGCTATGCAATAAAGCCGCTTGATATACCTGTACAGAGCCAGCTCAATACTTGCTGCTAATTCAATTTGTTTTTGGACAAGAATTTTAGTAAATGCGATATGAACAGATCACAAAAGAAAATATATACTAATCTTGCACCAAATAAATCAGGAGAGAGGCATAACCACACTCAATATATGCGTATCAATTATACAGAAACTCTGGCATGCAAAATTTTCAACAATGCTCCAACCTGAAACCAGTGAGAGTTAAAGATTGTCATATTATCTCTTCAGAAACAGCACTGCCTTTTCACTCATCTTCATCGGAGATTGGATTCTCAACTTCACTATCTCTAGATGAACTACCTTCATCAATAGATGAGGATCTCTCTCGATCAGAATCAGACTCATCAGTAAGCTCATGATTAAAAAACTTGGTCCTTTTCCTTTCGGTATGGTATCCTTTCCGTTCTCTTTTTCTAATTTTTGTCATCCTGATTGTGCCGGCAGCAGCGACAAATGCAGCACTCATGGATTCATTTGTCTCTTTATTTTCTTCCTCTTCTCCCTTGTTATCAATGTAAAAGACAGGATCGGCATCTCCCTCCTTCGATTCTGATCTAAACGATGGTTGCTCATAGTCGGCTTTGTAATCATTGAGCGCCAATTTGGCACGATACTTGGAAATGCTGTCATAAAAAATTCTTACACCTTGACCCTCAAGAACCAGTAATCCCGCTGGAAAATAATATACAACTATTACTGGGGAGATCGTTTAGACGAACTTAATAGATTCAGATGAAGTTTTAGTTTTGAACCGGAAGAGAGATAACTTGGATGAGAAAATACAATAGCTGCTTACTTATAAGAGCTTTAGGCGATGATCGGTTTAATTTACGTGCTGCTTCCTCTGTTCCAATCTGATCAGTGACCAACTTAATTATTTCTGAAGGTAACTGGGAAATGGAGAAGGAACTTGTATAAGCTCTAGCTCGCTTTTGATCTCCAGCATTCCTGTAGCATTATAGATGGTGAGATAAGGCAGCATCTCCTATGCATTTAAAATTTGGTGATGATTGCTACCTGAAAAATTCTATGGCTTCATGTGTAGTAATCAATCTTTTCAAGGCCAGACTTCTTACATATCCTGCTGGTAGGTCTGTTGTAGCTCTATTTGGACTAAGAAAGGAGTATTCCGCCAATAGTAAGGCATCATACATAATTGTCTTTAACAAAACTTCATCTCCCGAATTCTGCATACACAATTTCCACGAAGTGCCTTTAAGATAGGAGGCAACATGGAAATACTCATTTTTATTGCTCCAAGCGATAACATAAGCGAAGCATTATTAGGCACATATATGTGTCACTTAAACATAGCATGTGATTAGGTCCCTAAGAATCTAACCATTCAAATGCAGTAGTTGTCATTGACAATGATCAAAAGGAAACACCAAAGAACATGATTTAATAAGTTGATGATTCGGACAAGGAAATGGAAATGAATTAGGCGTTGAAGAAACAATAACAAACCAGTAAGGAAGTCACAGGTAAGTTTCCTTGCAGCAGCATCCTCAGAAGTGTATCTGCGTAGCACATGTAAGCATCTCAAACATGATATGGAAAAGACCACAATCAGCAGAAAAAACAAAAGGAGTTACAATTGATTCATCTACCACATTACGGGGAAAAACATAAACATACATAATAAGGCATCAACTTTGCTAAACCACAACTTTGAAATGATTTTTTACGTAGTTAAAAGCAACTTAATTCGAAATAGATCATGCACGCGGTTAATTGCTGACATTACTGGAAACAAGTCAAGATAAAAGCAGCACATACCATAAAAGTAAATGCTCTGAAAGGCAGTTACTGAACCAACTAAGCAACTCCTCAATTCCTTCTCCAACTCTACTCCTTGATTCTCAACCCGTAAATGCAAGCACAACTTCAACAATAAGACCTCTGCAATAACGATTCCACACAAGTAATTTACGCTACGATCTCCCAAATCAATGTCTCTATATACCTCACTACCCGCAAGAGGTAAAAATGAGTTTTCGTTCTCGTTCCCGTGCATCCACAAACCAACCAAATCCGCGAAAGAAGCACTTAAATTTGAGTCTCTTTGCTGGTTCAATTCCTTACAACACGCAGTTATATATCCAAGAATCACTCCGATCAAGGATTTAACCTCCTTAATCACCTTCTTGACTCTCTTGGAACCCAAATCTTCCCTTAGTAAATCAACAACCAATTTATACATTTCAAACACAACAGGAGCTAGCAATGCTACGCTTTTGGAGCCACCACAGGCACCTGCACATCCACTTATGAGCTGAAACAATTGCTTTGAAATCGAAATACGGTCTACAAGATTATCGGCAGTGATTCTGCGGGTATTAAAGGATAAAGCACAGTACACCCAGATCGTTTCGAGAGGTGGGTCGACCTTTGCCTGCATTAATTCGAAGAATACATGGATAAATTGGGACAAATTCGGAGTTCCTTCGTGGATTTCAGCCATTACATTTTGCAATGCTTGGTTCAGAGCGAGTTCGTAGTTTCTTCCTATCAAAAGATTGGTTTTTTGTTGGATATCAAACACGCCCATATTGATAATAGAAGGAATTGATGTATACTAGAACTACCTAATCAGATAATGGTTTATGGAAAAGACTCTGCAACTGTAAAACCCTAATGTTGTGTCGCCCTAGGTTTAGGGTTTTGAGGAGTGGGCACGTGATGTGAAATAACTGGAGCCGACATAACACGACATCGTTGCTTGAGTGTCGCTCTGTGCAATTGTAACTCACGCCAGGCAAATAACCTCTCGTTCAAAAATTGGGCCTGCAGCTGCAGCTACAAGCAATCAACAAAATCAGACGTCGTAACACGTATCCATCCTTTCACATTGCATATATGTATTCTGTTGTATTATATTGTCGCAGAGGAGTTCCCTATTCCAAAAAGTGAATGTGTTGTTCTGTTAAATAAATGACTCTCAGAAACGGTAACCTATTCTATTTTTACCTGTTAATTCGTCTTTAGGATAAATAGGACTCATAAAAAATAAATAGATAAATACTTATAAAATAAGATAAAAAGATCATGCCACTCTTGCTGACATTACATCCTCTAATTTCAGGGGGTGATTATCTGTGTCAGTTTTACTGTTCCAATCTTGCTTCAATCTATCTCATCCACATATTTATGTGACTCCGACTATTTATAAGTAGCATTTCTGAATTGTACGACACATACAAACATTTATTTAAACTAAATTATTAAACCTACGTTTTCTTGTAGTTTCTATTTTTGCCAAATGAAAAACCTTTTCCATGGATTTTTAAATAAAAAGTGAACACTTTCTAATTTTGTGACATAGAACTGAGGATATTTTTAATTTATATACAAACTAAGTTCAATTCTAATATCAAAATGAAGATATTATATTTTCATTTGTTAAATGTTTAATATGGTATTTTTTATATTTACAACTAATTTTAAATTAATTATCTTTTTTAATTATATATAATAAATTTTATTTAAAACTAATAACCTTAATATAATCTAACCAAGCTGACCCAATTTAATTATCCTATAACTATTCCATGCCAATGAAGTTAAACCAGGAGTTATGTCGAACAAAAATAATGAGTAAAAGAAGAAGAAAAAAATAGAGGGACAATCATGGCAACAACTACAAGAGGCCCATATAAGGTCTTCAATTTGCACAGCTTCTATTTAGGAGCATATCAGGCAGTCATCAATAACAAAGATCTCCCTAATCTCTCTTTCGACTAAGCCGTCCAGCGCGACTCCTTTGTCTTTCACTTTTACATTGCTCTTGGTAGTCATCAGGTGCTACTTCTAGTTTTTCATTTTGTTATGTTTGATATGATTTTTACTTTTATTTACTTTGTTTGAGTTGATTTTATTTAATTCTTATGTTTCTTCATCATATTCTCTCTGTTTTCGTTAATCCTTTAGGGTGCAAGTAGGTTAATTGTTAGTTTTTTTAATTGTTTCTTATTATATATCATCATAATTGAGTGATTTGTGGTCCAATATAGGTCTGACTCAATTGGAGTGGCTACTAATATGATCACAACGAACTCCACCTTGAGATTATTGTACCGTAATATAGACACATTCTTCGGTGTTTATGTAACTTCATCACTACTTGATCTATCATTTTTTTAATATTGTTATGGCCTCAGGATCTATATGATACTTCGACTCTAACCCTTTGTTTCATTTCAATCCAGTTAATAAAATTTCTAAATCTTTGTTGATATGGGTGTGGCAGATTAGGAAGTTTTACCAATCAAGGTGGAGCTATAGACAAGAAGAGCTAAAGGAGGGGAAAATCCTGTAGGGAATAGAAAATTTAATGTAAGGAGATGAAGAGGAAGAGGTAGAGGAGGAAGAAATCTTGTTGGAAAATGAAAAATTGTTATTAACAAAAAAAGAGGAAGAATTGGAGGCGGGAGAATGAAAAATTGATTCTAAGAGTAGAAGAGGAAGAAATCTTGCCAAAAATTGAATAATTGTTATTAACATAAGAAGAGGAAGAGTTAGAGGAGGGAAAAATCTTATAAAAAATATTGTTTTTTTAAGAAATTAAAAGTAATTTCATTGAATGGAAGTAGACACAAAAGTCAAGTACCAGATTTAACAACAAAAAGATAACACTTTAATATTAGCAAGTTAAGACGATTTTGCAACTATCTCACAACCATACGATGCATTTTCCAAATATGGTTAAGAAACCCATCCGCGTCTTTTGCCATTTACCTGAATCACCCAAATTGCATATTGGGTATATCATCACCCCCGGTAGAGGGAGTTAATAGGCAATGCAAGATCAGTTTGCAGATCAAGTCTGTAGATAGCTAGATAGAATGATTGCATCAGAAGTTTTAAGTGATTTGAACAAGCCATATTTAGTGCTTTCAGATAAGAGAATAGAAGAGAGGTTTAGGGACAACCATTACGCTTCTACATGGACCATCTCATCAACCCAGACAAGTACTTTATTTTATAATTTGTTTATTTATTGATCTTCCTTTCTATGTGATTGCTTATTCAAGCTTTAAAATTGAGCAATTTGCCACGTGTTTGCTATATTAGGGTAGCTGCTTTCAAACCTTAAGGTACATAAGAGCTTTTCCTTAATTTTAGAAATTAGAGAGGACAATACTTCATCTCTGAATTCTGAAAGTGTCTAAGGTTCCTCTCTCCCCAAATCTCCTTAACCGAGGAGGTGAAAGAGATGATGTATATTTGCCTGTACTAATTAGGAATATTGTCTAGTCTTAGTAGCCAATTTGGAGCATCTATGAAGATATTTACTACATTAGAAACCAGACACAGTTTTTGGATACTCTCCCATATGAATTAGGAGAAAGCACATAAAAAGAACAAATGTTTTCTAGATTCTTCCTCCTTTTTACAGAGGATACAAGTAAAGTTGATAGGGATGAAATGCATCATGTTCGGCGTGCTCAATTTATTCCTTGATGCAAGCCATAAAAGAAATGAGTGACTAGAAATGAGCAAATTATGCCATATTATAGGGTACTAGGCAAACCTTAGGTTATCCTGGTTTTGCCAATCCCTAAATTTTGAGAAGTTGAATTTGGTAGGAGATAGATTGAGACATTGGAAGGTATCTTGTCTTATCAAAGTTGGGTTGGTAATTGGGACTAAGGTGTTGCAAGTCCATGGGAACACACCATTAGCCTTCTATGATAATCGTATTGACTTTAGAATTACTAGGAAATCCATTTCAACAACGAAGAGCTTGTGGAATTATAATTATAGGGCTTTTACCTGTCTAGTTATCAAACCACAAAAATGCTTTCTCTTCATTTCTAGCCTTACAAAGAACCGTAGGTTCTAAGATAGGTCTTAATTTCAATAGTTGAGTGAAAGATTAAGAAAATGTGGTTTCAGAGAAATAGACCAAAGGTTGAACCCTTTAATAGTGTAGTTATGGAACCATCTAATCCATAGCGATTTATTATCCAATAACATGTTCCATACATTTTTTATTAAGGCTATTTTATTAAAGGTTCCAATAGAGGTCAAAGCTAGTCCACCCTTTTCTTCTTTTACATACCTGTGACTATTTAACCTTAGCAAAGTGGCTGTTTGAGTTCAAATTAACCCAAAAAATCTTCTAAATAGCTTCTCAATAGTTTTGATGACTCCTTTGGCTAGGGTTCTATTAGGATACCAATATTTGTGAAAGGATTTTAAGCTAGATGTGATGAGTTGTAATCTCCCTCTAAAAGAGAGGACCATATTTGTCTACATGCTCAATCTTCTCTGTATTGGGTAGCATTCAGAGAATTGTATCCTTTTGGTAGCGATGGGAAGTCCTAAATAAGTCAAAGGAGTTGATTTCCTATTTATACCTGTGATAAGAGAGATTCCATTCTCCATCATGTTTGCACTAGTAGCTAGAATGAATTGGATCTTTCTGAAGTTCACCTCCAGACCTAAAAGATTTTTAAATGTAGATAGTGCCGAGATGAGCAATTCAATAGATTTATTATGGGCCTTCGAGAAGAGTAAAATGTCATCCACAAAGCATAAATTAATAAGCCCTACTCTCTTACATCTGCTATGAAATTTAAAGTTCTTGTTACTTTCCTCTTTATGAAGAAACAACTGACTTAGTACCTCCATGCATATGATAAAGAGATAAGGGGAGATGGGATCTCAATGTCTTAGTCCTCTAGCACTTTTAAAGATACCAGTAAGCATACCATTAACCAAAACTGAGTAGGATGGAGAAGTGATACAAGCCTCAACCCATCTAACGAACACATTTAGGAATCCTAAGGTCTCCAAAGTTTGAAAGATGAAGCCCTATTCAACATAGTCAAAAGGAATAGTTGGAGGAGGGAGAAATATCACTTGAAAGGTATAGTTGTCATAAAATGAACGAATAAAAAAGTAATAATATTAGCGTTAGAAGTAATGAGCAACCTGAAATTGTCTGAAAGCAATATGAAAAAGTTGGGGTACTCGCCTGAAAGATGCTATGATAAGATTAACATGAAAAAGCTAGAGTACTCATCTGAAAGCTACTATAATGGTAAAGTACTAAGTAATTGAACTAAGATTGCTTGGCACTCCTATAAGATATGGCTCCATGGGCAAACATGAAGATATAACCTGATGTTGATTTTTATGAATCAACACACCCAATAAAAATTTGAATCTGAGTACCTTATTACCTTCAGATTGCCAGTTTGTCTGTACATAAGCATGTAATTTTTGGTCCCTTGAAGGTACCACAATACTTTCTTTGTAGCTCTTCAGTGATCTAATCCTGGGTCACTCTGATATATGCCTAACATTCTAACAGCAAATACAATGTTAGGTCTTGTATAAACCTAAGCGTACAACAAGCTTCTGATTGTAGAAGCTTATGAAATGTTTTTCATTTGTTCCCTTTCAAAATCATCTTTTGGGCATTGGTCCAAATTGAACCTATCGTCTTTCATAATGGGAGCTCATTAAGTAAACAATCTTTCATTCAAAATCTCTTTAAAACTTATTAATATGGGTTTCTTGGAACAAACCTAAAATATCACGTAATTTATCTTGATGGATCTTAATGTCGATGACATAAGACAAATCGCCCATATCTTTCATTTCAAAATTTTTAAAGAGAAATTGTTTTGCGTCATATAATAAATCCCTATCATTGGTTGCGAGTAATATGTCATCTATATATAATACAAGATAACAAATTTTACTCTCACTATCCTTTTGGTATACACATTGATTGATGATATTTTCTTTAAAATCAAATGATGAGATAATATCATGGAATTTCAAATACCATTCGTCGAATGCTTGTTTCAATCCATATATGGATCTTTTAAGCTTACAAACCAAATGTTTACCATTATTAGAGGAGAATCCTTTTGGTTGTTTTATGTAAACCTCTTCATCTAGGTCACCATTTGAGAAAGTCATTTTCACATCCATTTGATGCAATTCCATGTCAAAATGTGCAAACAATGCCAAAATTATATGAAGTGAATCTTTTTAAGACACAGGAGAAAATGTATATGTGTAATCAATTCCTTCCTTTTAAGTGAATCTTTTATCAATGAGTCTTGCCTTATATCTCTCAATGTTGCCTAATGAGCCTTTCTTTGTTTTAAATACCCATTTGCAACTTATGAGTTCCTTTAGGCAACTCAACAAGATCCCAAACACCATTCTTCTTCATGGAATTCATTTCTTCCTTCATGGCATTGTAACATAAATTTGATTCTTTGCAACTCATGGCTTGTGAAAAGGTTTCATGATCATTCTCAGCTCTTATATTATTATCAAATTCTTGTTGATATACAACATAATGACTAGTACTAGTTGATTTTTCTTGTTCTAGTAGATCTCCTTAATGTTGTATTAACATCCTCTTATAGAGTCTGTTGTTCAACTGGTTAATGAATACTTTCAGGTAATTCCTAAATAATTAGATCTATTGAATTATTAGCAAATTATGGAATTTTTTATTGTCATTTATGATTATTGTAGGTTGTTGAAATTCAATAATTAGATGTACAACGTCTATTTGAACCTGAAGAGTGTTGTGAATGGCAATCACCTTATTGTTAGAGGTAGAAGGTTAAGTATCCATATGATCATTATCAAAAAATATCTTTTGAAATTAATCCCTCCCACTAATCAAGTCATTTTAAAGAAATTTTGCATTTCTTAATTCTACAATTCTAGTGTGATGTGATAGATAATAGAACCTATATCCTTTAGACCTTTTGGCATATCCAATGAAATACCCACTTATGGTCCTTATGCTTATTTTTTTTCTTTTATGGATTATAAATTATTATTTTAGACGGGCATCTCCAAACATGCATATGTTGCAAAATCGGTTTTCAATCTTTAAATAACTCAAATGGCATCTTTAGAACAATCTTGGTTAGTAACTGGTTTAATATAAACATTGTTGTCTTATGAAGAGCTTCAGTTTATAAGGAATTAGGAAGTTTGGAGTTACTCAGCATACTCCGTATCATGTCCAATAATGTTTGGTTTCTTCTTTTTACCGCACCATTTTGGTCCAGAGATCTAGGTATAGTATATTGGGCTACTATCCCATTTTTTGAAGATATCTCGTAAATGGACCAGGTACTTGTCCACCTTTAGTATATCTATCATAATATTCCCCACCTCTATCAGTTCTCACTATCTTAATTTACTTACCACATTATTTCTCTACTCCAGCTTTGAATATTTTGAAAGCATCTAGTGCTTCATTCTTGTTATGAAGTAAGTAGAGATACATATATTGTGAGTAATCATCTATAAATGAGATAAAGTATTTCTGACCATATGAGTCCATATCTAGACTACAAGTATCTGTGTGTCTGATCTTTAATATGTTTGAACTTCTCTTGGCACCTTTCTTTGATTTGTTGGTCTACTTTCCCTTCATGTAGTCCATACAAGTTTCAAAATCATTAAAATTCAAAGTATTAAGTACTCCGTCATTCACCAAACTTTTTAATCCTTTCTGTGGAGATATGTCCTAATCTCTAATGCCACAACAAAAAGGAATTTTCATTCATGACACAACATTTTGTTCCAGCATGAACATATGTTGCATTGTAACAGGTATTATCTTGTAAGTTAAACATAAAAGATCACCAAATAGTGTACCATTCCTATCAAATTTAAATTTATAATTTAACTTGAAAGATTCATCTGAAAAATGAAAGGAATATCCAAATAGTACAAGTCTTGAAACTGAAATCAATTTCCTAGAGAAATTGGGAACATAAAATGTCTTTTCTAGTTTTAAAATAAAATCGATACATAAAATTAAATTTCAATCCTTAACAGCCTCCACATATGAACATATCTTGTTTTCGAATAAGATATACTACTTACTTCCTATTGGCTTCCTTAGGTTTTGCAAATCTCTACAACTCATTTGTAATATGAATTGTACAACCAGAATAAATATACCATGTTTCACGACAAACTTCAGCTATATTTGATTACCTTTCTTTTTAATCCATTCCTTATGTTTGACACAATCCTTCTTCATTTGTCATTTTTTCTAGCAAGAGAAGACCTTGGATTCCTTCTTAATGTCAACTTAGGCAGTTATTTGACCTTTTCCCCTTGAATTGACTTTATTTTTCTTCTTTCATTGAATAACCATATATGCACTTTGTGAACCCTCTCCTTGTTACATCGACAATCTCCCTTCCTCTTAAAAACACAACACCCTTCCACTATCATACGAACGATTTAAAATCTCTTATAATATGTATAAAGATAAATGCTCGTGCATTACATTTTGAACTCCTTTCTACTACTACCATATGAACCATTTAAAATCTCTTATAATACATTGGAAGGGTGTTCAAAATATAATACATGAGGAAAAAATTAGACATCTCAACCTCGAGTTTCCTTAACTGAGTCATAATGTCCCTCATCTTCATGATGTGCTCATACATACCTTGAACATCAGTGAGCTTTATAGATGAAAACTTTATAATCAGGGTGCTTGCAAATGCTTTGTCTGAAGTTTCAAATTGCTCATCAATAGCCTTCAATAAAGCACAGACTTTGTCATGTTGTTCTACTAAACCACGAATGTCAGAAGAAATTTTGGTTTTTACAAACATCACACTTAGGTGATTATATCGCTCACAATGTTCATAACAAGCAATTTCAACTGTAGTGCTTGCCTCAGTTACCTTAGGTGGTTCATCCTTCTGAATAACATAATTAATGTCCATACACCCTAGATGAAGAAGAATTCTCCCTTTTCATTGGGAATTTCACAACTTCTATCGAAGAAACTAACAGTTTGAATAATTGCATAATTTAAACACGCATGCTACTTATCAATAAATTGAGGCTAACAAACCATATATACGTGTTACCAATGTAAAACATAGCTTAAAAGACATAAATCAAATGATATAAAAATTGCTTATGGGATAAAGTTTTAATTCAAATAGATTTATACTAAATTTTATGATAAAACTATCAAATTATATCCTAATTCTCAATACATGTGGGAAAATTAGGAAAATTATTTTGATATTTCATCCTAACTAATTATTCAAATATAATAACAATTCTTGTGGGATAAAATTTATTATACTAAACTAATTAACTATAATTAAATGTCCTAACTTTTTATGTGATTAATTACAAAATATATAATTTTATATAATTAGGGTTGCTATGGCTAAGCCCTAATAATTAATCACTACAACATTTTAACCAAAATTCTATTCACAATGCACAATACAGACATAATAGTTATGTGATAATCTGCTTCATATTGAACATTTATACAAATATAATTTCAACACATTATAAATCAGGATATAAGCCTCAGTTTAGATGGCACAGCAACATAATTTGTTGTTAAACAACAAGCAAAAACAACATCGTTTGGTTATAGTGTCTTCTTCAACCTCTAGCGAGGTTAAACTGTTCATGACCCTTCAAATACCAAACAAAACCAAACTAAAAACAACCATAAAAACTAATTTTTTAAAATGTAGAAACACTTCCAAAATACTTAATTCAAGATCTCTACCTTTAATCAAAAGACAAATGATAGTTGTAGATTGTATAATATTTTACTGGATAGTTTACGATGTGTTTAGCAGGAAAATTTAATGTTTAGTGCATGTTTAGGTTAGGATTTTGTTATTTAGTTAAATATTTGTGTTTTGAGAGTTTTGTGGGTTAGAGCACCCTATTGAGCCTTAATTTTATGTGTTTGAGGTGCCTTTATGTGTTTGCTAGTGTTTCAAGGAAAATATTAAAGAATGGAGACAATTCGGAGAAAGTTCGAAGCCAAACTCAGGGCCACGATCGTGGCCAATGTGCCATGATCATGACAAAAGCATTGATGAAGGGCCACAATCATAGCTAGTCTGCCATAAGCGTGATAGGGCCAAGATCATGGTATGCTTGACAAAATCTTGTCCAGTTTGCCACGATCGTGACAAAAGGCAAAAGTGCCACAATCGTGACATGCGCGATAGATAGCGTGGACAACCTTTTGGTTTAAAGTTTTTGGGGGACGTTTCAAACTTTTCAGACCCAAAAAACCCTAGGATTACCCTAAATGACAAAGACTATACAAGGCATAATGATGTAACCCTAAAGGAGCTCTACATTTTGCCACATTTGGAAGACTCCAAAAGAGAATAGGAAGAAGAGAGAAGAGGAAGAGGAGGAGAGAGAAAGCAGGTCTTCACAGTTGCTGCCTTTCCCAAGTCGTTCAATCCCTTCCAAGTGATTGTTTCTTTTTAACTTTGTATTCTTTTAATTTGAATGTTAAGATGAATATGAGAATGTTGATTATGAGTTTTGAATTGTTGATGATGTTCTAAATTTTCATTTTAAATTGATTTAATGTTAATCTAGTTATCTTTTGTGTTGATTGATTGGGTGTTATGAATAATTGCGGTGCTTGTATGTTTCGGTAATAAACTAAGAGAGTGAATTGAATAAAAATGATTAGGTTGGATTAATGAGAGTTAATTGACTCAATAGATCACGCGATTAATCAAATTGGTAATTTGTATATAGAGAGATTCCGTGTGAGGACCTGGTTGTTCATTAGAACATTTAAGAACTAATTAGGTTATGGCTGATCGTTAATTGAGATATTGCATTTTCAGTTACGCTATTTAATTAGGGATTATTAATTAGGGCTTAGTAATTATAACTCCAAAGAAAGTAATCCACCCTCGATAGTTTAGAATCGATACCATATTAACACATAAGTGATTAGATTAACACTAATGATAGGATAAATCTCTTCCTGCATAATTGTTTAATTCTCTTAGTTGATTTTCAATTATGACTTTTATGTTGCTAAACTTCAATTTCGTTTTGTGTTATTTTTACAAGTTAATTTTCCGACAATCATATTGTCATTTTTACTTTTATGTTCTATTTTTATTTTCATTTTTATTAATTTTTCTAAGCCTTAGAGAACTTAGGATTAGATTAATTCACACCTCCTCGTGGGATCGACCCCTCTTTTACTACAATTCACGACCCATGCACTTACAGTTGTTGAGGGTTTTAATTAGATTAAAACTTAGCAATCAACTAGTCTTTGGCGTCGTTGCCGGGGAGGGATCAAATTGGTTTAGTTCTAGGAGTTTAAGAAAAGTTTACCTCTTGTGTCCGTGCACTTGCATGAACACCAGAATTATTAAAAGTTTGAGTCGGATAGTTGAAATGTTAGAACTTTACATCACTCGTCTAGAACGTGCCATTTGAAGAGCTCAGCGTGAAGAAGAAACTACAGAAGCAACCGTGGCCAAAAAGAATCGACAAGATTTCAATCAAGGAACGGAGGAGCCCAAAAAAGAACCCTCACAGATTTCATGAGGCTAAGATTTAATGCAGCGAATCAAGGCGTCGCTAGGCCACCAATCCAACCAGCATCATTTTAAATAAAACCTGCTCTATTGAACATGTTGCAGCAAAATGTACAATTCTATGGATTGACCAACGAGGGTCCAAATGCACACAATATGAATTTCCTCGAGATATGTGACACCTTCTGATATCATAAGATGTCGGAAGATGGCGTGAGGATGAGGTTTTTCCCCTTTACATTAAGGGATAGGGCCAAAGTGTGGTATCACTCATTTAGCCCCTCCAATGTCATGACATGAGATCATTTGGTGTGTGCCTTTTTAAACAAATACTTTCCACTCATCAAGACAACAAATATAATCAAGGAAAGTACTAACTTCCAGTAGGGTGATGGGGAATCAATCTATGAAGCGTGTCAGCAATACAAGGATTTGCAGAGGAGGTGCCCATATCATAACTTGCCAAAAAAGTTCCTCCTGTAAATATTTTACAATGAGGTAAACCCACCTATAAGAAACACAATAGATGCAGCATCGGGAGATTCCCTTATGCACAAGACTATGGATGAAGTTGAGGAGTTGTTAGAAGAGATGGAGAACAACAACTTCTTGTGGACAAATAAGCAGAGTAGACAACCCCCAACTTTTTGAGAGTAGAAAGGAGTTATAGCTGTCAACCAAATGATAGAAACGCAAGCAAAAATTGATAATCTAACTCGACAGCTAAATAATATAAAGGTCTCTTCATTAGCTTCTATGAAAGTTGTTTAGCTGAAGTGCAAGATGTGTGGGCAATTGGACCATGATACCACTGAATGTTCCTTGATGAAGCGTCACGAACTAGAACAAGTAAAATATATGGGAGCACAGTTCGGTAGAAGTGAAGGGAACAATCCCTACTTGAACAATTATAACCCTAGGTGGAAGAATCACCCTAACTTTTCTTGGTCGAACAATGCAAGAGGTCAGTTTAAACTTTAAGGGCCTCCAGGATTTCAACAAGAAAAACCAAATTTGATGGATGACAAATTGCATAAGATCTTGGATAAAATTGGAGGCATGGAAGATGCTCATAAGAGGCTTAAAGACAAATTTGAACAACTAACAAAGAATCATGCATTATTCATCCATAATTTTGAAGTTTAGATGGGCCAGTTAGCTGAAGCACTATTTGCAAGGAATGTTGGGAGAATAATGGTGATCACTTAGGCAGCTAAGGAACAAAACCATCAAGTCAAAAGTGAAAGGCATGCAAAACAACAAAAGACCAAGGAAAACCCCTTATTGGCCAACTGTAACTTGCCTGAATTAAAAAGATATCAACCTCCAATTTTGTTCCTTATCAGAGCAATGAGGAAATCCAAGGAAGCCGAATTGAATGAAGTTCTGGATCTAATAGAGCAACTAAAAATGTGGCTCGTTCTTATGGAGTCAATTAAAGAGAAGGTTGAGAATGAACTGTCAGGTGGAAGGAACTCCACTGAAACGTTAATACTACCACAAAAGAAAATTGATCTAGGAGACTTTTGCATCCTCTGCACCATTGGTAGTATTAAGATAGATAAGGCATTCGTAAATCTAGGGACTAGCATCAGTATGATGCCCCACAAAGTGTGTCAAACATTGGAATTAGGTGAGATCATGCCCACTAAAATGTACGTCAAAATAGTGAATAGGTCATTCTATCATGTTACCCCCAGAATTTTTTTTATGATAAATCAAGCATGATTAGATTAATTGGGTAAATTAAGATTTGCATTTAATAAAGTTAGCATGAATTAGTATATGACATTAAATGAGTTAGGTAAAATGGATTAATGTTAGTAAATGAGTTAGTTAGAATTGAATGTGTTAGATGAATTTAATGTGTTAATGGGCTTTGGGCCCAAATGGAATAAAAAGAAAAGGAAAAGAAGTGGGCTTGAGTTAGTGTGTTAGTAGAGATATAAGGAAGGAATGAAGTTAAATGGAGATGGACTTTGGGCTTAGGGCCTTTGGGCTTAAGTTAAAATGAGGAAGAGTATAAAAGAGAAGAGAAATGAGATGGTTAGTAGAAAAGAAGAAGGTGACCCACGAAAATAGAGAGGAGAGAAAGAGAGAGGTGAGTTCGTGGGTGGAGAAAGAAGAGAAGAAAGAAGAAAAAGTGAGGTTCTAGGGTTTTGATTTTTAAGAGATTTAGAGCCTGTTGGAAGAAAGTCCAAGAGATAAAGATGTGGAGAATGGTCCAAGCTTCATTTTGAACCAAGCAACTCTTGGTGAAGTTGAAGATCAAAGGTAAGTCAAGAGTTCAAAGTTTAGCTTTTGTTGGGTTTTTGAGTTGAAAAGTCTAGAAATGGAATGGGTATAGTGATTCCATCATCAATTTCAAGTAAGATGTTATGTGGGTTTCGTATTGAAGATGTGTTGATTTTGGGTTATTGTTGTTAATGAAGTGAGAGAAGGAAGAGAAGAAGGACAAGAAGAAGAGCTTCATTAAGTAAGATTCAAGCAAGATTCAAGGTGGGTTACATATTTATCTTTATGTTTATAAGCAATGAATGTTAATTAATACATGATATCAATGAGTTTTAACTACTTGTAAGTTGTTTTAAATGTTGTGGTTGAATGTTGGTTGCGATTGTTTTGAGCCATAAATGATTGTATTAAATGCTTGATGTTGTTATTGTTTGATGATTATGAACGTTAAGATATGTGAACAAGATGTTAGTGAATGTAAATGGTATGATGATGGTTGAGTTGGTTTGA
>JAOSBP010000205.1:10522620-10537254 GCA_027563825.1 Erythroxylum mucronatum | reverse complement strand
AGCTAAATTAAGACAAAATATGCATTTAATCAAGCAAAAATCAATACCACAAAAATTATCCCAATCCAATATCAATCCTAACCTTAACCGAAAATAAAAACTTACTCGCACATATTTATCAATGAAACATAAATCATGGTCAAAATATATGTTTGCATTGAATAAATCACACAATTAAAATAATGACGGATTTAAAAATAAATTAAACAAATTTAAAACAAACACCCCTGTTTTTCGCAGCTGGAATTTTTTCTCGCGCCTCTTGCTTCAACTTGCCTTCGCCACCAGTTCATGCATCAACGATGTTTTCCATAGTCATGTTATTTTTCAGCTTGTGTGAGGCAAGGGAAGAGGGCCACCAGATGTCCTATCTTGCCTCCACTAACTATTGTCTTTTAATCTCCACCAACGTTATTTTTCATCACCTAGTAACTTTGCTTCTCCTACTAACATGTCTTTATCAACTTTTGCCTTTAACTTTTTCCTTCCCCACCAGCTTTCTTCATCAACTATTGCACAGATGCTCCACTTCACCAACAGCTCTCATTATTTTTCTTTCCTTTAAACCACCATGTACTACCTTAATGCTTGGCTCCACTCACGCAAGACTTGGTTATTTTCTTTGCATTTTCACCTAAATCAACGTGTCTCTACTTATCTCCTTGCTATTTTCTTCAGCCAACTTGCGTCCCTTTTGGTCTTCACCAGCCATTTGTTTTTCTTCTCCAATTAACTGCTTCATGTGTCTTTATGCCTCCACTAGGTTGCGTTATCTCCATCAACAGCTACTACATGTATTATTATTTTTTAATTCTCAACCCAACTATCTGCCCACTTTCTACTCTTTTAAACGTGTTGCTCCTAAGCCACCAGGTTGGTCTTCAACGTTCCACAAGCCTGCTTGCGTCGATTTCCAACTGCTGCTATGTTGAAGTTCTGCCTTGCTCCAGCTATGTTTTCAACGTCTCTGATGAAAGGGCTCTCCAACGTGTTTTAATCTCCAGCAGCTGCTTCATTTGGAGACTTCCTTGCGTTGCTGTTAAGTGAGTCAAGGTTGGCGTCAAATCCGTGGAGTCTTCAGCTAAAAAATGTTTTCAAAGTTTCCACCCTCTTGCTTTAATCCAGCTGCTAACGTCCTCCTCCCCTCCACAGAAGCTGCATTTTTCCTCTCCAAAAGCTCCCTCCTGTTCAACGTTTTTGGTTTTCCTTTTTGTGTGTTCAGTGGTTGCCGTATGTTCTGCTAACTTCTGTCCAATGTAATGCTCGAAAATGATTGAATAATACCACTTCAACGTGTTGCCAGCTGTTTTCTTCGTGATTTTTGGAGAGATTTTTATTTGTTAATACGCAAACGCTGTCTTCTTGTTCCTCTATCTACGCCGCCAGCTAACTTTTGTGTGTTGTTTTTTTCTTGTTTTCTCAAGCGGCTCACGACTTTTGTCACAAACAGTACTATTTGTTGTTCACGCCTAGCTAAATCTTCCTTCATTTATCTTCCGCCTCCAGCTATTAACGCCCATAATCAAGTTCCCCATTTTTACTTTCTGCGCCAGCCACCACCAGCTTTGTTTTCTCTGATGTATTCAAAGATTTTTGTCCAATGCAAGATCATCTTCTTTGTCCCTGCGCACGTTACCTGCTTAGCTTCCCTTGTCATTTTTGTCTCTGGCCATTAAATTAAATCTTTGAATGCAAAAACATGCGCAATTTGACGTTTTCTCAAGCTTTACTTGCTTACCTGAAATTAATACAATTAACGTTTGATGAGTGAGATTTAAATATTAAATGGACAAAAGTTTGATAAATTATGTGTCTAAAATTAATATAAAAATGTTCGTTAACAATTTTCACACTTGTTCTCTTTCGACAAAGCCTCACTATCCTCTCACTTCTCTCCAACCATCCTTAAGTTTTCAATTCTTGCCAATTTCCTCACAACTCTCGATCCAATACGCTGCGAATTAAACAAATGGTCAAATGTGTGCAACCAAAAGGAAAAGTCCAAATGTTGGGGCGCAGACAACGGAACCAAGAAGAGGATTATGGAGCATCTTTTCTGATTTACTCGAAAGTGAAAGGTAACAACTTTTACACTCTTAATTCTAAAGGCATTGTAGTGTTGAGATACTGTGACTTTCAATATTTTAGAAATATTAGGTTTAAGAGAGAAGGTGGAAAACCTAACTGGTTTAATTCTATTGGATAAATTCTTACATTTCTTACATTTCTCATTTGTTATTTATGAAGAACTCATTGTTGAATTCTTTACCACCCTCCACCTTGACCCTAGTAACCCTAAGAAATTATGGTTTTAGTTGCGGGATCAACCTTACTTGCTGAAGTGTGAAACATTGTGTGAGATTGGTGGATTCCCATAATCAACCACCATGAATCAACATGATGAATTCCGTGCCAAGAGATATTGGGCACAACTAATTGGGTTGGATGACTTCGATTCCAAAAATACCCACAACATTATTATCAGAAGTCCTGAACATTTTGTATTACACAAATTCATACAGTTATGTGGTGTATGGATCATAGCATCCAGTTATGTGCCTCAACCCATATTTTCAACACTCTTATTGCCACTCCGAAAAAGAGAAGTAATAAGCTTGACATGAGTTACTTGGTTGTAGCCATTGCTACTTATTATGGTGTCAATTGTGAAAGGCTAACTATTTGTCTCCCTGAGTTCTTTAGGAGTTCTTTAATATGCATAACTTAGCTAAAGCTAAGATTTTGGAGGGCCATGGTATTGGACTCCGAGTTGTTAGCTCCAAATCTCAAGTAAAGAACAGATGGGACAAGCTAGTTCCAGTTCGGCACCACAACAACAACGAGTGAAGGAGTCCACAAGTGAAGAATCTAAAAAGGAAGAAGAAGCTGGTTGGGAGAAGGTACTCACCACACTCTCGGACACTAATAAATCATTTACAAAAAATACAAAGAGGACGAAAGAGATGATAAGAGAACAAAAATGCCAGAGCTGGGAGATCCGATGCATTCACAAATATTTTGAGGATCAAGGTGTTCAACTACTACCTCTATCACCATCACCACCTCCTTCACCATAATGGTTTTGTGTTCCAACCCTTTTTCTTTTAAATTATGTTATGTTGTGTTTTATTTTATTTGTATTCCCACCTAGTGTGTTGTTTTGCTCTTCTCACATTAAGTACAATGTGTTGTCCAAATGTGGGAAGGGATGTGTGCATGTATGCTTTTATTTTGAATGTGAATTTTGCATATCGTGTTTTAGTTTATTTTAGGTTACATGATGTGATTCGTGTGAATGTGTCAATAGCTAGGACTTAACGGAGTCGATTTAACTTTGAACACCACCTTTTAGGTTGTGAAGATTTATTAGCTCATGAAATTAGTGACCTGAGTTACTTTGGTTAAATATACATGTTAATTAAGATATGATGTTAGTTTATTCACCCTAGGAATTAGTTACTTTCATTTATAATTTTAGAACAATCAAATAACATCATTAGTACCTTTTTATGATAATTACTAGCTAAAGAAATGAGGTAGACAATAATAATAATATAAAAAATGCACAAATCATAAGCAAATAACTATTCCACTGGCCTTCCGGTTATGAATAGAGATAGTAGTCAGTTGAGAATATGATGTAGCTGAGTAATCAAGGACATTTACACAAATGTTTGCCTTCACATCAAAAGGCTATGTTGACATTCCAACCAAGCCGCTTAATAAAAACATGACCTAGATGAGTAACCGAATTGACATTCATCACAAGTTTTTGTCTTAGCATAAAAAGGCTAGGTTCATGTCAATCAAAATCAACAAAAATAGTGTTTTGTCTTATAAGCCTACCAATCTTTATGAATAGCTTGAATTTTCATGAAAACCTACTTAGGGATAATTACAATTTTGATTGACTGAATAATTATCAATGTGTGTGTGCAAACGATAACAGTGAATAAACTTGACTTAAGGTTTTATCAGTATGTATTTTTACTCTAAAGTACTTAGACACAGGTTTCACAAGTTAATAAGTTAGAACAATTTGAGAGATGGAGTTTGTAGTTAAATTTGTTTTGTTAAGTTTAATGTCATTGCCTCATTATTGCATATATGTGTATGTTGTGTTTTGGTTTTGCTGTTGGTTGTTTTGTTTTGCTTGAGAACAAGCAAAACTTTAAGTGTAGGGATATTGATAGTTGTAGCTTGTATAATGTTTTAATGGGTAGTTTAGGATGTGTTTATTGGGAAAATTTAAAGTTTAGTGCATGTTTAGATTAGGATTTTGTTATTTAGTTAAATAATTGTGTTTTGTGGGTTAGAGCACCCTATTGAGCCTTTATTTTATGTGTTTGAGGTGCCTTGATGTGTTTGCTAGTGTTTTAGGGAGATGATTCGGATAAAGCCTATAGCCAAACCCAAGGCCACAATCATTGCCAATGTGCCACAATCATGACAGAAGCATGGATAAAGGGCCACGATATCGTGACAAAAGGCGAAACAATGTGCCACGATCATGGCCATTCATGACAAATAAAGACTACATAAGGCCTTCTAGTTTTAAGTTTTCGATCCCCAAAAAACCCTAAGGTTACCCTAAATGGCAAAGAGTATATAAGGCATAATGATGTAACCCTAAAGGAGCTCTAGATTCTGCCACATTTGGGAGACTCTAAGAGTGAGGAGGAAGAAGATACAAGAGGAAAAGGAGGAGAGAGGAAGCGGGTCTTTGTAGCTACTGCCTTTTTCGAGTCGTCCGATCCCTTCCAAGTGATTGTTTCTCTTCAACTTTGTATTCTTTTACTTTGAATATTAAGATGAATATGAGAATGATCATGGGTTTTGGATTGTTGATGATGTTCTAACTTTTCTTTAGGGATTTTGAATTGATTCAATGTTAATATAGTTATCTTTAGTGTTGATTGACTGGGAGTTGTGATTAATTGCGGTGCTTGCATGTTTTGGTAATAAACTGAAAGGGTGAACCGAATAAAAATGATTGGGTTAGATTAATGAGAGTTAAACGACTTAATAGACCACGTGGTTAATCAAATCGGTAATTTGTATGGAGAGAGATCCCATGTGAGTACCTGGTTGTTCATTAGAACACTTAAGAACTAATTAAGTTATGGGCTGATCGTTAATTGAGAGACTACATTTTTAGTTACTTGATTTAATTAAGGATTATTGATAAGATGTTATTTTGCTATATTATTTGATATTATCTCCTTTGTTTTGAATTCATTGTTATGCTTAAATGTTCAAATTAATGTTTGTTTTGTTTTAGGAGATGAAGAGTAGAGATTGCATTAAATTGGGACATTATTGACAATAATTACAAAATTTTGGATGAAGTGGAAAGATTGCAGCAGTGGATAAAATTGATCACTTGAATTATCAATTAGGGCTTAGTGATTATAACTCAAGAGAAAGTAATCCACCCCTCGATAGTCTAGAACCGACACCATATTAACATATAAGAGACTAGATTAGCATTGATGATAGGATAAATCCGTTTCTTCATAATTAGTTCATTCTTTTGGTTGATTTTTAATTGTGACTTTTGTGTTGCTCAACTTTAATTTCGTTTTGTGTTATTTTTACAAGTTAATTTTTCAACAATCATATTCTTGTGTTTACTTATCTGTTCTATTTTATTTTATTTTTATTAATTTTTCTAAGCCTTATAAAACTTAAGATTAGATTAATTCACACCTCCTTGTGAGATCGACCCTCTGTTACTACAATTCACAACCCGTGCACTTGCGATAATTGAGGTTTTTAATTAAATTATAACTTAGCAATCAACATCAAACGCCGAAAAAAACTCTAAAAAACATATTTTCAAATATGAATTTTCTTTGCAGAATACGAAATTCTCCAAAAAGTCTAACAAGGCAGAGGTTAACTGCTCTAATACCAAATGTAAGCCAATTCTAACGTATATATTCAACAGTAATATAAGTTAGAATAATATATAAACTAAATATGAAAGAAAATGAAATACCTCCAGCCATTGTTGTTTTTTCTTGAAGAGTTCGCATTTTTGGAATTTTTCTAAGCTCTCAATTCCCAATTTGATGGTGTATGTTTTCAGAAGAGAAAAGAAACTTATGGAGCCCAATTGCTCTTTATGAATGTTATGTCCCTTGCATTACCACTCTTTATTACTAGCTTTGCCTTCACTTAAAAAAAAAATGCTAGAGACCAAACACTACTATAGTTGAACATTCTAATCACTAAAAAGGCTCTTACTCAGGTAACAAAACTCTCTTGACTCTTTGGAGACTCTGAATAAATTAAATTTCTTCATAATAGTAATTCAAGTAGAATAACTCCAAAAGCTTAAACATCATGAAGTATTTGGAGTAATATAATCTAATGTTCCAACAACTTCACCTTGAATTATAAATAATGATGTTAATGGTCCTCATATCGGTAGCCCAAAATTGGATTACTATGACTTAAAAACAACTATCCACCAAAATCTTACAAAAGAATTGATTGCCTATTTACTTTTGATTTACTCTTTTTTCTTCTTCTTCCCACTGTGTTGGTTCTGCAAAGTTCATTTTTTTATTATCTTTAATAGAAAAAACAAATTGAGTTAAGTTAATTAAGATTAAGTTAGATTTTTTAGATTAAATTAGAGCTCTTGGTTTAAGTTAGGGTTTATTATATATAATCATAATTAAAAATAATTAATTTATGTTTAGTTAAAATATATAAGTCCTACGATAACATATATATGTCTGAAAGATTTATATAATCATTAAAAATAATAAATATATATCGCATCAACACTAACATGACACAATAAATGAAAACGTAATTCCATTAATATTTTCGTCTATTTAAGGTTTAAATTAGACAGTTTACAAAGATTAAGATTTATTTTGAAAACTCTAAAATGTTAGAATTTGAGTAATATGTAATAAGAATGTTATAGTTAAAAATATAATTTTTACTTATACAAAAGATACTATAACATTTAGAAAATTATATGAAATAAGCCCTAAATTAATGTAATCATCAAGATTTCATTATTTTTGCTGACCTAACATTTTTTTCTAAGTTTAGAACTCATGTTAGTCAAGTATATAACTAATATACACCATAAATTAAGAAAAACCTAAATTGACTTGGGGACTACAAATTATAATTTTAGGTTTAGAAACATTTAATGACAAGTAGAATGATGAAAAGATGTATAAGACCCAACAATTTGTACTTACATTTTCCACATAAATGGAATCTAACATTTCAACTATTTTCTCTATCATGAACTCTTAGTTCTGTGATCTTCATAATGCCTACTAGACTTTTATTTGAGTTCCTATTCCTCTCATGTTTGCTTAAGTTTATTAGCTACAGAGGCATTCTTGATGTTAAGAATGTAGTTACATTCTTGATGTTAAGAATGAAGAGATTAACTTACTGAAATGCATTATTAAAAGCTCAAGAAGAATCAAATAAAGGAAACAAGCCAGGTGTATTTCTAAAAGTTCTAGTCCCTCTTACTACCTTCATTCTGTTAAATTTGAAATGAGCCTACGGGCCAACATGAAAAGGAAAGTTAGACTACACACAAGCTCAAGTGAGGTTCCATCCTAAAACCAAATAGCAATAGGTGGAGTAACTCACTAAGCTTATATGTTAGTCTTCTTTCCCTTATGGGACATTCACATATGGATATTCTCAACACTCCCCCTCACGTGTGAGTCCCTTTTTACTTAGGCAATATGGAGAGTTACGTAAACAATCCTGATCAAGGATGAACGTTTGATTAAGGTCAAATAGGCCCCCTCTTGGGAAAAACAATACTACTGGGCCACTTGCTTCATGCGGACTTCAAATCCTTCTCTAGTTGCTTAAATTAATGATGGGCTCCCTTCTGGTCTAAACAGTAGGCCAAAATCTTCACTAGCTCTGATACCATGTTAAAGTTACAATGGGCCTACGGGCCCACACGAGGAGGAAAGTTAAACTATATATAAGCCCAAGTGAGGTTTCGTCCTAAAACTAATTGGGAATAGGTAGAGTAGCTCACTAGGTTTATATGTTAACCAATAACTTTTGCAAATACTTTAATTAAAATGAAATAACAGGAGAGGAAGAGAACATGAACTTCACCTTTTATTCATCACATATTAGCCTTATATAGGCAATTACAATAACAAGAAAATAACAAATTCCTAAGAAATAGAGAACTGCGTAACAAATTTCATAAGACTAGGAATTATTAAACCCATAAAACCGCGAGCACCTATTTTATAGGACCACAACTTAACACCCTCCCTTAAACTGAATTATGCAGAAATCAATTTAAGAACAATAACATCTACACGATTTATCGATCAATAGGCATAACTTCCTTTGAAGAACAAACTCCAAGCATTTTTCTGAGTCTTTCAAACATAGTTTAATCCCAAATCTGTTGGAGTAGAGGTTAGATTGCAGTCCTTCATTTTAATTTGTTCAAAACCTTAAGAATATATTTCTTTTGTGAAACAAATATACTAGCAGATGATTGCCCAACTTCAATTCCAAGAAAATAGTGCATTAAACCTAAATCTATCATTTCAAATTCATCCATCATATTTTTCTTAAAGCTTTCAATCATCATGAAATCATTTCTAGTGCAAATCAAATCATTAACATAAAGACATACTTAAAGTAATTTGCCATTACTTTCAAATTTTGTGTAAAAATTGTGTTCATAAGGACATTTTTGAAAGCTTTCTTTATTAAAAATAAGCATCAATACGACTATACCAAGCTCTTGGTGATTGTTTTAGCCCATATAATACCTTTTTTAATTTATATGCCTTGCTTCACATAACCAGGAGGCTGATTAATGTACAATTCTTCTTGCAATTCTTCATGTAGAAATGCTGACTTTAAGTTTGAATGATAAACTTTCCACAAATTCTGAGTAGCTATTAAAAGAATGACACGAACAGTATCTAACCTTGCAACTATAGCAAAAAATTTCCTTGTAATCTATGCCAAACTCCTGCTTGTATCCTTTTGCAACAAGTTGGGCTTTGTACTTGTCAACTTCACCATTCTTTTTTTTACCTTTGTTTTATAAACCTATTTCATGCAAATGGATTTTTGCCCCTTTGGAAGATTTAACAGCTCCTAAGTGTTGTTCTTTTCAATTGATTTGATCTCTTCATCCATGGCTTTTTGCCATTTTGGTTTTTTAATGGTGTCATGACATAAGAGCAAATCACAATCTACTAAAAAAAAAGTTAGCTATTTGGTCATCATCAGATAATTCCTCTCCACTTACATAATCTGTCATTTAAGCTGGTTGTTTCCTCAATCATGGTTCACGAATGACTAAGTCATTTATGAGCTGAATTTCACTTAAGGGTTGTAATTGATGGTCAATCTCATTGATTATATCTGAAGTGGCTCTTGAGCTGAAGTCTCAACATTATCTTCAACTCCATCAAAAATAGCAGGAATTTGATGTTGTTTTATACCCTCTTTGGTCCATTCCCGCTTAGCATTCTCATCAAAGATGACGTATGTACTAATAATGATCTTCTTGGTGAGTGGGAAGAATAATTTGTAAGCTTTGGATGCTTCATTTACACCCAGGAAAACACATTTTCACCCTTATCATCCAATTTTTCCTTCTTTCATCATGGATGTGTGCGTAAGCAATACAAAACTCTAAGAAGATCTACAACTAGTTTATGACCACTCCATGCTTCCTTCGGTGTCTTGTTTTTAACTGAAAAGGTGGGACTTCGATTCAAGATATGAATGCTTCAGTCTTCTGCCTTCGGCCAACATTTTTTTGGAACTTTTCCCTTTTTTAGTAGGCTTGTCAACATGTTGAGAATGGTAAGATTCTTCTGTTTTGAAACACAATTTTATTGCGGTGTCTATGCAGCTGCAGGTTCTCTTCGCACGCCCTGTTTTGTGCAAAATGTCCTAAATTCCTTCAAACAAAATTCTCCTCCACGATCTATTCATAGAGTTTAGATGGATCTTCCTACCTCCTTTTTGAATTGTGCTTTGAAAATTTTGAATGCTTTAAAAGCCTCATATTTCTCCTGTAAAAAGTAAACTTAAGTTTTTGGACTCATGGAGAGTAAAGAATGTGCATGACTTAGTTCACTCTAACGTTTATGGCCTAATTATTCCAACTTCAAATGGGGTAAAAGATATTTAATAATTTTTATAAATGACTATAGAAGAAAAACTTAGGTTTATTTTTAGGCTTTCGTAAGGATTTTAATTAATTATTAATAATGTTTAAATATCTAATAAATAAATATTACAAATTATAATTACAACAATATTTAGGCTTTAATAAGGATATTAATTAATTAATTATCAAATTTAATTTAATTTAATTATCATTATCATTATCCTTATCCTTATCCTTATCCTTATTATTATTTATATTTAATTTTGCTCTAAAAATTAAAATATGATATGAACCATTATCATATTCAATGGCTTCTAAAATTAGGATTCGAATATGTAATTATCAAATATTATTAGTTCTTATTACAATAATAATTATCTTCCATAATTTATTATTTGTTTTCAAGTATTCAAATATAATCAATCAATTGAAATTCAAATGAATATTTTTTTCATCGAAATGAGCCAAATGTATTCCATTATTTATATTATTTATATGATTAATATCATAATATATTCAATTATAAATAATGTAGAATTTTATAATTTATTATCATACGCATATATAAAGAAATGTATACTTTACTTCTCCCAAAAAAAACTTACATCTTATTTTAAGGATCACAATAGATATACATCTTATCCATGTGGAGGATCAGATTAAATGTAATCTTATATTTTGTCAGTTGTGATGTAGATAAATCTTGACATCTAATTGGTAAGTGTGAAGTAACCTGATAAGGATAGAGGTGATTTTCAATTCAATTAGGATTTTAAATTGTAAGGTCAAAGGTACTTATAAATAGCTTATTAGAACCTTGCTCTTGAGAGACCAAAGATAGAGGGGAAGCAAATACATTGAGAAAAAACATTCTTTTGTATATTTTAGGGGAAGTAATAAAGGTTAGTTTTTACCTTAACTCTTGTGTACTTATTATTGCTTATGATTGTATAATACTTTTGTAGTATTCTTACTTAAGGGTAAGAGTTAAATACTTCGAGGGTTGGAAACATTCAAGAATAAGGTTTTATTGGTCAATGATCATATGAGAAGGCAAAATTTTACTTAAACGGACCCAAATAAGATTGTCGTACAAAGGAGTAGACACGACTTCAGTATAAGTTTGGTGTTTAGAAACTTTTGCAATATTAACCAACGTGACGGTTCTCATATTGCGCCGCTTTTTAAATAAAAAACATGATATGTATATGAATTCGGACAAAATTTTGGTTGCAAAATGTTAAATTTTTAAAATTTTTTAGTCATGATTAAATATTAATTTTTAAGTTAAAATTTGGTACAAAATTATCTTTAAATTATTTATAAAATTTTGAGATTTATAAAATTTAGGGAAATTAAAAAATCTGAAATTTTATTTATAATTGTATTCAGGGTTTAATTTTGGGAACTAATTTAATAATTAAGTTATATTATAATTGTGCAGGTGGAGGGTGATATTATGTTTCTTAATCGTCCACTTTAGAGTGAGACTAGAAAAAATAATTGATGGAAGTAGCAACGCTTTAATTTTAAATTATATGAGTCCAACTAGCTATATATAAAAATTGATATTGAAACAAATTTCAAGTTGAACTGCTTATTACGTATCAGGAGTGCTTATGATGCTTATCCATTCATCAATGTTTCAATGTGTCATTTGAGAATAACAGCCTGGTTGGTTTAACGGCAGGAATAGATCAGGAATATAATATTTATTCTTAAGAACAGAAAAGATGAGGAATATAATATAATATGTATTATTTTATTTGGTTTATTGTTAAAAAATTTCTATATCAATATTTGGTTTGAAAATATAAACTTGGAATGACAAAGGAATAACTAACAAAAAAATCAAAAAAATCCTTATCCTTATTATTATTATTGTTGTTGTTGTTGTTGTTAATTTTCTTATTATTATAATTATTAATTTTCTTCTTCTTCTTCATAATTTTATTGTTATTGTTGTTGTTGTTGTTGTTGTTGTTGTTGTTGTTGTTATTATTATTATTATTATTATTATTATTATTATTATTATTATTATTATTATTATTTATTATTAATTTTGAAAATGAAGAAGAAATGCAAGATGAAGTAAAGGATAAAAAAGTCATGAACAAATAACTTTATTCTTGGAATAACTAAAGATAGGTGGGAATGGTCACTGGCTATTGCAGAAAGTTATGGAATATCTAATCTTAGAATTAGGTATTCTGTGTATTAAAGTCTAAACAAATAAAGGGATAATTAAGTTTTAAATGTAAGACATTTTTGTCCTTAGGGACAATTTTGTCCATGTCTCATTAAGTTAGACTAACATTAATTGCAATTTGGTTTTTAAAAAAATTATCGCTTAAGTTACACCATTTGATCTAGATAAAGATAATAAAGTGATCCAATAAATGATTCAGATTAATGAGTCAAAATTCGGGTGAAAAATGGGTCCCGATTAGTATGGACCGGGTTCATATTGGCCTTGTGATGGGGAAGCCTGATATAGAAGCTATATAAAGGTAAGGTCTCCTGCAGTTACTTGGAGAGAACGTTCAAGAGCATAAGGATTCCTGACCCGTTAGGGAAGCTTGGAACTTAAGGAAACTGTAGAAAGGCCTTGCCCGTGAATCGGTGAGCATTTTCCGCTAAAAGCCTCGGGAGATTCGGAGTCATTTGGAGCTTGGAACTGGCATCGGAATCAGAGATAGAACCGAAATCTAAGTATTCTGCATTACTTTTGTTTCTGATCCTTTCATGTAGATCTGGGGTACGTAATAAGGCTCTCACTATGTACTTACATGTGATATCAGAGTGGTTACGTGATCGGATTGCCGGAAATGAAGGTTTTTTGGTTTTTCATCTCATTTGGTTTTCCTTCATTTTTATTCATTTTTTAATTTTTTTACGTATATAATTGCATAAAAATGGTATACATAAGGCTAGCTACGAAAAACGGGCCGAACGGAGCAAAAAACGAAGTTTCGGGATGCCAAAAATTGCCTCTAGCATCGAACACGCACCCGACTGTGCTACAGTTTGCGGGAGCATCCGTGTACGGTTGGCGAGTGTGGTGCACGTGCCAATTGAGCACCGACACGTCGCACCGGTGCACGCACGCCTCATGCCCTCTAGCCGACCTGCGTGGAACGACAGGCGCGTGTGTCGCACACGCCCCATCTGGGCCGTCAACGCGGTCGACACATGGCATCACGGATGCGTGCCACGTGACGGTGCCTAGCCGTGCTAACGTCATCTACAGTACACTTTAAAAAAACTTCAAAAATTCCAAATTTCTCGTAAGGTACCCCGGGATGTTTTGGCTCAGTTTCTAGGTCCGAGAAATTTATAAAGTAACCTTTTTCTATTTTTCTGGATTTATTACATTAGTAATAAATTAAGGTTTAACTCTAGAAAAAGGAATTAAGATATTTTGAATCTGATTTTGATTGAATTTTCATGCTTTAGACTTTGTATGAGGGAGATACATGAGGTCTCGTGTCTCAAGTCTCATTTTCAATGTTCGAGATTGCAAGATAATCAATCGGAAATAGGAATTGAGACATTCTGAAGCTATTTTTTGAGTAAATTTTCGTGTAATGAACTTGCCATAAGGGAGATACATGAGGTTTTCGTATCTCAAGAGGTCGATTCAGTATCCAGTGACACACGATAGTCTCTTCACTGAGATTTTTCTTTGAAGAAGGTCACAAATGAAGTTTTCGGAGAATGTCTTCAGCACGTGTGTGTGACAATGAGATTGTGCATTCAGGTTTTAGCATTTATTGAGGTTGCATTGTCACATACGGTATGCCCATAAATGATATGAGGATGACTGTTAGCCCCGAAATTTTTTTTATAAGTAAGCATGATTAAATAAATTGAGTAAATTATGTTAACATTAATTAAGTTGACATTAATTAGGTAAGATGGCATTAATTAGCATATAACATTAAATGAGTCAGATAGCATGTATTAAAAAGGAATTAATGAGTTAGGTGGTATGAATTAAATGTGTTAGTTGGGCTTGAATAAGAAGTCTATGGGCTTAAGTAAGTATAAGAAGGAAAGGGAATGCTTGGGCTTAAGTGGTTTAAAGAGAATATAAGAAGGAAAATGAAGTAGGTTGGGCTTTGGGCCTTGTGGGCTTAAGTAATTGAAGGAAGTATAAAAGGAAGAAGATGAATTAAGTGAGTTAGTGGAAAGAAGAGGAAGAGAACGAAAATTGAGAGAAAAAGAGAGGGAGAGGGTCGTGAGAAGAAGGAAAGAAGAAGAAGAAGAGAGGGAAGCTAGGGTTTTGTTTTCCAAGAGATCTAGGAGGATTTTGAAGAAAGTTCAAGACGAAAAAGGGTGGAGGAAGGTCTAAGCTTCACTTTGAACCAAGAAATCACTTGGTTGGCTAACGATTCAAGGTAAGCCATGAGTTTAAGTGTTAGTTTTTGCTTGGGTTTTGGTTGAGAAAGATTAGAAAGTAGATGGGT
>JAOSBP010000205.1:10512393-10522520 GCA_027563825.1 Erythroxylum mucronatum | reverse complement strand
GATAGGCTTCAACTTTCATTAAGACCATTTTCACCAATTCCTTCTAAATCAATCTAGAAAAATCATCAAAGTTTCAGGTCATCTAACTCGGGTACTGTTCACACAGCCCATAGCAATGACTTTCAAAGCCAAAATTCAACCTCTTAAAGCTACAATTAGACAACACTTATTTCACAAGAAATCTTAGTCAATCAACTAAAGTTTCATTTGGTCCAAACCTCACCTTAATAGCATAACCACACAAATAGTTATGGCAAAAACATTGAAACATGATCAATTTGCATTTTCCAGCTTTGCTCCTAAACTTATATCCTATCACTTCCAATGCCAATTACACATCAATAAGCATCCAATTGAGACAAGAATTCAGCCAATAGGTCATCAAGACCTTCACCTAAGCATCTAGCCTTAGAAATGGCAGCATACACATACACAATTTCTTACTTAAATTTACCACTCATCCAACATCATTTAAACACCAAAACCCATCCAAAACCAATTCAAAACATGTTAATCATTCATCCTCACACATACATACACTGATACCCAAACAATCCTACCTCAAGCTTTATGAAATTAATGCACAAATAAACACAATACAAGCTTCTAACTACCAAGTAAAGAACACAAAACAAGATTCTCACCTTCAAAGCTTCAATCTTCCAAGTTTTCAAACTACTCCAACTCTCTTCCTCTCAACAACACCTACGGCCCTCACTCCTCACCACAATAATCATCACCATTTCAAAGCTTAAGTGTGGATTTATGTGTGAGGAGAAGAAGAGCAAGCAATTAAACAAGAGGAATTCTTTGTATGGAGGATGAACAAAACAAAACAAACGAAGGAGGAAGGGAGGAAGGAGCTACGGATGGAGGAGAAGAAGGCTAAGTCACCTTTCCCACTTTCAACCCTCAAAATGTCGTGTATGGCTTGCCAAGCATAAGATATTTAGATAAACAAACCAAGTTTAATACATAAATAGGCAAGTGACAAGTGTCACTTGCCACTTGTCCCATTTTAAGCACTCTTCAAGTTTCTTTCCAATAACAAATCAATTTCTAGTCCAATTTCTCTCCAAATTCCAATGGCTCAAAGTAATAAATCCTAGAATCATGTATCTACATTTCCAGTGCCCTTGGCTCGTCTTTTTCGGTACCGGAAACTCAATCATTCTGTCACTTGTCAATTTTTCCGGTCCGAAAAAGTATCCCGAAAAATTTTCAGAAAAATTCCTAAATTTTCACAAAAATGTAAAACACAAAAAAATCCACTTCAATTCCATGCTCAAGCACAAATTCTTATTTTTACACAATAAACACCTATGCCGGGAAACGTCAGGAATGCATGTACAATCATGTGCATTTACAAAAATTACAATTTATGCATATATGGAGGCCATATTATGCATGAACATACCGAGACTAGTTTACTCACTCATAACCCGTCTCAAATTATTGTTTTACCCTTCCCATCGGTGATGGGATGTTGCATATGACCTCTTCAGGCTTCTTGGAAAATAAAGTTAAAGGATGCCTGTACTATGAAGTTGAGGGGAGCAAGTTATCTTCCTATTACTGGATAAGGATGGTAAATTGCTCATATCAAGTCACTTGATCTTGTTGTATGAGGATAAGCAACTTTTGGTCAAGAACCTTGACTAAGGACCTTAGTATAGCATCTTCTGTCCTAGGTATTTGGATTTATCAGGACATACCTCAACACTCATCATATCTCTCAAAGAATATATACATTAAGTATGTGTTACAAAGGTTTAATATGGTTGACAGTAAACCTGACGTAACACTTGTCTCTCATATTGAGAGATAATCTTTTGCACAGTACCCAAAGAATAAAGTGAAGAGAGAGATTATGAGGAATGTTCCGCATTCTAGTATGGCGGATAGCCTGATGTATGCTAGGCTATGTACTAGATAGGACATTGCATTTACTATGTGACTGCTTGGTCAATATCTGGTTAATCCAGTTATAGACTTTTGGAACGCAGTCTAGTGAGTATTGAGATACTTGAAGGAATCAAGGATTCTATGTTGACATATAATAAAGTCAACAAACCAAACCTCATAGGGAATTCAGGTTTAAAGTTAGCTATGTGTTTGAATGATCGAAAGTTCACTTAAGGTTACAGTTCAAGTTTGCAGATGGTACATAGTTGTAGAAGTGTGTCATAGAGACACGGGTAACTTCCTCGACTGGGCATCCAGAGTGCATGCTAAAGGGCTGCTTCACAGACGGTTTAGCTCAGAAATTTAATTTCTGGGTGGTATGTGGTACATTCAAGGGTTAGACCCATTTGGTTTCACTGTAGTATTCTTCTTACAGTGTTGTTTAATGACAACGAAGAATATCACAGAGTCATAGCAGTTAAAGATCAATTATTTGGTCATAAGGATGTTGACACGGAAAAGTGACATAAAGGGAGCATTTAAAGAACTGAGGAATTGTGAGTCGATCCTTTAACTAAAGGACTTCACCCACTTGTGTTTGTAACACAAGTATACAGTATGGGTATTTTGATGTGCTTAGACACTGCTAATTAGGGGAGCGTTATGTTTGTTCCATGTACATTTGTACATTTTGAAGTATTATGATAGTATGATGGTTACTGATAAAGATGATCATCGTTTAGCCTCAGTATTAAGTTTCATCATACATTATCATAGTGCGTATGAAAGTCTTAAGATTTGTGTCAATCTTAAGTATTTGAAGGTTACTGGACATATATACAGATTGACCTTGTGCCTATGTCATTTAGACGTATACAGTTTAATATAGCTAGCTATAAAGTTTGACATGACATAGAGCGATATAAGTTTTTAATCTCATAAGGGTTCTCTAATGCAGTTTAGCATTCAGTTGGAGAATATAAAGGTTTTATCTAATGTTGTTTAGCATTCGGTGAGAGAAAATAGGATTTCTCTAATGCAGTTTAGCACATGCAGTTTAGCATAATGATGGACAAATCGAGAGAGCTACAAACGAAGATGATACAATTTAGATCATAAAGGTATCATCGTAGTTTACCACACTCTATTTTCCCATTCATGTTAGTGGGGTATTAGGTATTTGTAATTGTATTGGATCTGTGTCACATAGGTCACATGCATTTGATGCTTTTCGATACTAAAAGCCTTGCGGTACAGAATGATGGACCTTCATTATTTTTGGATCAAATGTTTTGTTTTCAAAACTTAGTCGACTATACAGTAGCGTGACTTAACCGGGTTTTTAAATTGTTTTTAAAGTCTACTGCAATTAATGATAATCCAAAAGGGAGATTGTAAGACATTTTTGTACTTAGGGACAATTTTGTCCATGTCTCATTAAGTTAGACTAACATTAATTGCAATTTGGTTTTTAAATAAATTATCAGTTAAGTTACGCTATATGATCCAGATAAAGATAATAAAGTGGCCCAATAAATGATCTAGATTAATGGGTCGAAGTTCGGGTGAAAAATGGGTCCCGATTAGTGTGGACCGGGTCCATATCGGCCTTGTGATGGGATATGGAAGCTATATAAAGGTAAGATCTCCTACAGTTACTCAGAGAGAACGTTCAGGAGCATAAGGATTCCTGACCCGTTAGGGAAGCTCAAAACTTGAGGAAACTGTAGAAAGTGCTTGCCTGTAAGTCGGCGAGCACATTCCGCTAAAGGTCCCGAAAGATTCGGAGTCGTTTGAAGCTCGGAATCGACATCGGAATCAGATATGAAATCGAAATCTAAGTATTCCGCATTACTTTCGTTTCTGATCCTTTCATGTAGATCCGGGGTACGTAATAAGGCTCTCACTACATACTTACATTAAGAATACACTAGGAATATAATACCTATTCCATTGAACCAAACATGCCATAAGAAGATTAAGACTAGTTGGCCCCTAACCAGAATTATTTCAACTCTGGATAGAATTCCTGGGGAGCCACTCGTCCCCAGACCGTCCAAAAAGGCTGAAACGGAGAAGATATTCAGATGCATGAAGGATTCATTTATTTTCATGCTCAAAATGTGTATGCATTTACTTGCGTGTCGTGGTCCATGTAAGATACGATTCACTTTGGTTTTAGGGCATGCCAAGGGCACCTAACATGAAAATGTATATAAGGAAAGGGAAGACTTGGTGAGGAACAAAATTGGTGATAATGATGATGCTGATGAAGATCTCACCTTTGGTAATTTTAAATCTAGAGAAAACAGAAGGAAAAGGTCACGATGGGAATCTTAGGAACCAGCGAGACTTTGGAAAAGCATGCCATGGAAGGCCTAAAGCATACAAGGGGAAGCTTTATAATTTTGTCATGTGTGGAACTTTTGCACTTTTTTGTTTACGGCATGAGAGTTAACTTAGAAGACCGTAGATTCGAAACAGCTACCCTCTTTTCTAAGCAATGCCTTCTCGGAATTCGGAAAGCTCTAATACTCTTTCCACACCATACGAATGCTTTTCACATGGAAACCATGAGCTATAAATTTACCAAAAGAACCTTAGAAATCGAATATCAGAATTTTCAACATAAAACTTCCACTCATTTTTCTCAATTGACTGTCAATAATAAATTTAACTTACAGACAACTTGTTTTTATCAGAATAAGGAAGCAAATCCTTCGCTATAACATGAAGTGGCAATAGGAAGATGGTTTTGCATCCATCTCCACCACCAATACTTGCAATTAGGAGGTACGTGGGTTTCATGTCATCTCATCTTGTAATGTTGAGTTCTCGAGACCACACATCGACGACCAGTCAACGAATATTTGAGCATTATATCCACATCACGAGGGTTCTTCTTGTTCGGTGCCACGGTTAAGTTGCCAGTCACTGCCTCTCCTTCACATATGGTCAGCACATCTTCCAGGTACAAAACCGTTTGCTTCCAGTGTGTAGCCCGTGATCTTGGCCCTGCATTATACATGAACTTCGTCAGAATAACGTTCCAATTCACTATGTTATTACTGGCAACTTGAATCTCCTGTTGCTGGGGTGATCAGGATCAAAACAATGTTCTTATTGGCATAGTTCAATCCAAGTAGAATCATTCTAATAAATCATTTTCAAGTGATTCATACAAGCTTGACTTCCACTTGCTTGCTTGAGAGTAGTCGAATTTTACAAAAACATCAATGTCAGACTAGTCAAACTATTGCCTCAGTACCAGAGTGGTCATCTTCCAGTCTCAATAATTCCCCGACTTTTATCATGTAGAACATGCAGACACATTAACAAGATTCATACCATGTCAACAATAGAAAAATATTTACTTCAGCTGTTTATTCGGGAATGGGAATAAGCATGAACAAAAACATTTTAAAAGCCAATTCATAAAGTTCCTTCAACCATCTAATTTCAGACCATGAAGCCAAAAATAGACATCTAATGCAAAAATTATATGTGGCTAGGATTAGATGATTGACCTGTGGAGAAGCCCATAAACTTATGGCACTTTGTAAATGATACATCAAAGTAAGCTACCAAAGCATGGATGAAATCGTCACGTTCTGCCACAAGCTTAAAAGGAGCAGTGAAGGACACATCCCCAGAAACCATTTTTGAGATGTCCATCGTCTGAACGGGATAAAAGATATCCAAGGTATCAGTCAAAATGTGAAGAGTGACCAAATAAAGTATAGAGAAGTAAGATATACAGGAAACAGATGTAAAGATGAATATAATCATGTCATAAGCCCAGCCTACCTTAAGTAGCTGACAGGTTGTAACAATTTGATTCTGATCAACTGTGTCAACAAGAGGCTCCATTATTGCTTGCTTCTTGATGCAGTCCATTTTGAAACCATAAACATTATTCCAAACTGTAGTAGCATATTGGGCAAATGGAAAAACACCCGAACATAAGTAGAAGTATAGAAATTAAACAGAATCAACAGACACACAACAGTATTCAATAACATGAATTAATTGGCTTCCAAGCCCCACATAAATATAGATAAGTTGAAAGAAAACTTTAAATATCTTGGACACGATTGGAATATAGCAACCATTTTACTTCTAACCAGGAATGGGAATAGACTAACATTCAATCTTATCCTCTCTATACTCTGCATCCTCAATGGCTGTCAGATGAAGAGAAGCTTTATCTGGCAGTATAATTCCATCTCTAACCTGAAACAAGTACAGTATTAGGAATGAAAAGTAACCCCATTGATTTCACATGGGATTAAATTGTTGGTTAGCGCCACTAGCACTGAAGATCTAAATTTGACATCCATTACGATTATAAACAGATACAAACAAGGATCCTTGATAGAGACATGTTCACTGTGATGTGTGGCTGTTATCACTACTTCTGTGTGTGTGTGCATTACATGTCATGGGTTGATTTTCCAGGACAGTGTTGGATGGTAGAATAACTAGGAATAACATGAAGACTTGAGTTAAACCCTAAGCACATGAGTTGGACCCAAGAATGGAGCTGCTAGTTGGATTTTGTCAATATCAAGGTCCTCCTAACCAAGCACATCAATAATCCTGAAGCATGTCAGCAAGAGTACTCCCAAAGTCTATAATGTCTAATCAAGCAATTATGATTGCTTCCTGCTAAAACTACTTCAAGGGGTGACACCAATACCTAGCGCACAGTATCAGATAAACATAAAAAAATCAAGTAACCAAAATCTTCATGTCTACAAATAATAGAAACCAGAAGTAAAATTTGATGCCTCAAAAACCTACATACCTATCATCCCAATTCAAACAGACTAGCTGCAGCTACAGCAGGAAACAGCAAGGAATAATTATACAAGTGAAGTAAAAGTGCAACTCACTAGCCACTTGTCACGGGCATAGAGCACTGACTTCAACATATTCTCAAATAACAGAAAATATCCCATCCACTCTGATATGATTATATCAACTTTAGGTACTGGTAGCTCAATCTCCTCAATCTTTCCCTTTAGAACAGTTATTACTGCAACATTCAAAAGTTCGGTAAGTGGTGGAACAGAATAAGTTGAAGCAAAAAAGGAAAATAAAGGCAGGAAAATCACTAAAATATACAAACTAGTACAGTATTACCATTGGAATATCCATTTGCTTCAACAATCTCTTTTGCCATGTTAGCTACATGCGCACACTCAACCTGGATAAACAGTAATGCATCAGCTTGGATAAACAATAAGAATGACTGTTTAGAAAATTGCTAGAGGCAAAATACATACCGCATAAACATGTGCTGCACCAGCTTTTGCGCAAAACAATGACAAAATTCCAGTGCCAGCACCAACGTCCAGTACAATTTTATCCTTAAACAAAAACTTATTTTGATAGATAACATTTTGATACGTCTTAGTTCTCACTACATCTTTAAGCATTTCCTGCAATGCAAAAGGGTTAATGAAATCAATCAGTCATCATCAAACAAGCAACGAGTTGATAAAACCAAACCAGGAGCAACATGCTTACTTCATGAATTCCTACAAGACAAAAAGTCAGAAAAAAAAGTCAGTTCTACAAGTAATATTCACCAAAAGTAATCCAGATTTAACTCAAATTTTTTGACATCAACAATGGAATAATAGATCAAAATAATAACCAAATGGGAAACCTCAAAATCTTTTAGTAGCAAGAATGTAACTCTTACTAAGTTTGTAATATATAACCATATACCACGAAGAATTAAACACATCAGACAAAATAATACAATCCACTGTTTAGATTGATATAATCACTAATCAGGAGGCAGTAAACTTTCAACCGACCTACTATATAAACTATATTTTCGGAGCATAGTTGATAACAGAACAAGACTAATCATTACTTAACTTGTAAGTTTGAAGTGGAGACACATTAGAAAACAGACACCAGAATAGTAACATCTGAGACTTAATCCCTGGCATTCAAAAGGTCAACTTTACTCCTGCCCGTGAACAAACCCACCCCCCGGAAACAAAAATAGAAAGAAGAAAGAATTTCTCGAAAAAATAGATCCAAAATCTTAAGGATACAGGTTTCCAGTATTCCATATTTCATCTCACAGACCAAAAAGTGAATAACAAACAGAAAATGAGGGAAAAAGCAAGAGACTTGTATTTTTTTTAATGTTTACCGAAGTGAGAGTAGGAATCGAAGTAATAATCAGCGCTGGTCTTTTCATCATCGCCTTCGACGAACGACACGTCGGGCTCACCCATGGATTCGTCTTGGATGGCAATGGCTTTGCCGGAGTCTTCGGGATTCGAGCTCTGGGTGATCAGGTCCTCGTCTTTGTCATCGAAGCGAGTCCTAGTACCAGTAAAGGCCATGGAATCTTGGCTGTTGTAGTTATTGCTGATGTTGGTCTTATTGTTCTTACGACCCATGGTGATATTGTAGTAAAATTAAAATTAGGGTTCTGGTATGTGGAGGCGGGTTTTGCTGTAGGGGTTTAGATGGGGAGCTTTTGGTAATTATTGTTATCATTATTATTAAAGGCAGCAACGAGCAAGTGGATAGATATTTTTGGATGCAAAAGTACTTCCTTTGTCCTTTGGCTTCATAGTTCATACTCGTTAGAATTTAGAAAAGAAAAGAAAAGAAGAAGCATGAATCATGTGTACACCACTGTTTAAGTATATATATGTGTGTGCTTTGCTTTAATAGCGACAGCTACTCTCTCTTTTAGTGGAGGCAGCGGAGATTCAACTCTGCCTCAAGTTGAAGTATTATGATTTATGAAAGGAAGTTGATTTTATATTATTAATATAATAAATATGAAATGAATTTTTCTATGTAAATTCGTTTATATTTTGCTTAAGCCAACTCAAATTTTGGTCATGCAATGATATCAAATTCATACTGTAATGTCTTCTGTGTTTTTCGAAACGATACAGTATCAGCTTGATATGAAAAATGTTAAAATAAAGTCAACAGCTAGTCTTTACATAATGTTTTAGCTAATCATTTATCCATTGCGATAAATAAATCAAAATTGAGATTTTACGAGAAAAAAAGGAGCAGGGTATTTGGGAGTAGAAGATTTTGTTCCAATAATTATGGTTGAAATAAATCAATGATTGTCTTATGATTTCTTTTGAAACATCTTGAGCGAATTCTTTGAGAAAATTGACGTGAGGAGCTAAGAAACAAGTAGTAAAAAGTCCCTTTACTGAAATTTATGTATAACTTACGATCTTGCATAGCCTATATACTAGAAAGAAACAAAAATAACACGTTCGTTTGCCTGCATTGTTCTACTTATGTAATTTTCCCCTTTGATCACCCAAAACTTATTCATATTGTTAAGTTGATAAACCAAAAAGTGATTAATTGCTTATACGTGATTAATTGCTTATAATTTTCTTGTAAGCTTTTATTTACTCTTACATTGAGATTATAGCAAGCTGACATACGTCCACATTCTGAAATAAAGATAGAATGAAGTTTATAATGAAATTTCTTGGCTAATGTAATAGCTTCTTTTTACTTTTCTTTTATCGTCACTTATATGTAATTACTTTTAGCCCTGGTTTAGATTAAAGGAAAGCAAAAGAAAAGAAAGGAAGAGAATTGAACTTCTCTTAGTTTCCACCGTTTGGACAAAATAAAGCAAAGGAAAAGTAAGAGAATTGAGAGGAAACTGAGGGAAGTTTGGACCAAATATGTTTCCCGTTAAATTGGTGGAAAAGGAGGAGAAATTCAAGACAAAAGAACCCTAATATATGTAAATTACCATAGTATCCTTATTTAACTCAACAAAAAGGACACACTCTCATCCACAATTTTTCCCACGCAGAACACAACCCTCTCGCCTTTCTTCCTATTTTCTTCTGCACAACTCCCGCCAAAGAGGTTAGGTTGATTAATCCCTTGATCTGATTACAAAAATTACTGCTATGACTAGTAAATATGTTGTTTTGTTGTTATTAATCAATTAATGGATCAATCTCATATGGGTTTTTCAATTCTTGGTAAGCAATTAAATTATTTTTTCCTCTTTTTTATTTGCAATGAATTTTGTAATTGTATAATAATTTGATAATCAAATTTTGCAGTTGCTTAATAATTTTATATACACCATTAACATGTTGCTATATGGGTTTTTTCATATTGTTTAGACATTATATACATATAATGATATTTTCTACATTGTTTTACATGTTGAAATGTTGAGTAGA
>JAOSBP010000205.1:10479745-10502802 GCA_027563825.1 Erythroxylum mucronatum | reverse complement strand
AAAATGTTACAAATAGTTAATTAATAACATTTATAAAATATAATATAAAATCATTTGTAGCTATCAATAAATGTTATGTTAAACTCGATAATAACATGTCAAAACTGTCACTAAAGCATCATATCTTTAGTAACATGGGCTCTTATAGCATAGTCATTAGTGTTACCATTCATATTTCATAACACTTATCACCTGTTATCGTATGTTATTTTTGTTGTAGTGACAGCAATTGGAAAGTTAAAAACTCTAGTTACAAATAAAAATTTCAACTCCTTGAAGCTTCTTCGTGGAGTTCTGTTACCAAATCTGATAATACTTTATCTGTGTATGCTGAAGATTTCATAGCAAAAGATAAACAAGTTCCATAATCAAGAACATAAAGGTCTTAAAAAATTATTTTGTCTAATATAAGTTTCAATTCCCTCTTTTGATAAATTAGGAAAACAAACAGAGGAAAGGAAGTCTCATTTCTCTTCCATTCTTTTCTCCTTTTTTCCTCTCAATATTTCCTTTCCTTTCCCTTGTGCAAGTAAGGATCCAAACAAAGGCTTAGTGGTGAAAGCTTTAAACAATATGGACAATTGTAATGATTATGTGAAAATAAATGAAAAGGATATGGTATGGAATGATGTCATATAAGTGAATTTAATCTCATTAACAATTGAAGAAGTGAGAAGGAAAATGAAACACCAACTACATTTTTTTCTAGTTGGAAGAATATAAAGGCAAGTCTACAATGAAATCCAACAAAGAGTATATTGATTTAAAATTAAAAAACAAATATAATGTATTAAGGGCTAAATTAAAGAAGTTCAACAATTTAGTCAGAGATACAAGAATAATTACAATTCATGCACTAATGAAGTTAATGCTATAAGAATGTTAGAAAAATATATTTAAAGTAAAATATATCTTTGCTTACCGATATATCATATTATAATTTTTTTTCATATATACACTTTTTATCATTGTAGGTGCATAAAATGACTTACAAATTCAAGAACAAAAGACGCAAAGAGTTTTGAGATTTGTGTCACATTTTTTGAGGTACTACTGTAATTTATTGGCATGCACATCTATCAACTAAATTGCTACAAGATAGTACAAAAGAGGAGCATATAATTTATATTGATGAAGTTTATTCATTCAATGAAAAAAAGATCAATTTGTAAGCTCTTTTGAGAAAAAGATATATTCTAAGAAGAAGAAGGCAAATAAGACATATACTCTAATATTTTAGAAAATGTTTTGATTAAAATTAGTGAACAGCTAGAAAAAAAAGAATGATTTATTTGTGAAAAAATAGTTGCAATATCATTCACTCTAGAGAATGGATTTGAAGCTTAATTAGTTAATCAAGAGTCTAATATAATGATGAAACATTTAGATTCCTTACATGATCTAGGTGTTGAGAGTGTGCAACATGGAAAAGTAATAAATCTCCACTTTATAAGGAGATATTCATGAAGATGCTCAATGTAAGAAAGATGGTCCCATTGTATCTTTTTAATTATATTTCCATATTATGTGTATTGTAATCTTATTAGTTTAAGCAATTTTATTTTAAAAACTATTCTATAGTTTGAACATTTTAAGTATATGTTTTATATGAATATTTGATATGAACTTTGACCAAATGTTTTATATGAACTTCTTAAATTTATGTTAACTATCATGATGTTTCATATTTGTTTTAGCATTTATATTTAAATGTTTTGTTAATTAGTTAATGATAGTATTGTAGATAAAAGGCCTCCTTGTTAGATTTCGAATCATATTTAGATAAAAGGTATTTATTATCTCTTTAATTAGAGAAAAGAACAAATATTTTTGTTTACACAAGCAACCATGTAGAACCAATATTATGAATATTGTACCGATCTGAGTACTGTATTGAATTCTGGTACGGTACTGTATCGGTACCAATCAATATCAGGTATCATTTCAGGTAATTTTTTAAATTCATGAAATAGTTCTTGAATTTTTTTAAAATTACAAATAGTTCATTACCATATTTTACTGTACTATCTTATAAATATATTATTAGCAAAGTCATCAATACGGTAATTTGCCATTTGGATTTATGAATTTTAGGCATATATGTAGTTTATCACATAAACTCTTTAACATGGATAATATAATAATTATTAATCGAGTATAACTATCGTAAGTTAATTAGCTTAATTTCTTAAAGTCTAAAAATTAGCTTAACTAATCAATTCAAGTATCGTGAAACTCCAAATCCAAATGAAAGAGAAAATTTCTCAATGTATTGCTTCTAATATTCTCACTATTAAATATCACCAAACTAGATAAATCAAAACAATGCATTCAATTCAATTAAACTAAAACCACATAAATGTCATTCAATTCCAATTCAACCATTCACAAATTACAAATCCAATTCACAATTCAATTCTAACACATTCACAATTACAAATGCAATTTAGGAGTAGAAAAATCAATTGAAAACATACCCAAAAAATCGCAATGTAAACTTTAGTGGGTTGGGTCAGGTGAAAAATTAGATCTAAAAATTTTGGTTTCAAATCCGGGTCGGTAGCGATGGTGGTGGACAGTGGATGCGTGGATAGGTGGAGGAGAGGAGAGAGAGGCAGTGAGTAGCCAGTGGGGAGGAGGGAGAGCTGGAGAGGCGGTGAGTAGCAGGTGGAGCCATGGAGGGAGGAGGCTCGGGTGGAGACTAGAGAAGCAAATCGCAAGCGGAGGGAGGAGGTTTAGGTGGGGAGGCATTGGGGGCAACAGTGAACGTAAGGATCGAGAAAAATAGCGGTGAGTGAGAGATAGAGAGAGAGAAAAAAACAAGAGGGGAGAGAGAGGATAGGTGAAAATAGCGGTGGTGAAAATTTTTCATAATCTCGTTTAATATCAACTAAATATATATTATTTAATTATTTAATTATTGATAAGAATTATGAATAATTTAATTTAATTTAATATTATATAATTAATTAATTCAAATAAATTATTAAAAATTATAAATAATTTAATTTAGTTATTTAATATGTAATTATTATCAATAATAAAAATATAACTACGTTAATATTAACAATTAAACAACATTTTGTTTTTGTTTTAAAAAATAGAAACTAAAAATAAAAATAAAAAATTACAATAAAAAACAAAAGTAGAACTAGACATCATAATTTACTTCTAAAGAATTGATGATGAAACATTATTCTAGTAGGAGGGGCAAAAAAACAGAAAACATTTCGATAATCCTTTCTTTGGGCCTTTTAAGATGTTGGGCTTATTCTGCAGTAGCCATAGAGGTCTTCTCCATCTAGTTCTACTATTCCAGCTTTCCTTTCAAATTTCTATTAAATGCATACATGAAAGAAGAAACAAGCCAACACACATAGATTACCAAATACAAAAATTGATTAGCACGCAGAAAGACAGTCACAAACATATGAACTCAAGAAAATTGAAATTCCCCTTATATTAAATGAGCTACTTATCTATATTATCTTTGACTCAAGTTAGGGAATTGTCTGTCTATTGTTTTTAGTCTTTTAAATACTTAAGAATTCGACTGGTAGTAAATTGTTTGAGGATTACGTTACAAGCTTAGGACAAGATCATCACTTGAGCGTTTACCAATTGCTTGGAATTAATTGGAAAATGTTACTTAAAACGTGTGGTACGAAAAAGGACACGACCATAGATTGATAGGAATCTGAGACAAAAATTCACGATTCCTGGGTTGTGTCTGCAATTAATCTTCAAAGCCTTAGTTTATATTGGTTATCATGTGCTGGCAGGCAATTTTACTGTTTGTTAATGGATATATGCACATTATATTCGGCTCACACTGTGTGGTCCAAGTGTAACGTAACTCTGCTCTGCGCTTTCAAAGTCAAAGCCATAAGGACTTTTCGTTGCTTATGGTGATTGTTGTTGTCCGTAGATTTGAAAATGCCATTGAACTAGTATTTCTTTATTATTATAGATTAAGAAAAGCTGTTGCCGGTGAGCTTATATTTCGTGGTTAGGAAAGGTTTAAAGCATATGTCATATAGAAAGAAAAGCAAAACAACATAACGTGTAAGAGGAGTTAATATTACCGAGTTAATTAGCTTTTGATTGTCATCATCATGATAGAGTAGTAACTGAGTTTTTAGTACAGAGATCTCATTCTCTGTTAACCATCTATTATTACAAAAAGAAGGTATACTTATGAAAAGTTCATTCTTAAAACCTCCATCTAAATATATGCAATAGTGATCTGTGTAATTAAGATGAGAGAGAAATTAAAGGTTAATTTTGAAAGTAAAATTATAAACATGCACACAAAGTCAAGAATGACACTTATTTTGAATAATTAAAATGTATCTAAAACGACACTTATTATGAATCGGAGGGAGTAAAATATAATTGTTCTCTTATCAGACTTGCAGAGTAGCCTGATGCAATAACTGTGCTTGGTAGTGCAATAAATCCTCAATGAGATTACACATGAAGCATGCAATCATGTGTTTGAATTTACGAGGTCTTTGTCTCATCTCTAACACACTGTTAAATATTACTACTAACTATTTCAAGAGTTCCAATGTACATAATTAGCTAATGATATAGATATGACTTGTAATATATGCTCTAAGCAAGCGTGGTTGCTTGGTTGTCATGGAGCTGGATTATATAATTGCTCTAGGTTCATTTACCTTCCTTTTTTTAACAACAAACCTAAATTAAGAGGGGGGGAAAAAAAAAAGTAAAAACCCGGAGTAGATGAGCATATGAATTCAAAGAAGATTTCTTGGCAAGGTATAAATAAAGGAAACCTTATCTATAAGCTTGTGTGGACGCTCTTGGATCACATTTCTAATAGAGTATACAAGTTATTTGTATTATACAATGCTGGACAGGAACTCAATTTCAGTTACAGCTAGCGAAGACCTACTCTTATATATTGCCATTATTGAGAGAGAGAGGAAGAGGAATTGAGCATATGGATGAGGAGTACAAAAAATTTCCACAAAAAGGCAATTCTTGTACATGTATATGTGGGTTCATTAACAAGATATTATGTGGTAAAAAATAATAATACAGCAGAAAAGAAAAAAAAATGGGAATTCAAGATGGGAAAAGGGTAATTCTTTCTTTTAGATGAATAAGAGACTTAACATAACAGTATCAAGGAATTAATTATTGATTCACATCTTTAAATTATGAACCAAGTAGGATTTGAAAAAGTACACACTAGTCGTGTTTTATAATGTAATTGAAGATTATTCCTATGGTCTAGCATGATTGACTAGCAGATTCTTGTTAAATAGATTACAAGAAACAAGCACTTGATTAGACTTGGTATTATTTGTCTTGACATCTATAGAGGTGGTCAAAGCCAAAACCTAGAGAGCTTTGGGTGCTATACAACTATGGCTTACGACATGCATGATTTGAGAAATGAACAATGGCTTATTTGGATGCTAGATATACAACTATGGCTTACGACATGCATGATTTGAGAAATGAACAAAACCCCGAATTTTGTGGATACTAAACGTAAGCATCAAATGCCCAACCTTTCGGAAACTTCGAACATGTAACAAGAGTGTAGTCGTCTTTCGTCGGTGCATTGTCTGAAATCGACATATGAGACGACCTTGAATGCTCCATTGAGACTATACCTTAAAATCCAGCTTAAGTAGATCCTTCTGGGGTTCACAAAACGTGTTTTTCTCTTAAACACGTAATGAGTCACTCTTAATCACATATCCTTGAATAGTCACAGAAGAAACTAATTAACAAGAAAAATTATGATTCCAATTCATATAAATATACTATACAAGACAAATGTTTTAATAGAAGCCTCATGCCAAAGTCAATATTGAATTCTGAACAACCAAATATTGTATTATTATCTCCGTTTGACATGATCTCTTGATGATTAGTACAAATATTCCGCCGTGGCAGGTCCCTATTGGTATTGTATCTTCCAAGAAGATTCATGCCTTATGATTTGGGATGCAAAGGAACATGCTAATATCCTAGAATCATAGTTAACCTCTTTATCTAACTTCATTTTTCTATCTTGAAGATAAGTAAGTTCTCACTAAGGATAAAAGAAATTTATTAGAAACAACTTAACCAACATATGTCACTCAATTAAGAAATTTGATTATGGACACATCACCTCCAAAAAAACCACAAAGAAGACCCAAATTTTGGGAACGTTAAAATAAATGGCCTTTTCTTGATAGACGAAACCCGTATTTGAAAAAAAAACTTTAACAATATGAAGTATTCCAATATAAACAAATCTTAATATCAGGAATCTCACATCGGACAAGTATAAGAGCATTTAACAATTTATAATAGTGTGCAAGTCTCCCTTTCTAGAGCTAATTTTTGGAGGTGAGTTAGGTCTTTCTAATATGGTATCAGAACCTGCTTATCTCTAAGGACGAAGCTACAGTGGGGTCACTTGCCCCCACAGCCTCCAACAAATTTTATGCAAAAAAAATTATCATTTTAAGTTTTGCCTCCACAAAAAAATAAAATTTTGCTCCATTAAACTTTTGCCCCCATTAAAATAAAATTTTTCTCTTATTAAAATTTTGCCCCCACTCAAAAAAATTTCTAGATCCGCCTCTCGATGGTTTAGAACGGTGTCTGGTTTTGTCTCCTTGCCCAATATGCCCATCAGATGTTCAGTCTTGCTCTGGGCTAAGAGAGTTGTGTTAGGAATCCCATATCGAACAAGTATAAGAGCATTCAATAATTTATAATAGTATGCAAACCTCCCCCTCTAGAGCTAGTTTTTGGGGGTGAGTTAGGCTTTTCTAACACTTAATGTTTATTGAAACATTTATGCTCTAATCTTCAAGTTTGAAGCACAATTTCAAGTTTTAGCAAATGTTGTTTTTGGATAATGTGTTGTGACAAATTAACACCAGTACATAAATTATAATTTAATTGAATTATTCTTCTCTTGTATAAAATAAAAAATTTCTTTTAATATCAATTTATGGACAAAGTTCATAAATTTTAAAAGATAATTAGAAATGCATATTAAAATTAAGCTCTCAATTTTAAATCCATGAACCATGTGGGCCCTTGATAATTAAATTCACATTGCTATGGTAGGAATTAGGTGAAGGGTGGCATGTGACACTAGAAAATCAAATTTAAACAGATAAAAGATGTAGAAGATTCAAAGCCAAGTTATATGCAATCATGTATATAACGATAACAAAATCCCAATGACTCATTTTCATTAGAGTATAGTAATCTCCCATGTCGGTTATTACTAGAACTTATGGTGATTCCTGCCTACCGTCAAGGGTAGCAAGCTGAAATCAGAAGCATGTAAAGACACGAAACGGTTCCTTTCACTGAAGCTTGTACTCCAAATCCAGAACATGAAAGTGACAAACTTGGCCCTCTTCAAGCTTTTTTTTTACTAACCAGATGTTGACATATTGAGCTGTTGACAAGTACGGAAAATAAAAAAAGAAACTTAATTCACTGTCTTACAAATAACCAATCACTTTCTTATTTATAAAACCTAATTAATTGCAGTGCGACGTTGATTAAAGAAGGTTCATATATCGTTCAAGCAGTCTAGTTGTGAGTAAATTAAGCTCAAGTTCTATCACCACTTTGACCTGTCTTTTTCCTTCCTATATTCAAGTCCTATGTACATGTAAGCTGTGCATAGGCATGGAACCTATAGAACTTCTTGGGTGCTTCCTTTCTGTGCTGCTACTAAGTTGTAATCCACTTCAGGAACTCGGTACGCTGCTTCAGGGATTAGCTTTACTTGTAGAATACATTGCTCTCTTGTAGGTACCTAACACACTAATTAAAACCATTCTAGATTATTGTTCATATTGAGTGCTTCTGACCTTTCGCTAATCCATACACTAACTTAAGATTAGAAGCTGACTGATCTGGAGACTCTGATATACGGCACCTCTCTTAGTAACACTTTGAAGCTCATTAACCGCGTCATTATTTGTTGATTATCATTATTAAGGTCATTAACCGCGTCATTACATTGCTTACTAACGTTAACAACATTTAACTATTATATATTTATTGAATCATAGTTGATAGAGCCTACGTATGAACAAAAAATATTCACATCCAATTTTGAGCAATGTTAATAGATAGCATATTCAAATACAGATAACAATCAACAACCACCAACACCTGGTAAAAGAAAGAAGAAAATCATGAATGTAACATATTTACTAGCTCTCACTTAATTGCAGGCAAGCAGTGTATATACTTCAAATGTTTTTTGTTGTAGTACTTGGCTTGGAACTTGTGTGAGGATTGATTCATTTTAGTAGTGAGCAATGATTTGGGATTCTTTCAAATGGAAAATATATTATAACTGCTTACAACTACTCTTGTACAGAAATTAACCTTCCACATCTAGGAGAAGAACCTTTGGTTGATTTTTGTCTCTCTCTGACAGGCCAAAGCCGCCGAACAGTCGTCATGGACAACTTCTTGTTTCACGTCGTCCTTTAATTATTCTTTCCCTTTTTATCTCTGCAATGCAATCTATCTTTTAATACAGATCTCAGGCTGTTGAGTTACTTGCACATGGTGATTCATCTAGTCCCTCGTCCATTCATAATTTTAATGAGGCACATATATTCTTCTCATCATCGACTGTTCCTCTTTTTGATTCCAATTGTTTATTCCTTCTTCTCTGGGATTTTATATATTCTCTTGGTTTGTTAGTTGAAAAATTGAAATCTATTTCTATGAACAACATAATCTTGACAAGTATCTCAACTCTTACATGGAGGCATGGAGATGTAGCATACAAACTAGCACATTTAGATCTGCATATGCAAGCATTTTCTCATAGTGTTTAAGCCTTAATCACTCATTAGTAAGGAAGGACAACGATCCCCTCAAAAGTCATTAACTTAATTTGGTCATTTCTAATGACTTACTAATGGGTGGTTACGAGGAAAATGATGACTTTTGAAGACAGAAAAAGCTTAGCAGGTTGACTTTCCACAGAGAATCCAGTACTTGCATGTGAACTTGTGACTGACATGGAAAAGTCATTAGGAATCTGCTTTTGCCCGGATATGATTAGAGAGAGCTTGTGAACTGAATTTGGATAATTAGTACCCTTCCTAACTACAATCCTTAAACCCTAATGACCTTATAAATTCTGATGCAATTGTGGGCCCATAATATCTTCTCAAAGCTTCTCCTTTGTCTTAAATTTTTGTTCCCAAATCAGAATCTTAATCTTGTGTAAATTCATATCTTTGTCAGATCACTAGAGCTTAACTGCTCATAGATATCATCAACATATTCATGCTCGGTATGTATTCTTCGTGTAGGTCGCAGCATATTTGGCTTCACGTTTATGCATTTGGTTAGTCATAGGTTGGGAAGTGGGGGCTTGGAGTTTAACTACCATCATTAGTAATCTAAAGAAAGTGAAAAATATCAAGTTCTCAACTGGTCTGACTATTTTGCAATCGCACTATTTCCTTTATGTCTTAGTTATCTAAAGCAAGTGAAAAATATCAAGTACTCAACTGGCCTGACTATTTTGCAATCGTTCTATTTCGTTTTTGTCTTCCTGCTTTTTGGGCAATGTCTTGAATTAATGTAGCATCATGTAGGAAACTATAAGAAGATAATCCAAAGAAGTAAGAGTAGTCTGACAGTAATGATATGGAGATGGGAGGTCTAAAAGGACTCATCAACCACCTTATTCGTTTCGGATCTTATGAAGATTTGAGTTAAAGAAAGGTTTGGAGAATGTGACAGAAGCGAACAGTTGTCAGGGAGTTAAAAAAATTTCGTCTGTAAAAGGCGAGGTTTCGATTTTGCTTACATTAGAGTATCGATGATTGATATTTTATTCTGTTCATTATGGTGAGAACTAGGCAAGTTGTGGGGACCCTTTTTATTATGTCAAAGCCTCAGACACTCCCTATATATTACGAGAGTTCTTGACAAAGGTTTCATTCAAGCAGTTGTGTCTTCTCCACTCTTTTCTTTCTCTCTACTTCTCGTTTCTCTATCACTTTCTCGTTCATACACAATCTTATTTTTGAGGACAAAACCTACAGATATAGCCAAGAAACTTAACGAGTTTTTGCAGTAGAAGTCATGGCCATAGAGACTGAACAACCTACTACTGTTGAGCTATCGAAAATTGCAGTCTCTAAAACCCATGGAGAGGACTCTCCATATTTTGCAGGATGGAAAGCATACGATGAAGATCCTTATCATGACTCAGAAAACCCATCAGGAGTCATACAGATGGGACTAGCAGAAAATCAAGTAAGTCTCTTGATCCGTTTCTTTCTTAGCACACTTAAGCTCAATGTGATCTTGGTCAAGACAAAGCTAAAATCCTTCCTTTTGCTCACTGAACAGGTCTCATTCGATTTGTTAGAAGAATACTTGGCGAAACATTCCGAAGCATCTAGCTTTGGAAATGGAGCACTAAGCTTTAGAGAAAATGCCTTGTTTCAAGATTATCATGGACTCAAATCGTTCAGACAGGTACTTTCTTTGACCCATATATGTAATGACTTACTATAACTTACTTAAAAGAAGGACAATTCTGACATTTCTTGTGCACTTGGTCACAGGCAATGTCAAATTTCATGGAACAAATTAGAGGAGGAAGAGCAAAATTTGACTCAGATAGAGTAGTCCTCACCGCTGGTGCTACTGCAGCTAACGAGCTCTTAACATTCATTCTAGCAGATCCTGGTGATGCTTTGCTTGTTCCAACTCCATACTATCCAGGGTAAGTATTCAGTTGTCTCCAAAAACATTCTACTTCCGAGCTCATTATCTATGGGTTTAATGCTTTCATTCCCAACCTCACCATTTAACATTATTTCGAACTTCTCTTGCAGATTTGATAGAGATTTAAGGTGGAGGACTGGTGTAAACATTGTTCCAATTCATTGTGACAGCTCCAACAATTTCCAAGTTACTCCTGAAGCCTTGGAATCTGCATACAGAGAAGCAGCAGCCTTGAACCTCAAAGTGAGAGCAGTTCTGATAACAAATCCATCAAACCCGTTGGGTGCTACGATCCAACGCTCAGTCTTGGAAAAGATTCTTGATTTTGCAGTACGCAAAAACATCCATCTTGTGTCCGATGAAATCTACTCAGGATCCACGTTCGCGTCATCCGAATTCATAAGCATTGCTGAGATTCTTGAATCTCGTGGATACAAAGATTCAGAGAGAGTGCACATTGTCTACAGCCTCTCCAAAGATCTTGGCCTTCCAGGTTTCAGGATCGGAACAATTTACTCCTACAACGATAAGGTTGTTACCACTGCAAGAAGGATGTCTAGTTTCACCTTGATTTCTTCTCAGACACAACATCTGCTGGCTTCCATGTTGTCAGACAAGAAATTTACTGAAAATTATATCAAGACAAATAGGGAGAGACTGATGAAGAGATATAACATGATTATTGAAGGTTTGAGAAGCGCTGGGATAGAGTGCTTGAAAGGGAATGCTGGGTTGTTTTGTTGGATGAATTTAAGCCAGTTGTTGGAGGAACCCACAAGAGAAGGTGAATTGGTTCTTTGGAAGTCCATACTTCGTGAGGTCAAGCTAAACGTATCTCCAGGATCTTCCTGTCATTGCTCCGAACCAGGTTGGTTTAGGGTGTGTTTTGCTAATATGAGTGAGCAGACACTAGAAGTTGCACTCAACAGACTACAAAACTTCATGGATCAAAGGAAAACAAACGGCAACTAAGTCAATTTACGGTTAATTCCTACCATAATTTTTTAATGGCTGTGGCCATTTTATTCTTTAGTTGATAAAACCCTCTTGAAGAACTGGGTTTTTGCTAAGTTATATCAATATACTATATATCAGAACGAAGATGCAAATTCTTCTGTTTTCTTGCTCTCCCGAGCAAGTTTCCTGGTAACTCCGTCTCGTTGTAAGTTTCCTGGTAACTCCGTCTCCCTGTAAGTTGTTATAATACAAGAAAATTTCCTTTGAACTCTATGTTGTTTTGTCTCTGACTCCGTAATTTCTTCATTGGTCATGTTCTTATTACTTGTCAACTAAGCAAAATCAACACTAAATTACTTCCATGAAAGTTTCTACGAAATTAGGATATGGTAATGCACTTGTTATTTCTCCCTATGCCATACCCAATTTGAATCATTGCATAAAGAATACTTCCTAAATTAAACCTTTCCAAAAATCTACTCCCAGAACTTGACTTGGTGGTTAGGAGATGCTTAATTCTTCATCAACACCATAATTTGTAAAGAAAAAAAGATTATCCATATGGTGTATAAATCCAGTTTGGTCGTAATATTACATATACGAAAATGCCTTCCGTATTTGTTTACTAATCACTACTTAAATTGTATATTATGCAAGTTTTTTAGTTCTCACTTTTGCGGGGTCGTTACTCCAACTTCACGTGGCAAACTAGTCAACGTAGTTTGGTTGTTTCAGAGATTGTTACAACATAAACAAATCTATTTAATAGTGTCTTATCAACATTCTTTTCGACATAATCTCTAATTAAGGGACCAGACGGCTGAAAAGATTACGATGACTAAGCAACCTAATGTGACCAAAAGCCCCCCTATGGCTAGGTTGGAAAGTTGGACTCTTAACACCTTTGACATTTACTTGTTTTCTTTTCACCACCTGCAGCTGTCATGGTCAGCTCATGCTCGATTTATTTAACACTAGCGTGATTAAGATGTAACAATAATTACACAAGACATGCATGGGCTTGATTAAGATATAATTATTGTATAAGATTTGCTATGCTTAACTTCCATAAGTTTTTAAGTTTTTGCGTGTGATCATCGCTCAGCACCAACCATCAATGGTCCACACAAGAGGAACCAAATATATTGCAGCTGATCACAAGTAGTATAATACCGTTCACACTTGTTCAACACTGTATAGATATATACATGCAAACTGGAACTAAACTACTTATGTCTTAATTACATTATTTGTATGGTATAATGGCGTAGCGTATCATGTGATTATTTTTTATGGTAATATGTGGAAGGAAGAGCATGATCGCGTTTGCGACTAACTGTATTGAATAGAAGAAGATAGGCTTCTGACTGTCTTTGAATGAGAAAGAGTTGTAGTTGAATTGATTACTTTGTTTCTGCCAAATTATAATCTCTAGGAGGAAGAAGAAGATTTGAGGGCACTCAAGATAGAGTCCAGATCTTTTGTCTAATATTATGGTATTTTATTGTGTCCAATAAATCTCAGCCATTTATTTATGTGGGGTTCGCATAAAGCCCGCGTAGGTCCCGCAAAATAAATGACTAAAATTTCATGAGACAAAATAAGACAATAAAACTGGACAGAAGATCTGGTTTCTCAAGATATGAGGAAATTACATGCTTACCATCCCAATGAAGGGTTGTGTCCATCATGGACGATGGAAGTTAAAGTATAAGATTCAACTTTATTATGTACTTGTAAAAGTCCACATTCAATAAAATTTAAAGTAAGTCTACACAGAATAATTTGATACCACGAACAAGATTAAGATCTTATCATTAATTTTTTTACATTAAAATAGGTCTTTTTTCAGAAAGGGAACAATTAGAAGAGTTTCCTCTTACAGATTGAGGATGGCTTTTTTTTTTTTAGTTGGTCCAAGTTCGTCACAACTCTATTTTTTTCGTTAGTCATTATTAGCTTCAACAGAACATTGGTAATTGGTCAAAAAAATTATGAACTTAGGAATCTTTTAGTTCTACTTATTGGAATATTTGAGAGTGTGCCATTTGACTAATTGGCTTATCTCCCACATTCTAACCTCATATCAAACCAGATCAGCAATTTGGATTTGATATGTTAATCTATAACTCTTCAAAATGCTTTTTACCACATACTTTAATAATTCCTCTGAGTTTCTTTTAAGATAGCTTTGTTTTTCCGTTGCTCAAAGGGCCAAAGTCAACTACCTAGTTTTCCTGGAAATGATGCCTCATTAAATATATGGTAATTCCTCAGTCCAAATTACTTGCTGCTTACTTCAAAGTTTCCATTCAAATTCACCATTTCTGAGAAATTAGTCATTTATCACTTCAAGGCTAAGGAAGGTTAGTATTTTCCGGTGTTTTAAAACTTGGACCGAATCGGTCAGTTAGACTGGAGAACCGATGACTTAGAGCATAAAACAGTCCGATTTAGCCTTTATTTTTTGTGAGTAATTGACCCATTCATTTTACGGTCGGATCGATAAAAACAGCTGAACCGGTGAAAGAAAGAACCGGCCGGTCCATTTAAAATACCTTGATTTTAATGATTTCAACTTGAATGAATATTACGATTAGTGATCTTTTTGATGAAATATGACTAGTGAGCTTTGTTATCTTATTTTGTGATATGTTGGTGAACTTAAAAAACAAACTTGTATGTTTTGAAGTTTGAAAGGTTAAGTTAAGTTTACAATTAGATAAATAATTAAATAATATGTATAAAAATTATCTTATATATAATATATAAAATAAAAATGTATATATTTATTAGCCACCAGTTCGATTACGGTTGAATTCCGGTTGAACCATTGACTCTTGAATTAGTTGCTTCTCCGGTTTAGTCACCGGTCTGTTTTTTTAAAACATTGGTATTTTCTTTTAGTATATATTGAAATAATGTTGGAATTGGATCCATCCATCTTGTTGCATTAGACTTGGTATTAAGAAAATGAATCCTAACAAATGAGGAGAAACATGTTCGTGATGAATATATGCTCAAGATTCAATATTTCACACATATGGATGGTTAAAAATGGTGGGAGGCATAAATGGGTTCTGTGGTTCCTCATAGGTTGATGCAATCCCTTCTTTCTTTTCACTTGGTCTTCATGTGAATATGGTCGTTGGGATTATACCTTTTCTCTATTCTTCTTTGACAAATTCTTAATGCCTACACCAACCTCTTTTTATCATTTTCTAAATGTCAACCATTACACCATCTTCTGACCCTGATGATGACTAGCTCTCATTAACTCCCCAAAAGAACAGATAGATCACAACCGTCCAAGTAGCCCCATGTGGCACACGAGTTGCCAAGTGAGCCCTATTCATCATCATTCATCAAAAAGAGATTCATACCCTAGCAGCCAACCGCTTGATTCACAAATTAGTTGGTGAAATATCTCCACAAAGTGTTAGGATTACAGCGCCGAGCTCCTCTTATAGTTTATGTGTTTCGGCTGCGCGATCTGCGCTGCCAATTGAGCAGATAGGTCCACATTTGGATCACAATCTGATCGCACCATGTTCGGGAATTGGTTACTTTGGTCCACTTCAGATCACATATTTACAAGCACAGCTCATCTACTCTCCGTTAAGCTTATTAATATAGTTCATATGTTCATAACCAACATTGAAATATCGTTGTTCTGGCTTGTCATGCATGGAACTGTAATTTCTCCTCGAACAAGATGATCGAGTTTAGCTCTAGTAGCAGTGTGCTCTATATTATATATATATATGTTGGCTTTTCGCAATTCGAAGTAGGTAATAATTGTTGTTATTTGGAATGACACATGGGATCAAGACATAATTAGAAGTATGAGTCGGAATTTTCAGCATTATATTAAGTGGAGAAGTTGGTTAGCCCATCTCTTCTAGGATGGAGATAATTATTAATTAATTAAAATCTATAATTATTTTTTGATCCAAGTTGGTAAACACAATTAATTGAAAAATTGATTTTAAACACGACAGGATTTGTTATCCAATTAGAAATTGCAACTATTAAAAACTTTAATCAAAATTTTATTTAAAATACTTATTTTTTAAGTTCTATCCATAAATTGACAACTCATACTAAATAAATAATATTTTAAGTACAAGAGTAGCCTAAATAAATTCAACGTTTTTTGGAATTACTAAATATATTACAAGGAAAAAAGAAACGCATGCTAAGATATGTTTACTATTATTTACTAGAGATTTAAAACATCATTTGGCTACTTCTTTTATTTACATAATTATGATCCTGTTTAGTAATCAACGGATTGTATTAGCTGTTAACTGATAATTAATTTGGCCATCAGATAACATCAGTTGTTTATTTAAAGATATTTTATAAAATTAGTTGTTTATGTGTAAAATTACTTAAGGGCACGACTTAAAAAAAGATCTATAAAAGTATGAGGATTATATTTTAGTATTTTTTAATATTATCATATTGGAATTTATATTTTAGATATTTAATTTCACAAAATTAAGTTTATAACTCTAATAAAAACATAGAATATAATAATAATAATAATAAAATAAATAAATAAATACTAACTACTATTTTCTTTCTTCATATTAATCAAGTTGAAGTTCATTTTTTTTAATATATTAACTTATTAATCATGTTGAAATTTAGGAAACTACTATTTGGTAAAGGGAAAATAAAAAAAGATGACAGCTTGAGTAATTTATAATAACTTTTGGACACAATCATCTTTTCGTCCATTAATTTTCTAGAGTTAAACGCTTCTCTTATGAGCATTTTCAAAAACAATGGATTGAGTTCAATTCATTAACCCAATCAACTGATTATCAAATATGATTATTAGCGATTTGATATAGTTAAACAGCTAAATGCCTCTCAATCTGTCAAAAAATAACTGATAAGTCAATTTTCAAATAAGGCCTATGACTCAACAAAATAAACATGTTATTTCTAAATTTTTTGAACGTGGGCGCACTAGCTATTATAGTTGGTTCAATATGAGTTTGATAGAAATAGAAATTTAGTATAGATTCACAATACATGTCAAAGGATTCAATTGAATTCGGGTAAAATGTATATGTGAATTTGAAATATACTTCTTATCCACACATTTTAGTTTTGTTAGGATATTGTTGCTGTTATGCTATTCTTTAAAACAGAACTTGATAAAGATTGTTATTTTTCCGGATATGAAACTTCCAGAAAAGTAAAGAAGACACAATTTACTTGGTTCGATAGTGAAGCACTATCTACATCCAAGATTCCCACATATGGTGGTAAGAATTTTCACTATATGAAGAAGAAAATGAAGAACAAGATACAAAGATTGAGTGTTCTGTAGAACACCTGCCACAAGAGTCTCTCAAACTCACCAGTACCTAAAAAGGTTAGTACTCTAACACTCTTTGATCTCTTTTCTTCTCACTGTTTTCACTCTCAAAGATTGAAAAATACAAAGTGAATGAAGACTGAAATATTTCTATGTTGTGTTGTATGTGTGTCTGATGCTTCTGCCTTGCTTTTATATCTGATGAAGAAGATGAAGACCTTCGGATGAACTTGTTTCAGTCAACTCCTATGTATGTGCCACTCACGTGAGTCATTAATCACTATACTCCTTCTGTCTGTGTTTTATGTGTTGGTGCAGCTGCGTTTTTGTAAAATTTGGAGCTTGTAACAAGTAATACGATAGTTTTTAATGAGTTTCTTCTGCCTTTGCATAAAACGACTGAGTTTTTATTTTAAAACTCTTCAGACATATGTTTAACTTTTATCCCCATGTGTTAGAGCATCTATAGCTAAATCACTTGGGTCTGAATTTAGGAGCATCGAGTGTTCTTCCCCTTCTCCCTTCGAAAACTTCTTTAGACACACACATTCTTCATTTCCGTCTTCAATCTCTACTTGCATTCTGTTGAGTTTGAGTGTTGATTGCTGGAGTATGAGTGATATTCATCACACTTTCCCTCCTACTCCATCAATCTATACTTAGATCCCTAATCTGTGAGAGATTTAAAAAACCCGAAAACCTTAGATTTCCCAAATTTATGAGATCTGATGAAATCGACTTCGATTTCTAGTGACTTCCCTCCTGTTTCACCAATCATAGATCAAATTGAAAAACCTAGAAAAATCCCCAAAACACCTGAAACCCTAATTTTCACCCCTTTGTGAGATCTGCTGAATTTGACTTCAATATCACGGGGCTTTCTTAATCTGTAAGCAGTCCCTACAAAAATTAAACTTCTTTTGTGTTAGAATTTTTGTACCGAAATCAGATGGATTTTCTCACCTTGTATTTTTTCAGATTGAAGGTTCCTTTGGAGATTTGACCTCTGACGAAATGTAGTCACACATCTATGTGCTTAGATCGCTCATGGAGGACTGGATCGTGACTTATGTACCAAACACTCTAACTATCCGTGTATAGTACTGGTGTTGTGATTTTTGTGTTTATTTCCCTAATATTCCTGATAGCCATGCTAGTTCCTTTACCCCTTATGTGATTGCATAATATTCTGCCTCTGTGGTAGATAGACTTACCATTAATTGTTGTTGTGATTTCCAACATATTGTGTTTGCTGATAGTATAAATATATATGCTGAGATTGACTTTTTTATGTCTTTGTCTGTTGCATAATCAGCATCCACATAGCCATTTAAAAACAGATACTTGCATTTGCTTAGTTCTGTTTTTGAAAACATAAACCATAGTTCACTACTCCAGATATATATCTAAGAACATTCTTGAGCCCTTGCTAGTGTTCTAAACCTGGATTAGCCATGAACTTACTTAGAATACTTATAGCATAGACTAGATCAGGCCTTGTGTGTTGGGCTTCGGAAAGTTGAAATTCCAGTTCGAAGGTTTCCAAATTCTGATCGCGAACAGGAGATTGAGTTCAGGCATAGTGGCGGTTTCGCATGAGCATACCATGAAGAAATTTGAAAATTTTTGGGGATATTATAAGATATTAATGAAATTGAATTAGTCAGGTCTAATAAGGGTTCAATGAAATAATCTTTCGAGGTCTTTGCCACGCTTAAGGTTACATGTTTTCGCTTGAGGGTTGGGTTCCGGAGGCGGCGCCCAACAGAAGGCCTCCATTCAAACAGCCCAACTTAGATAATTTCTACCATCAAACACTGGTAGAGTAATAACAGTGAATGATGATTCTAAATCCATTAATGTGTGGTTTTTGATTTATAGTGTGGGAAGGCGTAGAATGAGTTATGAGTTATAGGTTTGTAGGTTTAGGGGTCCCTTAAGATCAAGAGAGCTCTGATACCACTTTGTTGGTTTATTTTAGGAAAAGATATGTATGGAGAAGATCTATATTTTTATTTACAGAAGCTTGTCAATTTATACAGTCTTTCTCTAACCAAAATTCAAAAATCGATTAACATCTAAACTAAATAAGCATAAAATCTGCCTTTAAAAAAATATTTTGATAATAACTTTGATTATTTCAAAGTCACATGTTCAACAGATTTGCATAAATTAAAAACTAGGTGATGAATTCAAACTATTGATATTAGCGGATTCAACATGTTTTCGTTCCTGATCAGTCACACTTCATAAGTATATTGGCTGAGTAGCATTCTGTAAGAGTCAAACTTGCAACTTGCCAGAATTCTTCTCCTCAACAACTGCAGGAATAAGCATGACCAATTCAATGTTGCAACAAGTTATCCAATTCAGACTGTATGACTGGAATTATATAGATTATCTTGTGATTTTCTAGGACTCTTGACCTCATTAATTCAAAAGTTTCCAATTAAACAATTGAAGGAATTGTTAAAAAAACCATATGGTTGCCAACTAGATTGATACAACTAATATATAGTAGAAATCTCGCTAACATGCTGAGTCTAGAAAATACAACTAAAATATAGTAGAAATCTTGCTAACACGTTAAGTCTGGAAAGGTTTAGTAGTACGCAACCTTACCTCTAACTAGTAATTACCAACCGGATTGACCTTTACAAGATTTATAAAGTGATTGTTTACGATGGAAAATGCAAAGGAAGTATATTTCCATGTACACTAATATCTATATATAACATATGGATGAAAAGCGATGCTAAGATATGGGTTGATAGAACCTCCATTAATGGAGCATAAAAGGAAAAACTTTGCCAGTCAATTAAGAAAAAGATGTTTCCAAGTGACTTTTAAGAACAATTTAAGTAATGAAACTAATTCCTTAAAAGATTTTTTAAAGACTCGGACTTTTAAGATTTATAAATATTATTTGAAAAATCGAAGGGGGTAGTGGTTTTGCAAACTTTTCAATTTTATCATGGATGTCTCTCGCACAAACAAAAACAAAAGCAATCAAAAGCGAAATAATAAAAAGAACCAGAAATTTAGCAACGCGATTCCGCACACCTTGCCTACGTCTGCGGGGCCCTCACCTAACTTAATCACTTTCACCGAAGTACAATAGATTTACCCAAGGCTTTACTAAGCTGACATCACTCAACCCCTGACACTATATCTCAACCTCACTTCCCGTTAAAGTATTTCACACCTACTAACATGACCGACTCGTATTAATCTCAACAAAAGATTTTCTCAATCAATCTTTTAACGAAAGAACAATAAACAAATAACTCAAGTGATCAATCAAATAAGAACAAAATAATAATACACTTGGGATAAAAGAGAAGAACAACTTTCCGAAATGTTCAACTCCACTAAAATAAATATGGAAGTTGTTCACACACAATCAGTCAAACCGTGAGCCACTCCACAAGGATGACAGTCCAATGTGAGCAATCTCCACACGATCAATACAGAGCTGTAAGTCACTCCAAAGAAATCAAAAGACCCAGCCGTGAGTTACTCCAAGCCATAGACATAAAGGTTTTCACACCCACATCTAAAACACACCCACGACATGTCTAAATATGGAACACACGCATGACTTTTGATACAACCCACTGTGTCATTGATTTTCTGCATTTGGCCACACCTTTTAAATATTCCACCAATGTTAGTTGATTGTAAGACTCCCACGCAAGATGCACTTCTTCTTTGCAGAGACTTCAACAACCAAGCCTAGTGTCTCAGTTGATGAACCAATAAAGTAAGTTACGAATGCAACTTCAATTTAAAATAGAATTCTACATTATCCCAAAAATTCATCATACCTCTTCTCAAGATACACATCTATTCAAGATAAGATTTCATAACATCTAGAACATTATCTAAAATAGCTTTATGAATCCAAGTCAAACAAGGATTTTTTTTTGGTAAGAAAAATGTGAGCAAAGCTCACAAAAGCAAAAAACTACCAAACATAAGAGACCCCTATTAAATCATCATCAATCCATCTACCAACACTAGGGGGACTTGCCCCAAAACATGAAAGCCAGGAGGAAAATCAAAAGCAAGGTGGGAAAGGGAGCCAGCAGCAAAGTTCCCTTCTCTGTAAATATGAGTGAGTTTCGCATTATTGAAGCGCTTCAGTAAGTCTATAATTCTGTCAACAAGAGACAAACAACCTGAATTTGCTTGAACACCACCGGTCAACATCTTGACAGTAATCTCATTATCACATTCTACAAGAACATCCAAATAGGCAAGATTATAAGTGAGTTGAATACCATAATAAAGAGCCACAACTCAGCACGAAGAATAGAACAATGACTCGTCTTGAAAACAAACTCATATTTCCAGCGACCATTATGATCACAGATCAAACCTCCACCTACAGCAATCTCGTGGAGGCAGCCAAAGAAGCATCAGTGTTGAGCTTCATAAAAGGGGAATGTGGACATTTCCAAAAAATTAACCTTGAAACCGAAGGACTATTATTCTCCGAAGGCAACTTGTTGAAGGTATCCTGAATCAATTTAGCTTTAGAAATAGTACTCTGCAAGGTATTAAAAATGGAAGAAACACCATAATTAAACACTCTGTCATTCCTTCGTTTCCAAAGGTTCCAGCAGCCTAAGCCGAAAATAGTAGGCCAACTAAGATGATCATAAGAGAGATGAGAGCTTTTCATATTCAATAATAACTAATCTTCCAAATTAACATGCTAGAAGGAGCTCAAATTATTAAAATCAGTAAAAAGATGCCAAAACTGAACAGCAACATGATAATCACGGAGAATGTGTAGAAAGGTTTCAAGCTCGTCGTTGCAAATATCACAACTCCCAGAGTCACTTAAGTGCCTTCGTTTTCTTTCATCGTTAGTTAAGACTCCATTGTTGAAGGCTAGCCAAAAAAAACATTCTGATTTTTTGAGGGTCTTGCCACTTCCAAATAAGGTTCCAAGGAAAGTTATGAGAAGGAATGTAATTTCTAGAAAGAAAATCATATACAGACCTCAAAGAAAAAATTCCTGAAGAAGACAGACTCCACAAAAGGAAATCCTTACCAGAAGCATCGGAGGGCACAAGTGTAGCAGCAATATAAGAGCAAATTGAAGTGGGGAGCAACTGAGAAAAATACTCTCATCTCCAATCTCCATCATCCTTAACAAAAAAAGAAATAGTTTTATCAATCATATTATCCGGAATAAGCCCACTAGCTACATGCAGCAAAGGCTCTGAGATACCCGGCAACCATCTATGCTTTCAAAATTTAACCGTGCTCCTATCACCTGAGGCTCAGAAGGTGTTAGAAATCACAGCATCCCAATTCGCAGTCACCAAACGCCATAGAGGAGTACAAAAAGCAGGAGCCACAATATGATTTGGGACATCAATGCTGAATTTGTATTTGAAACAAAGCACTTTAGTCCATAGACTATTAGAATCTGTCAAGATATGTCATCCAACCTTCATAGCATATGCTATGTTAACTAAACGAAGATTCTTCAAACCCAAACCTCCAGCTACTTTAGAATGCTGCACTTTATCCCAAGCAACTAGAGACGGACTCCTTTTATCATCTTCCTTTGTCCATGTAAAACTCTTACTGATTTTTTTCATCTCATCACAAATAGTAACAGGGATAATATATTATTCCTTATTGAATTATTCAATGAAAGCAGCAGAAAGTGTTATCATGTATAATTAAGTTACAAAAGCTAATTTCACTCATATAAAATGAATAATGTTGGAGAAAATATCGTATTCATCCCCAATGCCAACGATTATTGAAGGCAACAAAATGAATAAAAGTTAAATGCTTTTAAATATGTCTACGTAAAGCATCGATTTCGGTTTTGCCCAATGTTCTGAATACCGTACCGGACTTGGTACCGGATTGGGCTCTGGAACGGAACTGTACCGGTACCGTTTCGGGATATTTTTTAAATTTATAAAATAGTCCCTAAACTTTTTAAAAATTACAAAATAGTCCA
>JAOSBP010000205.1:10443981-10466796 GCA_027563825.1 Erythroxylum mucronatum | reverse complement strand
AATTAGCCAATTAAAAAGCTTATAGGGTTTGTAGTAGCACATAAGAAGTATCGAAGCATACCGTATATAACCAAGAGCTATCACACTTATCTTTTTGAAAGGTCAGAGTCCACTTTCCTCCATTAGCACAAACAGGGTCCTCCCATTTTGGCTCAATATTATATTTGAAGCAGTGAAAATCTGTTGGCTTAGGGAGCTTGCTGGGGTGAGGGATATTATTGTAAACACTGAGAGTGGGAACAAAATACTCCTTAGAATGTCAGTCAGTGTCAAAAAAATAAAAAAGAAAAAAGAATAGATAATCAACAATCAAGATTCACCATGTTAAATGCCACAACAGAAGTATCAGAACTCAACTGAGTGATCAAAGCCACTCACATGAAAATTCCAATTGTACTAGGAACAGACTAGTCAGATTTATAGCTAGGTAGTGGTATGAAAAAAAGTGGTAAAATAAACAAAGTCGTCTTAAAATTTCAGTCTTCATATGAAAAACATCGAAGCTAAAATACATTAATCCTTGGTATTCAATCCCAACCGAAAGAACACAAAGGAAGCACTAATGAGAGGATTTCCATCCATTGGATCTCCCTTGATTAGCATCCCAATATAAAAAAAGCCTATAAGTAGTCTGAAACCAACAACCCACAAGAAATTTCTAGTTCTTTCCTTCATGACAAAGACTCCAGGCCATCAATGCAAAGAGAGCACAACACTTCAATCTTATGATCTTTTTGTTCATTTTTGGGCATCCAAAACTTCAATCTTGTAATATGCATACAAAAAGGTTATAATCACTATCCCCCTGGTATTAGCTACTTCCAAGAATGCAAATAATCATCATCAAATCGACTAAACAACAAAAGAAAAAAAAAAAGAACAAGAAAGAAAGGGTCTTGAAGATCTCGACCTCCAGAACTCTTCCACAGTTGAGAAAGTATAAATTGAACGCATGGAGTTTCCCCACGTGGCTTGCTTGTTGGACTTGGCACTTTGGTTATCGAACCTATCGAACCAGAAGGTCCATCGGTGCTCAAGCGGGTGCGGCTCGTACGCTAATTTCTTGCTCCCCGACTCATCCTCTCCTACGATCTCTCCTTCTTCCACCTCATTATCGTCGCCGACGCTCGGATTAGGGTTCGGAGGAGCTTCTTCGGTCGTCGATAATTTTTGTGCCTCCTCCACTGCCATCATCTTCCTGATTTTGGTTTGCCTTTTCGTGTTTTGCTACTTATAATGAAAATAGATACGCGACAACACGTGGCAATAGAAAAATAATACTAAAAAACAGAAATGTTATTATTTTTATATTTTTTAATTAAAATGGTATTAATAATAAGGTTATAAGGGAAAGTTTTATCGTGCTTTGGTCCGGTCCAAAGCCATTTGTTTTTCTTTAGGTGTAAAAATAGGTCAGTTCGGCATGACCCAATTTATTATTTATTTTTAAAAACTTTAAAAATGATGTCGTTTTTAACAAAATCACATTGTTTTGTGACTCTCGGTTAAGCCTGAATAGTCCGAACCCAAACTCAACTCAAGGCTCAGTAAGGCCAAGAAATCTCCTCCCGTGATATTTAGTAATGAACTTTGGAATTGTGTTTAAGATTAAGATATGTTATAAGTTATTGTATTGATATTACACATTGCTTTTATCCGGTGGAAAATGCATTAAGTTCTCAAACAATCATCCTAACCTCATTGCCCTAATCTCTTTGTTCTAATGTTACTCTTTTCTTCTCTAAGCTTACCAATATTTTATAAGTAAGATTGAGATATTTTGTAACACTCTACTATCATAAAGCATATGCCCAAACTTCCATAGGACATTTAAGAACATATCCTATGATATGACATGTTAGAGCAATCACATTCACTTATTAGGGCATCATACATAACACAAGTATTCCAAAATGATTAAACTTCTCATTTCATATATAAACATGTATATACATTATCATTACACTCCAAAATCTATGTATTCGCATTACATAACATTTGAGAGCTTACTACTTAAAATACAAAAGTTTCTACATGAGATGCAATATACAACCAAAAATAACCTAGCTAGATCCCTTTAGTGTAAGCTAACCAAACCTTTGATCCATTTTATCCCCAAAGTGCAGGTAATATTCTTCTACTCTATCACTTTAGGAGTTAGAACTCCTTGAGCCTGAAAAATAACGTTTCAATTTTGATGAGTTTGCAAACTCAGTGAGTGAACTATCCTCGATATGCTCACTCATTCAGAGCATATGCATTTAAAGCATATATTACCGATCAATCAAATATATTATCGCATTCAGAAACAAATTCCATTTATTGCATTATCTATCATGTTTCAACAACACCTTAGGAATTACAAGCACTTGATATAATCATGTCATAATGATCCAACCATTCATCTCAATCTCTCATATCAACAACATATACGCAAGCATTATATATTACCATACAAACACAATTCAACAAGCAATCTCGTAGATACATGTGACACCCATATACCCCTCGGGAGGATATACAAGTGCTACACAGATAGAACCGAAACAAATCCAAAACATACGAAACATTTCATAAATGCATTTCAGAATCTTAAGCAAACTTACATTACAAACCATCACATGTGATTGTTTGAAAACATAACATATCAGTCATACTGTGCTTATCATAATACGTACCATAAATTCAAAAACATCAACCTATATTAAGGTTATTACAAACCTTCAAACAAAACCAAACTGTTTCATATATCAAATACATCTCAAAGACAAACTCAAAAATACATTTAGACAAACAAAACTCAATCTCCTTTGGCCATTGCGGTTGTCTTATCCTAGACTTTATAACCTTCTCTCTGAACATACACGGGACAAATCCACCGTGCTAAGCATATAGCTTAGTGAGTAATAACTAAATTATTGGTAACAACAACTGATACTGCAACATGTTATAGCATAAGCATCTCATACATAATGAATTTCAATAACAAAACTGAACATACAGAATACAAAACAAATTATAAGAATAGGGTGTTAACCCATCAGATCAAATTTTTAGATTTGCTTCGTATCAAAATTTATCATAGATCAAAATACAAAATGAATTAGGCTATAAATCCATGAACAGAAGTGGGTAACGTGACTTATATAGGAGATACCATAAATAGCATTATATATCAGGAGAGACTTAAGTCTCGATACAGGAGACGCCGAAGTGTCACAGGAGTAGCTGCAGACCCTTCTAGGCATACCTATTTACCCACAACTAGGACTCAATAGTTTTCAAAACAAAACAAGTCCATTTCATGCGCAAAAATAATTAGTCAATCATATTCACATGTATTAAACATCTCGAACAATCATTGTCCAGAATTCAGAATACAATTAGTATAAATCCAAATCATTCCAGTACTAAGCAAAACAAAGTAAGGTGTGAGCGTCCTAGAGATTACTGATAGTCGCTCCCTTTTGTTTAATGCCTTGAAGTTCCGACAATATCTGGAGATGGCCGCTTTCCTTGCTCTTTTATACACAATCAAACACAATTTCATATCTCCAAATTGTTAATGTATCCGAATAAGCATTCTTATAAATGCACCATGTAATATGCATAATCAATGACATATCCCCGAGTAAATTTACTTACTAAACTAATGTACACATCAATTGTATTCCACAAGTTCCAGAATTCATACATTCATTCACTATTTCTGCTTTTTCCTCAAAAAAGACTTTTGGGTCTACTTTGCATGATCATTTAGGTCTAGAAAATGGAATACGTATGTAAGTAACACTTCCTTCTAGACAATTTTTCTTCTGTGTCTTAAGTTTCTAATGATACCAAGATCATAAAAATTGGTTTATTATTCAATGAGTTATGCTTAAAATACCACAGACTATGTACATTTGAAATTTTGGTTAGAGCATGATCATGCATTCAAGTTTTACAACCCATATCTCTCAATTCCAATATAAAAAAATTACAAACTTTATAACAATTTAAAGCTAAGAGAATAAGCTACAACTTTGGTGAAGACATCTCAGTCTAATTCAGCCTATATCAATACAGTTTATTCAATAACCACAAGATATGATTTCTATCCCTGGTAGTGCTACAACCTAAGCCAAGACTCAATTTCATTCCAATTTTGAAAGTTGTAGATATAGAATTAAAATTTGAATTCTTCAAGAAAGTTGTAGGAATATGTCTCAAGTTTAATCTGAACTAAGAATCAACTCATTTGGAAATCTATAGATCAAGATATAATCATAATACCGAAGCATGTTCACTATAATATCTCCAATACATAGCCTCACTTTGAGTCAATCAATCTTTTTCTAATCAATTCAGATGGTTGTAAATTTTTATGAAGAGAAAGAGAAATGTCATAGGAGTTTATTGGTTCAAGTTTCAAGTCATTTAGAGATCGGATGACAAAGTTCTGGCTAAAAGAATCAACATAGTTCGGTTTTGGAAAAACCTTCGGGTGCAACTAGTCTTTTCTTCTCTCTCTAAAACGCAGGTTTCTTCCTTCATCATCGAAGGTGCAGACTTCTTCACTCTTCTTCCTACTGATTTATTCATTCCTAATCATATATTCTGTCTTTCTACTCTAGTACATTCTCAAAACAATTCAAATGCTCACACAAACTTTCTCTCAATACCGTGTTTTCATTCTTTCATCTGATGCTTTTCTTCTCATTTTCCTCTATGCTTTCACTTCATTTAACACAAATGAAACTCCAATCTAACTTCATTTTAGCTCAACAACACAAAACAAATCGAAATTCCAATATTCATATCCAATATCAAAAATCCAATTCTCATTCACGAGTATTTCTTTCACCGAAACTATACTGCTTAAACTCCTCATGCATGTATATATTTACACCATAAAACATCATCAGAGTTATTTACTTGATTAAGCTATTCCCAACAGTAAGAGTAAATCAAATGCACAGAAATTACACAGCTGATGTTTTGGTGTTGCGTGAAAGAAAAAGAGAGTCTGGTAACTAGTGTTTTCGGTGGTGAAGAACATTACAAAGAAAAGCAACAATAGCTACAGTGATTTTGCCTTCTAACACTCGTGCTAGCGTGTGTTGTTATCATATTGACACATGGCTCCATGTATGACTCCCATTTGCCTTTCATACAAGCTACCACAGGTCTCCAACATGTCAGGCCATTTGTCACACAATGAATGATGCCATATGTCAATAATTTGTAGGCTTAATCATACTAATTTTTATGAACCACTTAACTTGTCACTTGACAAATTTCCTAGTTCAAAATCTAAAATACCCCAAATTTTTGGAAATTTCCTAAAATTCACCAAAATTTTTGAAATAATAATAATAATAATCTCCAAATAAATTTTCGACACATAAAAATCACAATTCTCTTTTTAATCACTTTTTAAACCAATTATACCCAAAAAATGTCAATGAATGCATGTACAATTATTTGTATTTATCCAAAATACATATGCACATATAAGTGAATACTCAAATATGTAAAGCATACAATGCACTACTAATTCCTCAATATCCTGACCCCTAACATGGGATGTTATAATACATGTAAAGATATAGATGTAGATACAAATGAGACTCCATTTTCATTTTTTGTTTGTTGTGACCGAGCACTTGTTTACTGGCCTATATCTCCTGTGGATACCGAGCTCATTTCAGATATTGTCCCGTATCCCTTTATGGATACTGGACACATTAACAACAAAGCCTATGGCTCTTATGCATATTCCGAGCTTTAAGCTCTTTCAGACCGGCCATTGCAGTCACAACTCCTTTATCTGATCATGCATGTTCATGTAATGGAATGCATCATTCCATATAATATGTGATTAATCACTCTGATTCAATGTACACAATCATTTATCACACTCATCGGACTCAGATCTGGCATTAAACACGTAGTTAAGTACACATATTTTCTTATTCATATACAATCAACCAGCACTTCCTATACATTCTCGAATAATAACTCCTCGGACATTTAATTGTCCGGAATCATCAATATCACAAATATGTCAATATCACAAAAATAACTTAAGCAAAAACATATATATAGTTGAGAGTATACATCTAGGTTGACTCACTGTATGCTCCAGATAGCTATTGCCTTGATTATCTGACAATGTCTGGATGTGGTTGCTCAATTTGTGCTTCTTTACCATGCAATACACACTTTTATACACATCACTAAATTATTCAATCAAAAGAAAATTTAATCAAGCACATGTATATGTGTCATGTTTAATGCATGCTCAATTGACTTTCCCGGGTATGAATCCTTATTCACTAATCTTGATCATTCATACATAATCTATTCATCACTCATACATTTACCAATCCTTTCCTGGCATTATACATTCACACAATTTCTCAATTCTCATTCATTCATACCTAATTCATATTATTCATAAGAACACTTTTACACCATTAACAACTCATAAATTCCAAGTTGAGATACATTCATATCAAGTCAATCCATTCCTCAATTCTAACATCAATCAACATCTTAAACTTATCAATCAATCACTTAACCACTTAATTTAGCAACCATCTAGGTTCATTTTAAACCTTAATTAAGTCCAAACTTAATTTAGCAACCATCTAGGTTCATTTTAAACCTCAATTAAGTCCAAAGACACCAAGGTAAGGTAACTTATCCTTAATTGGTTAAACAATCTCACAAAATGACATTTTCTCTTGTCAAAGAAATTCCCACGATTGTGGGTACCTTTCCACGATCGTGGAAAAGCAAAATAGAAAATTTTTGCCTTCCAAACACTTCCCACGATCGTGGGTTTAGTGAACAGAAAGTTCACTACCCACTTCCTTCAATTTTCGTTTTTCCAGCTTCGATATCATCATACTAAAATCACAATAACTCATAATCAAAACATCTTCTAGCCAAACCATTTCACAGGAACCTTAATAAGACATCAATAAACGTTTTCATGTTTTATATTTTGACTAATTCGAGCTCTAAAGTCCTCAAAAATCAGGAAATAATACAACGTTCCTGAATAGGATCTGTCACATACAGTATTAGGAAAACATGCATAACTCAAGCTATATTCTCTATTTTATCACGCCACTTTCACAGAGATCAAGACAAGACTTATACCTACAACTTTTGTTATTTAAGTTTCTTCAAATTCATGCTCTAAAGATATGAAAAATAGGTTGAAAGAGGAAGATAAAATTGAACACAGAATTTTGACTTACAACCCTAATTTTCCAAATTCAAGAATAATTCAACAACACCCATCTTTAGCATCAATTTACCATCATTCATACTTCAAAACTCAACTAAATTATCCAGACAATAGCCTAAAGTCCACAGTTTTTACACATAAAAAACAAGACATTCATTTATAAATTTTCCAGCACAATCAACATCAATCCTACATGCATCTCTCCTCAATTCAAACATCATAAATGTTTTTATTATAAAAAGAAACATAGAGATCATAATTTACTTACATGTTAAATCCTAAATCTACCTCGATCATAAGCTATCATCACCTTCCAAGTTTGCAAGCAAACACCAAGAACAAGATGGAAGTATAAGGATTTTAATTACAAGATAAAGGTTGTAGAAATTTTGGCAAGATGAGGGTTAAGGTGGTTTGGCAAAAATTCGAGGGATTTGGGGATCTTGTGAGGGTGTCATTGGTGAGGGAAGAGAGAGAAGAGCTAAGACCAAAACATGAAAGAAAGAGGTCTTTCAAGAGTGAGATATGTGCTTAGTGGAGAGATGACCACATGTCGTGCTATATGTCCAACAAAGAGTTATATTATGTGTCCTCATCTCATGCCACCACTTGTAACCTCATAATTTGCCCAATTGTCACTTAATGACTAGTCCTAATATCATCCAATTACTAGGCCATTTGTTGCCTAATTACTTTACCACATACCACTCATTTATTTATGCCTTTTTTCACTCTCTCACTAGTGCCATGTGTCATTAGCCTAATCAACCTAAATTCTCATGCATCAATTTCGTCTTACAATTCCACATAATTCCTACATTAGAAACATATATCACTTCATAAATCACCATTTTACAACAATAAATCCCAAATATCTAATTATAACCACTAAACCAAAAATTCATGTCACAATTAATACTCGATCACATCAAAAATCATGTATTCCCTGAATAAGTCAATTGGATGCATATATTATCTTTGCAATTTTTCTAATCATAATTCATGTGTGTATGCGAATATGATACATGTAAATGAAATGCACGTCATGTAATCTCATGGGATTTTTATCTAGCCATAAATCCCTAAGTATTTGAGGCATATAATTAATGTACCTTTGTTGTACTTTGTTGGTTATCATGTTATGAAAATAAAATGTTGATGGTAGGATGTATAAAATAACCTATTCAATAATAACAACATCGATCTAGTAAAATTATGCTAGACGTAGAGTTTGGAGAGATTTAGTGTACGTGGCTTTACCTCTAACTAATAGAGAGACTTTTTCTAAATGAAACAACCTCTTTATTGATGAATATTATGATGAAATTATTATGCTTTGCATATCATAAAATTTTGTGCAATTATTGTTGAATTTTCTAGATATCTTCTTCGTTGTTGTTTAAAGCATAATGTTAATAGTTTCACATTTGTTTTATCGAATCCATCAAGAAAATTCAAAGATAAAATAAATGATCAATCCCTCTATAAGAAAGAAATAAGATCGAGGTCAAAGTTAAAAGGAAGGTAATTTCAAATAGAAACTAATTTTATTGGAATTGAAAAATGATCATGTGTGTGAAAAGTTTCAATGATAATGTTAATCTTATTTTTGTATGAATCATGAAAATGAAAGCTATGGATGATGCTAGTACTGGTAGCGTAAGTCAATAAAATCATGATAGGAAATTAAAGGTTGGAAGTTGCAACTAATTTAATTAAAAATCCTAAAATACATGCCATAAAATACATATGTTTATATATGTCGATAAATTTTTTGAATTTTATAGATTTGTTAGATGAGACAAAAATGGTTTATCAATTGACGTGGACCTTAACTCTGAAGTAGTTGAGGTGGATCACCAATATGAGAATTTGGTAAATTCAAAGAGATAAAGGAAATCTTGGTTAAGAGGGATATTTTCTATTAGTTCTCCCTTCAATTTGATTAAGATGACCTTATGTTGAACTAAAGGACATTCCAATAAGTGTTTTCATTATAAAAAAATATAATTACTAGTGAGTTTATTATTTTGATAAAAAGTAATATAAGAACAAAATAAATTCATAAACTCAAGAAGATAACTTATGAAGTTAACAAGAAAAGTTAAAGTTTACGACTGTTAAAATGAACATCAAATCAAGAACAAAAAAAGATTAAGGCTCATCAAGTTCATTCTTTAGTTTGTAATATTAATTGTAATCACACTTTGTTGATTTGATGCTCCAAAAGGTTCTACATGCATAATAGACACTGAAGCTACTCATTTTAATAGAAAAACCTCTTGATCTTTCAAACACTCTTTAGGTAACATTTTGAGGAGTGTTAAAATCATAATTGGATTAAACAAATTAGTTTTGACCATTTGAAGTTGTTAAAATCAATATGCCATATTGGTCAACCAATATGCCTACTAGTCGACTATTGTTCCAACGACTAGTGAATCTAAAGCTTTTAATAAGCTATACTAGTAGACCAATGCATTGTGTATAGCCATTATAACAGCTGATTCTTGGCTCTAATGGCTAGCAGGAATCCAAAAATACTATAAATAAGTACTTTCTCATTGGTTTTAGCATTAAGAAGGTTTTGGATGTTGTGTATACACATTTAAAGTATTTTTCAATCATTTGAGCATCATTGTCTTATACTTATGTGAATGAGCCATTTTAGAGTTACCAAGTGATAAAGTGAGGAACTTTTAGTTGTAATATTTAGTTTGGAGAATATACTATTATACTTGGGTGGTCCCAGTGAGATTAAGGTTCCTCTTTACTTTAGAAGAAGGTTGTAAGAAGGGTCCTCCTCCTTACTAAAAAAGACTGTATAAAGGTTATTCTTCACCTTGAAAGAAGAATCATAGTGAAATTTTAAGAAGAGTTTTGAGAATGGACATAGGCAAAGGTTGTTTACTAAATCACTACAGATTGATTTGCATTCTCTTCCCTATCATCTTTAATTTATTGTTCAATTGATTTATATTAAGGAATTCCCTCATCCTTATTTACATTATTTGTTGTTAATTGAGTACATTAGTTAGAAAATTATTAAAGTTTTTAAACACCCAATTCATCCCTTTTTGGGTGCCATAGGAACTCACAAGTGATATTAAAGTTGGTTTATTAGGTTAGCATTTCTATGAAATCCTATAGTAAATATTATAATAGCATCTTTAGGAGCAACATCATTATTCAACCAAGGGGATAAAGCATTAGTAGACCACCTCTCTTTGATGCAATGATTACTACTATTGGAAAACTAGGATGAGATTCGTTTTAATGGATGAAAGTGTAGACATATGAAAATAGTTTAAAATAATCCCATTATTCCTATAGAAATTGTAGATAATAAATAGTTACCCAAATTAAAGGAAGAAAGAGAACCTCAAGATAAGAGATTAATTTCCTTGAATAATAGGGCCATACACATTATTTTTTATGTATTAGGAAGAAATAAATTCAATAAGGTCTCTTTATATTAAACGGTTTATGAAATTTGGCATAATCTATATATCGATCATAAAGGAATAAATAAAGTTAAGGAAAGCAAAGTTAATATGCTAACTCACCAATATGAATTGTTCCAAATGAAAAATGATGAAAACATTTCTAATATGTATATTAGATTTTTTTATATTATCAATGTATTCGGGGGTCTTGGAAAAACCTACAATAACATTGAAATGGTAAGGAAGTTGCTTAGGTCACTATCAAAAATATGGGCAGCCCAACTGATAACAATATAAGAATCCAAGTATCTAATAATGCTACCATTATAGTAACTTATTAGATCTCTTCTCACACACGAGATGAGGCTCTAAAAGACACAAAAGAAGTGACACACCTAAAGAAAAAGAATTTAACATTCAAAGCCTCAAAGGAAGAATCAACACAAAGAGGAAGAGATATCAACTGGCGAAAGCAATAAAGAAGATATTTACTTAATCACTAGAAAATTCAAGAATTTATTAAAGAAGAAATTCTCTAAAAGAAAGGACTTTAAGGAAGGTAAAAGTAATTTAAAATATAAATCCTCTAACATTAATTATTTTGAATTTAGAAATACCGGTTGCATAAAATCATAATGTTCTTTACTCAAAGATAATGAGAAATACAAAAGGAACTATAAGGAGAAGAAAGACAAGAAGAAACCATTTAAAGCATCAACTTAAGATGACATAAGTGATTCTGAAAGTGAGCATTCGAAATAAGAGATGACTTATATGTACTTTATTGCTATAGAAAATAAAGGTAACATCCATTCCTAATTATTATGAAAATGATAGTGATGTTGATTTAAAATATGATTAACTAGTTCAAAGTTTAAAAATTATAAGTAAGGAAAGAAGAAATTATCTTTAAAGCTTAAGGAAGGTCAAAAATAGTTGGATGCATACATAAATGATAAGTAGAAATTGTAGCATATTTTACACCCTTATTTGATGTTGTTTTAAATCATTTATATAACATATTTAGGAAAAAATTGTTGCTTTTTATTATTAATAACTTAAGATGTTTAGTTTCATATTTTTATTTTAAAATGGATTAAATTATATTAAGTATTTTTTTGTAGGCTTGGCAGTCAAGAGGAAAGATCAAAACACAAAAGATAAAAGATAAAAATGCAAGATAAAGGACCAAAACAACTAACACGCCAACAACAAAGAGACAAAACACAACGCATCGTCTGAGAAGAAATAAGACAAAATGTAGCCATCAGCAGAAGTCTAAAATGACAGAACAAACAAGGATAAAATGCAACAGAAATAGGTTAGATAAAAGAATAAAACAACAGAGCAGAGCAAAGACAAAACGTGAGAGCAACATACCATTAACCAGGAAACGCAACGCCCTCAGCCATCAGGAGTTGTAGCAAGGAGTGTATGGAGTGAAAGGAAGAGCCAAATCCCACCTGTTTTGAGTTGGTTCATAACTGGTGGAGGAAGATTTTCCATACCTTTAGGGTTGGCCTAAGGTCTATGAAGGGAGAAAAATTGAACGAGTTTTTCAGAAACCCTATTGTCTTTGTTTATAATTTTCCATACTTAAATTAGGATTAATTGTTGAATTCTAGTTTAGATATGTTATTTTGATTATTTGGGATATTTATTTTAATTCAATTGATTACCGAATGGATTTAACAATATGCAATTGTTGGAATTTCTAATTGTGTTTATTCATGTTCTTATTTGATTAGAGACGTTCTTGATTATTTGAATATGATAAATTGAACTAAGGGTTCTTTTTGGAGTTGTATGGGTTGAAATTTTGATGTTCGTTGGACAAATTTCGATTGTTGATTGTGTTTCCTAATGCTTAACGTGTTTTGATATTAAAATTGAGTTGGCTCAATTTCTAAGAATAAAAAGGAACAAGGAGGAATCAGTTGGTTAGTTCTATACATTCAACTTGTTAGATGTCTCAGATTATCCCAAATATGTCAAAATTGTATGATAAACTAAAATTTAAAACTTGCTTGTTCATTTGTAAATATTAGGTTGGATTTATATTTTATTTCTTTGATTTCTAGATTTAATTTGATTCGTTTTAAACCTAAAAAAATCCCCTCTTTTTGTTTATGTATTCGCTTAGTGTAATTCATAGGTTTTTGGTAATTATAATTGTTTTAGTTTTTTATTTTTCCTAATTAATAAGGTTAATCTTATATGTGAATATAATTGGTTAAAATATTTGTATGTGCCTCATTATGTATGTTTCACTTCTTTTCAATTTGTAAATCACCATAGTTTGATGCTCAAAAGAACCAAGTAATGAATATTTCATAAGAAAAATATGATTAATATGTTTGTGACAAATCTGGAAATTTTCTTTTAACGGTTTATTAGTTTATTGAAAGAAGTTGTATTAATTGAATTATGTAAAGATATGTGCTTTAATATAACTAGATGCATAGACATCAATTTAGGATTATTTTGAAAGTATTAAAAGATGAAACATGTGCCTTCTACTTAAAATTTTAGATTTGTATAATTTGATTTCATCGCTAAAAAATTCTAGCATTATATTTTTTTGAATGATTACGGCTTTTTGACAAAGAAAATAATTTTCGGCTTTTAAATATTGATTGTGTGTCCAATAATGTATTGCAAGTTTATTTTATTAAGTTTTAATATTTTGTATTAATGATTGTGGTTAAAGATGATGTGATTATGTTTATATTTTGTTAATGAATTATTTTTGTATGAGTGAAATTATTAAGATGTAATTTTTTCTTTCAAAAGTATTGGAATTAATAAACTAATTTGGTAAATTAACTTTCCTCAAAGGATCGACTACTCTTATTTGTTATATACTACATTATGTAATAAATTGAAATTAAAATAAGGGTTTAATTTTATACGCCTAATGACATTATCAAATTTTGTCGTCGTTGTCGAGGAAAGTTTTATTTTCCTAGTTTGTTTATTTATTTTTGAATAATTTTTCTCTTAAAAAAAGGTAAAGAAGAGAGAAGGTGATCTTTTATGAAATTAAGAGACGAAAAAGAAACGGACATACAAATCAAATTGGGAAAGGAAGACACAAGGATAGAAATGGTCGCAGCTACCTTGAAGCAACTTTCAGAACCAAACGTAGAATATCAACCTTTATTCATTGTCTTCCTAGTCTTGGAATGACCCTTGAAGTTGAATTTAGGTTTTATAAATATATTACCTAATTTCTATGGACATGCAAATGAGGATCCTCATAAACATTTAAAAGAATTTTTATTTGTTTGTTCTACTATGAGACCTGAAGGAATTGATGAAGAACAAGTGAAAATACGTGCTTTTCCATTTCCATTGCATGATTTTGCTAAAGATTGGTTTTATTATTTGCTTCCCAGATTTATAAATACATGGGCAGAATTGTATAGAACTTTTCTTGAAAAATATTTTTCTCCGAGTAAAACTGGATCTATTAGGAAAGAAATATGTGGAATTAGACAAACTTGAATGAGTTACTATATGAATATTAAGAAAGATTTCAAAGACTCTGCACTAGTTGCCCCAGTCATTAGATTAATGGCCAATTATTAATAAAATATTTCTATAATGGACTTTTACCACATGAAAGGAGTATGGTAGATGCAGTTAGTGGCGGGGCATTAGTTAATAAAACTCATGTACAAGTTAGATAATTAATCTCTAATATGGCTAAACATTCACAACAATTTGGAACTAAAAATGAGATTAATCAAGTTAGGAGAGTTAACGAAATAGATGTGCATGCCATTGAGGATCAACTAAAGGAAAATTCTCAACAAGTAACTCATTTGAATACTTTAGTGTTGAAACTTATAGCTGGTGGTATTAACTAAGCTTGTGTTTTCAGAATTGGCATTAATTTTACTCACATTACTAATGCATGTCCTTCTTTATAGGTTTAAGATGTGAATATTGTAGGTAGTTATCTAGGACAAACACAGAGGATCCCTTTTTCAAATACATATAATGAGGGTTGGAAAGATTATCCAAACTTTAGATATGGACCTAGGACAAAACCATTTTTTTAAAAATGAATAATATATTACATATAGATGAAACTAGTGCAACATTACAATAAGTTCTAAGCTATCAGCCTACTTTCATTTTACAATGATTTAGAAGGATCAAGGAGAAAAAAAACACGTATGTCTTTTAGGAAGTTGCTAAGATGAACTACAAACACCATGTGCGCTTCATTTCCATAAAAAGAGAGTGATATGCATTTTTAGCGTAGATACTAGCTCTAATCAGGTTAACAATTCTATTTGCAATATGATATTTCTCTTCCTTCTCATCAGTAAATCTTCTGCTATTCTTTTCTTTCCCAATGGTGTAAATGGTGATTATGAATGCTACTTTGAAAAGAGTAACATTAGTTTTTCCTTACTTGGAGTTCGAGTGATCCAATTCAGTGTTTGCTCCTAAATGTAACGACAATTATTATCTAGTAACATACGCTGAATTTTGCTTTAGATAGCTATAGAGAACTGATAGAGAAAGAAAAGGTGATCTCTATCCTCAACTGCTGTGTTACAAAGTAGACATGTACTATCCATATTGCCATACCATTGACTCTTGGTTTGAAGTTTATTCTTGATCGCAAGCCATATGATGAAAGAAGCCTTAGGGTTGACTATATTTATCCATAAAAGATTAAACCAAGGGACTTCAATAAAGCAATATGAAAACAACTGATAAAATGAATGGTTAGAGAATTTGCCATTCGGGTTTAGTCTCCAGGTAATAACATCATCATTCTCTAAATCATTTAATCAAGGAAAGTATTCCACCAGAGATTGGAATCCCCGAAAATCACCTGGCCATTCTCCATTCACAATCAGACAAGATACTTTTAAATTCAGTGGCATTCTATTCCTTATTTGTAGAAATTTAAATACATGAACAATAAGGCTTTTGTCAAGTTGATTGTCAAACCAAATCCATGTCTTTTCCCCATTACCAATTTTATGATGAATGCAAGGATAAGGTCTCCCTCAATTTCATCATCTGCTTAAGCCACCTAATTTTGTTAGTAACTAAAAAAATCCAAGGTCTTCTATTATACCTAACCCACCTCAACACCAACCCACTAATCAATCTTTAGAAGATATGGTAAAATAATTAGCTAACTAGATTGGGCAATTATATATACAAGGGGTAGAATATCAAAAGAAGACATATGCACATCCATAACACTCAGAGACCCAAATAGGAAAAATTTGTACCAATCTAAGTAATGTAGAAACCTAATTATCTAGGAAATTGCCTGCTAAACTCATCCCAAGTATTAAAGAAAATGCTAGCGCAATATTTCTTAGGAGTGGGAAAGAATTGAGGGGACTTAACGAAAGCAAAAGAAAAAGTTGCAAATTGGAAAAGGAGTTAGAAGTTACACCTAAGTCTGAAAAGGAAAATAAGAAAAAATAAATAAATAAAAGGGCATCAAAAGTAGACACTACTAACAAACTATTAATTGACAACTTTTAAAATGTTCCTCCTTTTCCTTACAGGTTAGCTAAATCGAGAAAAGAGGTAGCCAATCAAGAAAGGCCAAAAGAGCAATTTAGTCCCTAACGTTTACACTAAAATTTGAGTTGGACCATAGCGTTTTGGAGCGTTCAAAATGAACCCTAATACTTTTAAAACATTCAATATGAACCATAATGTTTGGAAAACATTCAAAATAACCGTTTTCAGTGCTTACCAAAGTTAAAATAAATCCACAAAAGTCAAGGATAGCTGGCCAAATGGCCAGCCATCCCACACATCTCCTGCCTATAAATAGACAGGAAATGAAGAGAGCAAATCATCCCAGAAATCTCTTCTTCTATTAAATCCCCACAAAATTTTAGAGAGTGTTTTTCCTATTTAGTAAGAGAGTTAGTGTTTCTCTTTGTAAGATAAAGAGAGTTTATACTCCTAAATTTCGTAGTGAAATTTCTTTTTCTTGCCTGTGGTTTTACCATAATTTAGGGGTTTTTCACGTAAAATCTGTTTGTTCATTACTATTCCTTCATTCTTATTTAGCTACGAACCTGATATAATCTGATCAATTTTTACAACAAATGGTATCAAAGCGGCGTGAGAAAATTACAACAAATTTTTTGGCATAATCCGTTTGGAGTTCGAGTGAGCATAACGAAAGTTGGTGAACAGTAATCATAAAAGGTGACAACTGTTGATGCATTTATTTTTGCATTAAACTGTGCAATCATTGTAATTTAAGTATGCAATATTATTCACGTGTATGGTACTATTCATACATATGCATACATTACTATTTACATATACGAAACTATTCATACATACGGGTACTATTTATGTGAAATAATGGGAGCCAAAATTCTATTTGTGATAGAAGCAATGATATCAAAATTTGAGATTGAAAAGTTCAATGGGAGTAATTTTTCATTATGGAAGTCGAAGATGAAGGCTATCTTGAGAAAAGATAATTGTTAAGTAGCCATCAGCGAAAGGCCGACAACATTCACAAATAAGTAGAATGAGATGGACGGGAATTCTATTGCAAATCTTTATCTGGCACTAGCAAATGAGGTGTTGTCAAACATAGAGGAGATAAAGACGACAGAAGAGATTTGGGATCATCTCACAAAATTGTACAAGGCCAAATCACTCCGTAACAAAATTTTTCTGAAGAAAAAACTATACACTTTACACATGGCGGAATCCATTTCGGTGACTGAGCACTTAAATACTTTAAATACTCTATTCTCCTATCTCACATCATTAGGGCACACATTAGAGATAAGTGACCGTGTGGAACTTCTACTCCAAAGTCTGGTCAACTTTTCATCAATTTAACAAACAACACAGACACTTTAGTCTTCGATAATATTTCAGTTGCTATTTTGGAAGAAGAGAGTCGACAAAAAAGTAAGGAAGACAGGCTGACAAATTCGCAACAAGCAGAGGCCTTGGCGGTGACAAGAGGAAGATCAATAGAACATGACCCAAGTGGGAGTCATAGTCATGGTAGATCAAAATCTAGGAGTAAGAAGAATTTCAAGTACTATAATTGTGGCAAGAAAGGGAACCTAAAGAAGGATTGTTGAAATCTGAATAAGAAAGTTTATATTTCTCAAGGAAATGTGTCAAATACTTCAGATGATGGAGGTGCAATAGTCTGTGAAGTGGCAACAACTATTGGAGGTAAAAGAAGATTTGTTGATGTATGGCTTCTCGATTCAGCAGCTACTTTTCATATGACCTCTCGAAGAAAATGGTTTCATCAGTATGAATCTATTTCTAGGGGATCTGTGTACAGTTGTAATGATCAAGCTCTGAAGATTGTTAGGATCGGCACCATCAAGTTAAAGATGTATGATGGGACAACTAAGACTATTGAAAAAGTGCGACATGTGGAGGGCCTGAAGAAGAATTTGTTGTCTGTAGGATGATCCCAGTTTTAAATTTGAGATTCAAAACAAGATCATGATAGTAATTAAAGGAGTGCTAGTATTTATGAAAGCAGAGAAGATTATTACAAATCTATACATGCTGAAGGGAGTAACTTTGCAAGAAGGAGAGGCATCCATTGCGGTGACTAGTCCAAATGACAAATCTGCAAATGACATAGCATAAAAAGCTTGGACATATGTCAGAACAAGGAATGAAGATACTTACAGAGAAGAATCTACTTCTAGGTCTCACAAAGGTATCACTACCCTTCTGTGAGCATTGCATTGTGAGTAAGCAACATCAATTGAAGTTCAATACATCAAAGTTCAAAAGCAAAGAAATTCTAGAATTGATTCACTCTGATGTATGGCAAGCACCAGTTACGTCCTTAGGAGGATCAAATTTCTTTGTATCATTCATTGATGATTATTCGAGGAGATGTTGGGTGTTTCCTATCAAGAGGAAGACAGATGTGTTTCCAACTTTCAAATTTTACAAAGCACAGGTGGAGCTCGAATTTGGTAAGAAGATCAAGTGTTTACGCTCAGATAATGGAGGTGAATATACTTGTAAAGAATTTGATGAATTCTGCAAGCAAGAAGGCATCAAAAGGTAGTTCACGAAGGCATACACTCCTCAATAAAATAGAGTAACAGAGGGGATAAATAGAACTCTGTTGGAAAGAACAAGAGCGATGTTGAGAATTGCAAGCTTATATAAGAAATTTTGGGTAGAAGCAGTCAATACCGCATGTTATGTGGTGAATCGAGCTCCATCAACTGCAATTGAGTTGAAAACACAGATGGAGACGAGGACTGGTAAACTAGTGGATTATTCCAACCTCCATATATTTGGAAGTTCGGTCTATGTGATTTTCAATGCCCAAGAAACTATGAAGTTGGATCCAAAATCCAGAAGATGTATTTTTTTGGGATATGCTTAAGAAGTAAAGGGGTATCGTCTATGGGATCCCACTGCCTACAAGATTTTTATCAGCAGAGATGTTATTTTCTTAAAGGATAATGATTAAGAGCAAACAGAAGATGTTAGCACTTCAAAAGAGAATTCAAAGACTACAACAATATAGGTGGAAAGGGAATTTGATCAAAATGATTCTTCTAAAGTTGCACCAGAGCACGAGGAGCAAGAACCAGTCGAATATGATGTTTCAGATACTCGGAGATCAACTCGCACATGAAGAGCACCGAGATGGAACTCAGATTATATTATGGAGAGTAATATTGCATACTGTCTTTTAACTGAGGACGGAGAGCTATCAACTCTTCAAGAAGCAATGAATAGTTCAGATGCATCTCAGTGGATGGTAGCAATGCAAGAGGAAATTGAAGCTCTGCATAAGAATAAGACATGGGAGCTGGTATCACTACCACAAGGAAGAAAGCCTATTGGTAATAAATGAGTTTACACGATCAAGTGAAGTGGTTACGATCAAGTAGAGCGATATCGTGTTAGATTGGTGGTAAAAGGATATGCTTAGAAGGAAGGAATTGACCTTAATGAAATATTTTCTCCTGTGGTTTGACTCACCACAGTGCGAGTAGTCCTGGCGATGTGTGCTACATTTGACTTGCATTTTGAGCAGTTAGATGTCAAAATTGCATTTCTTCATGGAGATCTTGAAGAAGAAATTTATATGCTCCAGCCAGAAGGTTTTAAAGAAAAAGAGAAAAAAACTTAGTTTGTAGGTTGAACAAATATCTGTATGGTTTAAAGCAGGCACCGAGGTGTTGGTGTAAGATATTTGATTCCTTCAACATGAGCCTTGGATATAATAGACTGAATGCAGACTCTTGTGCATATTTCAAGAGGTTTGAGAAAGATGATTATATGGTCTTGTTATTGCATGTAGACGACATGTTGGTAGCAGGCCCCAATAATGATTGTATCAAAGAATTGAAGGAAGAGTTGGCTAAGGAATTTGAAATGAAGGAGTTGGGACCAGCAAATAAGATTTTAGGGATGCAAATTCACCGAAACAGAAATAATAGGAACATTTAGCTTTTTTAGAAGAATAATTTAAAGAAGATCTTGCGACGATTCAACATGCAAGATTGTAAGTCAATTTATACCCCTCTTCCTATTAATTTGAATTTATCCTCAAGTATGGGCCCTAGCAATGAAGAAGAGAGGATGGAGATATCTCGAGTACCGTATACATCAGCAGTGGGAAGCTTAATGTTCATAGTGAATTTAAGCACCGTTTTCGATGCCTACCAAAGTTGAAATAAATCCACAAAAGTCAAGGATAGCTGGCCCAATGGCCAGCCATCCTACACATCTCCTGTCTATAAATAGAAAGGAGATGAAGAGAGCAAATCATCCCAGAAATCTCTTCTATTAAATCCCCACAAAAGTTTAGAAGTGCTTTTCTTATTTAGTGAGAGAGTTAGTGTTTCTCTTTGTAAAATAGAAAGATGTTGTATTCTTAAATTTCATAGTGAATTTTTTTTTCTTGCCCGTCATTTTTAGTACAATTTAGGGCATTTTTACATAAAATCAGTCTAATCATTACTATTCCTTCAATTCTATTTAGCTGCCAACCTGCTAATCCGGTCGATTTTTACAACATTGCGTGCATGCTGAGTTCTGAAACTTCATTCAATTGCTAGTGTCTCTATAGAACTGTGTCATCCATAAATAGCCTTCACGTTTCCTTTTTTCAATGGCAGGATCCTTAAAAAAGATGCGTTCACCGTAGACCCAAGGGCGAGTTGCAATTAGGCTATAACCACAGTGGACGATTGGTGAAGGGCAGTAATCAGAAAGTTTCAATTTCCACGTTTTCATAGTTGTTTTCTTATGAGAATCTGTAGCCAAGCTTTGTTCCGTTTGAATATTACCAATTTGGCCTCTAGATTAGCTTCGGAGAGCCAGATTAGTTGTTTTATTTGGTCTTTTATCAGTGTCTTAATTACAAGATAGTTACGGGAAGCAAATGTCCAGTTCAAGTGTACTACTCTTACCTTCTAGAGATTACATGAGATACTGTTGAGAACATAATAGAAGATGCAAAACAAGTTGATTTTTTTTTTTTTACAATTCTCACACGCAGGACACAAGTCTTTCATCGATTTCAATGCGAAGGTCAAATTATCGAGACATTGGGCCAGTACTATATGACATGTTACTTAGCGTTCCCCTCCCCAAAAAATAAAAGGAAATGAGGTAGTGGGGCAACCTAGACTTACTCTTCTTGTCTTAATGGAAGCTTCATCCTCGCCAACATTCAAAGTTGGAAACTTAAAAGATAATTAGCAACAACCTTGAATATTTAAGCTCACCATCATCAAGACAATTATTGAACATTCTGTTTTTTTTTTTATATGTCTAAAGTCACAAATTTCTATAGCTTAATATCTAATTTTCATTTTTTAATTGGTAATAATTTTTATCATTTTTATAATTATGATAGTCCCTAATATCTATCAAAGTCATTGGCCATCAAACTTTTTGCTTTGTAAAATACAAAGATTATACGAAACACTGGATTTCTCTACATTCACACAATATATGGAGTGATATACTAAAACCTGGAATGAGGATAATGTAGATAAACAAAAGAAGAGCCTATCAAAACTGGAAAGTACATAGTTAGATTGAATATAAGTTTAGCACAACTGTTATTCTAATGTATGTACATGACAGCACACTTGCGGAGAACTAACTCAACGTTGGATCAAATCTGAATTCAAATGAAAAATATTGATTTTTCAGTGATTAATTTGAACTTCCTCAATATATAATTTGTTAATACTAATTAAACATATGGAACAATCACACTCATTTATTTAATATGTATTATACATATTTCACACGAGATACCAAGCACACAGCTCACATCAAACCAACTTATTACAGACAACTATAGCTAGGTTGTGTAGTTTAGAAACATTCAACTCTTCGTCCTTTTATTTTTGACAGGACATGCGACACTCAACATGGGTATGAACAATGTCCAGTGTCCCCTATCCACCATTTTTAGAATCATAGTAGAAGACCCTAAAGGCAAATCATAAGTAGCTAGGCAGAGGTGAGTATTTTAATAGCCACTATGGTTACCATCAAGAACTGTTGTCTGATCCTCAGGTTTAATTTTCATCCACTCCAAGTATGCCTTCCCGTAGAGCTTTTTGGTGAAATATTGATTGACATATTGTTCCATCACAATCCTTCTATACTTCGGTGGGTTAGTTGGGTTAAGCAGGCAAGTCACAGGTCCAATCTCTGCCTCAAACTTGGGATTGACAAAGAAAGCAATAGTTTTCCTTTCCTTCTGAGTATTTACTGTCACCTTGTGCTCAATACTTTTGTATAACCCATTGCTCATAATCTACAAAAGTAGACATAAAAGATCAGTAATAATTTAAAAAGAGGTAAGAGATCGTAACAAACGTAATTTTTTCCTTGTATATAATTATCTTCCTTAAATACAATAAGTAAATGTAAAGAGGTACGATAGTCTTCTCCTTCAAATCATAATTCCTAACAACACTTAGTCATCTACATCACTAATAACTCTTGAAAGAAAAAGACCGTATTAGATTCAAGGTGCGCAATCATGTATATCTTCTCAATTATATGTTGTTTCTTCATATTTGAGAAAATAGTAGGTTAGGTTTATCTAATAGAATAGGAGCTCAATTCAAA
>JAOSBP010000205.1:10410407-10420662 GCA_027563825.1 Erythroxylum mucronatum | reverse complement strand
TGAAACACATGCTGGTCCTTGGAAGCACTGTAAATGAGAATATCATCGAAGAAGACTAAAACAAATCGCCGCAAGAACGCTTTGAACACAGTATTCATCAGATTTTGAAATGTGGACGGATCATTGGTTAAGCCAAAGGGCATAACCAAGAATTCATAATGGCCTTCATGGGTTTTGAAAGCGGTTTTAGGAATATCGGGTTCATACATTCGTACCTGCCAATAACCAGATCGAAGATCAATTTTAGAAAAGTAAGAAGCATTGCCTAACTCATCCAACAACTCCTCAATCACCGGAATAGGATATTTATCCTTCACCGTCTGGGTGTTTAGTGCCCTATAATCAACACATAACCTCCATGTAGCATCCTTCTTTCGTACCAATACAATGGGACTGGCATAGGGACTTGTACTGGCCCGAATCACCCCAGCTTGCAACATATCACCAATTAAGGCTTCAATAGCATCCTTCTGCGTGGCTGCATATTTATATGGTTTGATATTAACTGGAGAAGCCCCCTCTTTCAATGGTATTCGATGATCATGTGCTCTCTTAGGTGGTAAGGAGCTAGGCTCCTGGAAGATATCATTATACTGTCGCACTAACATTTCCAACTCAGGCCAACAATCACCGCCCTCTATCTTGTAGCAAGACAATGCTGCACCCCTAGGACTGCCACCAATCGCTGCAATCTCTAATTGCTTCTCATATAAAGTAAGACAATTCAACTCATTGCCTTTAAGTTTTCAGTCCTCCCCTTGTAGTATTTTTTCTTCATTACGCACCATAAAGGTCATCCTCATAGTCCGAAAATTCCAACTGATCTCTCCTAGCGTCGACAGCCATTGGACCCCCAATATAACATCATAAGAGTCCAACTCAATGATATACATATCAGCAGTAAACCAAGTGCCTTGCATTTGCCATTCAAAATTCAAGCATTTACTATTACACCGTAAACTTTGGCCATTTGCCACCTCCACAGAAATTGCAGCCGCGGGTGTGAGCACACATTTAAGCTTGGCTGCCATCATAGCACTTAGAAAATTGTGAGTACTACCCGTATCGACAAGAATTCTCAACCGCTTATGATTGCAGTCCCCCTTAATACGCATCGTCTGAGCTCCAGACAAACCCTACATAGCATGTAGTAAAAGATGAACATCTGCTGTATCATGCCCCTCCTCCAGTATAGAAGCCTCCTCTAAGTCATCGTCACAATCAGACAGTAATTGCATGACATACAAACGTTTCTTCTTGCAATTATGGTTCAAAGTGTATTTCTCCTCACACCAAAAGCATAACCCCTTTGCCCTCCGTTCGTCCATCTCCTTATTAGTGATTCTAGAGGCTCGATTAGAATTATAAGGAAGGTTGACAGTAGACGGTCCCTTCAGAGCAATAACAGGAGGGTTTGAAGTTTGTAACACCGGTGTTGAAACGGATATAGGCTTAGAGTGGGAAAAAGTTGTGTTGGTAGAATGTAAGGTTGGCTTGGAAAATGGTGGTTTGGGTTTGTTCTGAATTGCAACAACAGTCAGTTCTTGGAGCGTAGAGAGAGCATATGCATCCGCTAAGGTCTTAGGCTTAAACATACGTACAGGCATTTGCAATTCATCCACTAATCCAGACAAGAAGAAACTCAATGCTTGATCTTCCCTTATACCGGCCTTAGGATATAACTCATCAAAAGCATCACGATAAACTTGGAGAGTTGATACCTGCTTGAGGTTCCTTAGATCAGCAAGCGGATCCTCATAAGCTTTATCACCGAAACGAGCAGTCAATGCAGTCACATACTCCTTCCAATTATCGTAAGCAGTGGTACCCTTGAGACTAACAAAACCTTGATGCCACTGAAGAGCCTTCCCTTCAAGATGCAGAGCTGCGATTTTCACCTTCTCCGCTGGTAAAACATCTGCTACTTCAAAAAAATAATCAGCGCGCAGTAACCACCCATCCAACCCATCACCATTGAATTTAGGAAACTCTAAACGAGTAGATTTGCCCCAACTCTGTCGTATTCCCCCCACATGCGATTCATGGCTTCCAGATTCTGCATCTGCCATTGCCGGAACCCGTTCTTGATTTTGCAAGCTGATACCCCGAATCAACTCTATGAGTTCAGCAAATTTCGCATCAGTGTGTTTGCGCATCGCTTCCTGCTTCTGATCGATTTCATTAATCATCGATTCAACTCGCTTCTCGAGATCATGGGACCTTGTTTCCTTTGCCATGGCCAAGGACCGGAAAGCTTTGATACCAATGATATGACTCAAACACTTTTACGAATAACCAAGAATTCACCGTGAATTCCTTGGATTTCTTAGATTCAATTACTTCATCATTATTCGGTACACACCAGCTGTCTATTATTTATACAAGAATCAACAAATGAAAGAACAACGAATTAACTGCTAATCGGTTATCAGTTAGCGGTTATTTCTAACTGCAACTCTCTCCAAAGAATCAGCTACGAATCTGCGATCAACTACTATCAATCAAAACTGCAGTATCGGGCCAAGAGTTCACTTTATAGGGGAACTTCTGACCAAGGGAGATCAACAGAACAAGCATCTCCAGAGCGAAGTCAGACTGAGAGGTCCTTGAATAAGGAATCATCCTCAAGGGATTCATATGCTACCACTGCCAAAAAGTTCCTTCACCCCAGTCCAAAAGCCTAGACTTTTTGACAAATCCTGAGCAGCCTAGATCAGCAACGCACGCATACTATAAGGCAGTTATAGAGTCTAAAAAATCATCGTTCAGGGAACAAGAAGAAACATCCAATCCTCCTCGTAAGACAGACAGCCTTGGATAGTGCTCAAATTTCAAAATTCTCTAGTTCATCTGGTGTTACCTCCAGTGAGAGCACAACGAAGAAAGCCAGTCTTGTTCACCCAAAACTTCCTGACTATGACTCGTTTACTGCACACTTATTGTCTCTCCGGCAGAATAGGAAATAAAGATAGTACAGAAGGAAAGTATTATACAAGTCTTGGGTTTATTATTCTTTCACGTCTTTATAGGAATCCTGACGAAGAGTGGAACAAGAAATTGAAACTATACCATAGATCTCTTGGCTGGTGATCAATTCTGTTTCATCCGTTAGTGCTGTGCTCAGTATAGTGATGAAAGATAATATGTATCCACGTTCTTGAGTACGGCTGTATAGTGTTCATATATATTTACAGAGTTTATAAGTTGCTAAAATGAATTGAGCTTGGTCCATGGATAATAAAATTTCCTTTTCTATACATCAGATGGAAAGCTTGAAGAAAGAAAATTGTCTCTTATAAGTGGTGATGAGATAGGGATTTTCTTGGTTTGACAGGGGATTCTTAACTCTAGTTCAGAGAGTCGAGGGATTGGGATCAGTACCATTGAGCTAGAAGCTCATTGATCCATTATAGAGATCAAGTGCTTAGAGATTTTAAGTCCTGAATCTGAGTCATTGTCACGGAAACTGGTATAGTTCAGCGTTAATTTTTCAGATGTACCCGTTTCAGTTCGGAGGTAAAGGATGTTTATAATAGTCGAAAACAGCATCTTGTTTTATTATTACTTCTGTATATTTGTGGACTTGCATTAAAGATTGTGATAAGCTCCCGAGCCATTTTATTAGCACTCAGAAAAAAAAAATACAAACACAAAATTTAAGTAGAGAATGTTGTTCCATTCATAAGGTAACTAAATGCAAAGTTCGTTGAGCACTGCGAATCAAATGAAAGCGCCAAAATATGCTAATATACAGGTGGTATGAAAGGTAAACAAAAAGCTTGTGAAGCCACACCAGCTAGCTAGCTAGTTATATAATGGACCAAATTCCTTCAGTCTATGCACTAAGAAGTTCCATTTAGTTCAGGCTTCTGTAACCAAAGCTTTAATTTCACCTTTGAAAGTCTTTGCAACGTTTGGAAGAGAAACCAGAGCTCTTTATACGAGTAGGCTGTTTCTAATACTGTCCCTTCGGTTTTCTTCCCTTTCTTTGTTTATGGTAGTGGCTCAAAATTTCCTATATATAAAAATGTGTAATTTATGACATTATATGTAAACATGAATATTGTGAATATTATTAATATATTTGGTATTAATTGACAAAATTTTTATTTTAGACAGCAATGGAAAAAAATAGCAGCAGAGACTTAAATCGTCATACAACCATATTGCAGAGTAAGGAATTGAAGCAGGTGCTTTTCATGGTTCTACCTTTTTGTTTTTCCATTACTGAATCCCAGTATATGTTACCTAATGCCATACTGATGTGGGCATGGTTGCAGTACATAATGGAGACTAGTGTCTATCCACGGGAACCAACGCTCCTGAAGGAGCTCAGAGATGTCACTGCTAGTCACCCTACGTAACCAGACCTCTTTTCTTTTTCCTATTTAGTATATATTCTTCTTTTCAACAATTCTATTTTTAATGCCTTTTCACTGAGATTTATAAGACAAACTATTAAGAATATTCCATAATCACCTGAATGTAATAATAAACTTGTTGCAAAGTATACAAGGAACTATTTACACGTACATATAGAAAGATGATATATATTCATGTTTCAAGTTGCTGTGCACACTTCATCCGATGAAAGAATCGGATTATCCAAACCCTTGAACAAGTTCTGTAAATTTATGATGCAGGGCTTTTTATGGTACATCCCCTGATTCAGGTCAGTTGATGGCATTGCTTTTGAAGCTTATAAACGCAAAGAAGACAATCGAAATTGGAGTATACACTGGATACTCTCTTCTCCTTACCGCACTTGCAATTCCTGACGACGGCAAGGTCTTTTCTTCTTCATGCCAATTGGTTTAATACATATATACATATTGTTGAATCAACCAAAACTAGAGTTCATTCATATGAGTTGGTGATACACAGATTACGGCCATAGATACTGTTCGCGAAACTTATGAAATAGGATTGCCAATAATAAGAAAAGCTGGAGTTGAACACAAAATCAAGTTCATTCACTCTCCTGCTCAACCAGTTCTCGATGAACTCCTCGAAAATGTAAGATACCCATGAAGAACCATTTCCACTTCTTTATATTCACATACACACTCGTGCAGACTTAGACACGGAGAAGTCCTAAAACCGAATCCTTAACCTCGAATTCAAATGAACACCTCAGTACTATTAGACTACTAGTTGGAATAATGATTTCTTTAGTCTTCTGATATACATTGCAGGAAGTTGAGGGAGGGAGCTTTGACTTTGCCTTTGTAGATGCAGACAAGGGAAGCTACTTGGAGTACCATGAAAGGTTAATAAGGCTAGTTAAGGTTGGAGGGATAATTGTATATGATAATACACTGTGGTTTGGCACTGTTGCTTGGCCTAAAGAGGATGTTCCTGAGTCAATCATGTCAACGAGGCTCTCCACCGTAGAATTTAACCAGAGGATTGCAGCTGATTCTCGTGTTCAAATGTCACTTGCTCCTCTCGGTGACGGTCTCACCATCTGTAGACGCATTTCCTAGTTTCTCACTTAAATGATTTATGTTTGAGTTGCTTAAGGAATAAATGGAGTGCACTAAGGTCGTTGGGTACCAGTGAATTGATGAAATTGAGCGTGATTATCAGAACTTTGTTGCAATTGCATTAAAGATATTGACGTCAGTTAAATATACTTGATCCGGAAGCTTTTAAGGTCCGTTTCCTTTCTGCATAATATTGACAAACATTAAAAGGTGGTTGGTTGAGAGTAGGAAGGAATAGGAATGGTAACTAATGACAATTAATATAATTATAATAGTTAATTAAAAAAATTACAGCTTGTATTATAATTATAATAGTTGATTAAAAAAGATTATAGCTTAATCTGAGCCAGAAAGATTACAGCTTGATCGAAGTGACGCGCACGGCGAAAAGATTGACGTCGATATAATGATGATTTCAATGGGTATTTTTGTTTTTATGAGTTTTTGATATAGAGGAATTAAAAAGGATAGGTAATTGGAATTCAACAAACAAGAAAATAAGGATACGCAAGGTTTGATTTTTACGACACCTCTCAGAAACTTGTTCCAAGCAATCCCGATGATCAAAATAAAACCCAGAGACAAACAATCGACACGCCACAATTGAGAAAACAATTGATAAGTGAAAGATGGTTCGAAAAGTAACAAGAATAAGAGAATAATGTTTCTCCTTAAAGCCGACGGCACTCAAACAATATGATCTGAATATTGTAAAACCCTAAAACATAAGTATTTATACCTAGGTCAAATAATAAAAGATTGGGCTAAAATACATGGAAGCCCAAAATAAAACGAAGTCCAACAATTAAATTAATAGGTTTGATATCTTCTTGGGCTTAAGTGATGAAGCATTAAATAGCCCAAATCTTCGTATCTTCAAACTCTAAGCATATCTAGCTCAAAGATTTGAGTTAAATAAATTAGTTTGGGCTCAATTCCATTAAATTCTCCTCTAATAAGTTCGGAATTTGCCATTTTCTCAATATTCTACTCGTGCTTACGACACGAACCCATTAAGAGAAGGGCGAAAAAGTCAGCCGTAAGAATCATCGTCCATGTTCAGCTATTCATCTTCAATTGCGAGTCGGATCCAGAATTACACAGCGTTAGGCTAATTCCTCGCTTTCTCAGTCACCCGAATTCCGAACCGGGTACTTCTCCTTTTATCCGCCATTTGATGTCACGTTCCTGTTATATGTCCTTTTGTTGTCACGTGATTCCGTCTTTGTGTTGGCAATCGCTTTTTCAAGTTTGTGAATTTAACAATGAGTTCGAGAAGAAGACTCTTGTTTTCTTCTTTAATCTTGTGAACTTGGAACTTTTGAAAATGGATTGGGATTGTTGTTCATTTTTTACATGGTATATTGAATTGTATATGTGGAGTGTGAATCAGATTCAGGAAAATGGACAACGAAGCCAAAAGGGCTGTACCTGTGTCGAAGGTGGGGTTATTAGAGAGTCAAACATTGTATCAGGTACTGGTGTCAACTGTTTCATGTTTCGTCTTCTGCTCATGTTCTTCTGGTTGGCTGCTAACTTTGTTAGTTTGTCCGGACAAGTACCGTTTCTTGTTCCAGTTCTTTTTATGTAAATATTGGTAAATGTTTTTGTTGCACATGTAGTATATCCTGGAAACTAGCGTCTTGCCACGTGAACCAGAGCCTCTCAGAGAGCTCAGGAGTGCTACTGCTGGCCACCCGAGGTATTCCTTCTCCATATCATCAAATAATGGTGATTCTTCTTTGGTAGAGGTAGTAATAGCCACTCAAATTCAAGTCTGTAATCTTGAAAAAAAAGAGTCTTGCTTGTGAATGTTTTGGATTTCCTACTGATACTAAGCTGCAGAGTGCTGAGGTAGTCAACAGACAACTATGTGAAATAAATTGAAATAATTGGTAAATGTGTTTTCTAAGAAAAATAAATTGAAGGAAATCCACATTAATTGAACCAAATTTATAGAATTAAAAACATAGACTATGTGAGTATGAAGTGCTTGACATGTTCATCAATTGCCAAAAGCCTTAATTTTATGAATTTATATCATTGAGTATGCAGAGCTACGATGGCCACTGCACCAGATGCAGCTCAATTGATGGCTATGCTCTTGAATCTAGTGAATGCGAAGAAAACTATTGAGATTGGTGTTTTCACTGGTTATTCTCTTCTCCTTACTGCTCTCTCAATCCCTGAGGACGGCAAGGTGCTATTCATTCATGTTATCTGACAGATCAACAGTTTGCTATACCTTTTCTTAATTATCTTAAAGACAAGAAAATTTCTTGCAGATTACTGCTATAGACGTGAATCTTGAGAATTACGAGATAGGATTGCCCATTATAAAGAAAGCTGGTGTTGAACACAAAATAAACTTTATTGAATCAGAGGCTCTACCAGTTCTTGACAAGCTACTAAAAGATGTGAGCATTTCATGTTTCAAACTTTCTCATCAAACTTTCTCTTAATACATCTTCTATCAGTTGAGATTCATTTATAATGGTTGGAACTGCAGCCTGAAAATGAAGGCAGTTATGACTTTGGTTTTGTTGATGCTGACAAAGTGAACTACTGGAACTACCATGAGAGGCTGATGAAACTACTGAAGGTTGGTGGGATAGTTGTATACGATAACACACTGTGGGGAGGCACTGTGGCTATGCCGGAGGAGTATACTCCAGAGGGTATGAGAGAGGGTAGACAGCTTACAATCCAACTTAACAAAAAACTTGCAGCTGATTCGCGTGTCCAAATTTCTCATGCTCCATTAGGTGATGGGATCACAATCTGCAGGCGTGTTGTCTGAGTTTTGGCATTATCTGTTTGTTGTTATTGTTATTGCTTTTCAAAATGAAGAATAAAATAAACTTTGTGTCAACAATTTTTAATTGAAAGTGTTTGAGATGGACAAACAACATGTTTTGTTGTCAGTCACAATGACTTCTCAAGCAATATCTATCACATCGTTTGTGATGGAATTGATGAAATTTAAGTTTGCTGGATTGACAACAAGTTTAAGTTTGCTGGATTGATATTCACAATCACTTCTGAAGCAATGCTTAAGTTTGTTGTCAATTCAGCAAACTGTTTGTTGTTGTTATTGCTTTTCAATGTTCTTTGTGATGGAATTGATGAAGTTTAAACAGCCATATGAATATGTACTTAAGCACCGATAATGGGAAATGGGATATTCTGTACTTGTAAACATGGAAGAAGATTACAAGTACAGAAGAAGATTACAAGTACAAAATGGGAAATAGGCCACGTTAATAATCAGTCAGGAAAATTGGTGGTCCTTTTACGCGTTAAGTGTTGCGTGTTTCACGACATATAGGATGGGGTAGGTTCAGGAACAATGGTAGGCTGATGGGTGGGAAAAGATGGGTTCATGACGACCTCATTTGGTGGTATAGCGAGTTGGATGGTTACATGATTGAGAGATAAGTTCATCCTCCAATATAGAGTTTCTCAGGTTAGAAAAATATGTAATAGGATCAGATGAAGGTGTGAAAACCAATTCAAATGAAGGTTGGACAAATGGCATAGAAGAATCAACTTTTGATTGGCTAGTGGGTTCACTTAAAGGGTCGGAAGTAGTAATAGGTAAAGGGATGGCAGCTCGAGATTGTAAAGGCGATGGGCCTTTTGCCTTATGGGACAGCCAACAAAAAATTCATCGTCTAGCTCAAAGTTCGAATTAATTTGGATGATCATGTGAACTAGTTGCACAGCATAAACAACCAAACATCAGGAGAATTGTAAAATTTAGGTGCAAATCCATAAAGCTTGTCGTAAGGAGTTTTCCCAGTCAAGATTTTAGACGGTGTCTGCTTTATCAAATAAATGGCAGTGAGTATGCAATCCCTCCAAAACACAAGGGAACCAACTTGGAAACGTTAGGCCCCTGCCGCTTTAAAAAGACATTTGACTATTCCATTTTATTGAGGAGTACTGAGACAAAGTTGTTGTAAAATACCAGATTCAAGAAGGATTTTTTTTGAAAAAACATGATTGGTAAATTCAGCACCGTTGTTAGAACAGATTATTTTGGCACATGTATGAAATTGGTTACAGATATAAGCCAGAAAATGAACAAGCAATGAGTAGGCATCAGACTTGTATTTCATAAGTCTAGGTCATATGTGAAAAGTAGAGATAGAAAATAACAATGATCATTCCCTGTAGGCATAACATATTTGCCCTAAGCATCAACATGAATGAAATCAAATAGTTTGCTTGGACAAGTGACAAATTTCATAATGGTCACAAGAATCATTATTGAAACCAAGAGGAGCTAAGACAATGGACGATGGATGGCCAAACCAAGAACAATTGCTCTAGTATCAATGACCCATTCATTAGGCACACAGAGGACAGAACAAAGAGTTAGAAACTCACTAGTGAGGATGGCTTTAGGCTGATTTACCTCCTGTAAAAGACGAAGGAGCTACTATAAAGATTCAATGGTGAGGTCCTTTTCGATGTTGTTGGACTAAGAAATAACAGCATGGTTAGATGAAGTAAAGGGTTGTCTATGCCTTTGTGATAGTATCGATGTCCCGGCGGATAGCTATGAAGCTTGTAGCACTTGTCTTATGTGTGGACAACAATAACATAGTTTGTGAGGAGACATTAGAGAGGACAGGTTTAAAGAGCAGCTTGTTCAAAAATTAGAGGAAGATGTTAGGATCTTCGGGAGAGAGAGAGAGAGGATTATTCCAGAAGAGTTAGTTACAGCTGAGGTGGCTAATTGGTTAGGCATAACAGAATGTAGA
>JAOSBP010000205.1:10376957-10388540 GCA_027563825.1 Erythroxylum mucronatum | reverse complement strand
TATATGCATCTTCCAGTATTCGAAATATGTGCCATCGAACTTATCGATTTTGTTGAGCATATCATCTGGTGCCATCACTCCCACTGGCTTCTAGTTTCCTTTAACTATTGTGGTTCACAGTTATCAAAGTCGATTCCTAGGAAAGGTTGGGTAGGGAGATACAACAGGTCCTACTTAAGTTCCAATTTTCCTTAGACAGAACTTTAGCTAAAGCTCCCAGGAAAATTTGGAGGGGTCACAATTGCTCCCACTTATTACCTAATCTCCTTAGATAGAACCTCCTTAATAAGACCACTCAGTAGCCAAAAATACCTAAGGCAAGTTTTTTGATGTAGATGATCCACTCCTGTGGCAACTGCAGAGCATACTAACTCCAAGCTTCAACACACCTAAGGAAAGTTTTCTGATGTAGAAGATCCACTACTGTGGCAACTACAGAGCATACTCACTTTTCCAAGGCTCTGATACCAATTGTAAGGAAATTAGACTATTTTCACATAACTAGAATACCAGTAGAACAAACACACAACACAAAATTTGAAACAGAGTTCGGCCAAATTATACCTACGTCTCCGAGGCTACTGTACACCCTTTTATTAGGGAGAAAAATAACACTTACAAGTGTTTACACTCAACACTCAACTCACTAGTGTTTACACATTCTCTCAAACCCTTATCCCAATACACCCCAAAATTACTCACAAAAAAAAACTTACTACTCTTAGTAATTCTCTTACTCACCAACTGAGAAGAACTAAGAGTTAATATTTTGTTTTTACTTTGGATGATTTAAATGGAAGGGGGAGGGGGTTTATTTATAGTTGTTGAGCCACCCCCTCCCTTACTTACTTTCCATATAGGACAACGTCCCTTACAAAACTAACACCTTCTTGCGTAAATTGTCTTTGTTATGGCTTCTTGAGTTGTGTCATATGATAAATCTTTGATTGGTGGTTGATCTTGGTGTTTCCCCTTTACCAACATAAGGGTTATAGTGGTCACCTAGTTGAGGTGCTTCATGTTGAAGTAATCAAGTGGCTCTTCAACTGTTAAGGTCATAAACATAGGGGTTATGATGGTCACCTAGTTGAGGTGCTTAGCAATATTGCTATGCATGAAGATGTTAATGATCTAACAGTTGAAGAGCCATTGGATTACTTCAACATGATCGCACCTGTGTTAACATACGACAATGGCTTAAAGTTTGAGGCAACCAAGGGTGTTGTGAACTTAGTTGTTACACGTCTCAAGCATGGTAAACTATCAAAGAAAACTACTCATGTCCCATACCTTGTGCCATCTTTAAGTGCAGTAGAGGATGTTATGAAAGCTAACAAATCCAACAAGAAACATTTTTTGCAATGCTGGAGATTTTAGTTTATTTAGGCCTTCATCATGTGGGCAAGTTAATGGAGGACTTTTATGACAATAATATTTCACAACGTATTAGGAGTAACATACTAGGTAAAGATTCAGGGAAGCAAGTGATTGAAATATGACCAAGATACAAAATTTGGAATGTTGAAATCACGGAACGGTGAAGCAGAAGTTAGTAGACTAGTAGCGTTGAGATGGATGAATGCGAAACAAACTAGTAACAACAATTGGTGGATGAGATAAAGTTAATTTCACATGAACGGAGCCGAGGTATTTTTTATGTATCTAGCTTACACGATCAGGCATGTTAAGTTGTTAACCCACATTCAACCGAAGCTTAAGCTTACGTGTGCCTTTGTAAACTTGTCGACTCTTCACACGAGTGAAGAAGCATGTAATGCTTAGAGCTTGTAGGTTCCAGTTGCTAAATTTCATCTTCTTTTTTTGGTTAACCAGAGAGGGAGGCATTCATTAATAACCAACCTCACAAAATAATATTAAATAAAATAGGTGTAGCTAGGATATTCGCTAAGAAATGTTCTTGGCACTTGGCTTCATCGACGTGTCCAAAGGCAAATAATCTGTGGTGGGACAACTATAGTAAAAAACCTGCCATGCAGTTTCTTATATTATACATGCAATTCTAAAAAAATAAATTAAATACCATGGTTTGTTTCTTTAGTAGTAACGTCGAATTTGGAATTGGCTGTCTTTGAACGTTAAAAGAGAGAGGAAAAGGAAAGTTAGCAGCCAAGGATCAGTAAGAAATGGAATTGCTACCAGCGGAGAGCTCCCGATTGGCGAAGAAACATGGATTCCGATCGCTGAAACTGATAAACGAGGAAATGGACAAATTACTAGGGGAACAACCATTCGGAGCTGACTATGGTCGACTTGAAAACGGCCTTCTCTACTATGTTCGCCGCAATTCCAAGCCCAAAATGCGCGCTGCTCTCGCTCTCGCTGTCAAAGCCGGGTACGCACACACACACTTCAATTTGGAAGTAATATTCATTTTTTGTATTTGTCCGCAGAAGAAAAGAGAAAAAGTGGATGCGAGCTGCTTTTGATTGTTGGGAATTTGTTGGCAGCTCAGTATTGGAAGAGGAGGAAGAGCGAGGAGTGGCTCACATCGTGGAGCATCTTGCTTTTAGCGCTACTAAGAAGTATACCAATCACGATATTGTTAGGTTTCTTGAGAGTATTGGGGCTGAGTTTGGCGCCTGTCAAAATGCTGTTACCTGCGCTGATGAGACTGTTTATGAGTTGTTCGTTCCTGTCGACAAGCCTCAATTGCTGTCCCAGGCCATCTCTGTTTTGGCTGAGTTCAGTTCTGAGGTAGGTTACCTTTGTACCGTTATGCGCTCTTAAACCAAGAGTATGTGAATCATGTCTGCGCACTAGTTTTGTCATTTTACAGATTCGGGTTTCGAAAGATGACTTGGAGAAGGAAAGAGGGGCTGTCATGGAAGAGTACAGAGGGCATCGTAATGCTAGTGGAAGAATGCAGGATGCCCATTGGGCTTTGTTGATGGAAGGTTCAAAGGTTACTGTTGCTTTTGATTTCAATTATTTGGTTTGCTTTTGTACATTCTCTTTTTTGGACATTCATACACGAAATGAATTTGACAGGAAGTAAAATAATTTGTCATTACGTCTTGAGTACTCTATTATAGTAGTATTGTTTTTTCAATAGAAATGTTTTATTGCAGTATGCTGAACGCATACCAATAGGGTTGGAGAAAGTAATTCGTAATGTTTCTCCTGAGACTGTAAAGCAATTCTATAGGAAGTGGTACCATTTGCAAAATATGGCAGTGGTAGCTGTTGGAGATTTTTCTGATACCAAGGTTAGATGTGTTTGTATATGCACAGTCTATTGCAGTTTTAAGTGCTCTTTCCAGTCAAATTTCCTGACAGTCTCTTGCCTTCATATCTTCTTTTAGAGTGTTGTTGAGTTGATAAAAGAGCATTTTGGGCATAAACAATCTGCACCTGACCCACCGATCATACCGATCTTTAAAGTTCCGGCTCATAAGGAACCCCGTTTTTCCTGTTTTGTCGAATCTGAAACTGCTGGGGTATGTAACAGCATGTGAATCAGTACTGAAAAATAAAGTATGGGTTCTGATGTGAATGCCATAAATAGTAATGCTGTTATCTTTATTTCTTTGCACAGTCTGCAGTGATGATTAGCTATAAAATGGTTGCAGATGAACTTAAGACAGTTCAGGACTATAGGAACATGCTTGTGGAATCTATGTTTCTGTATGCTCTAAACCAAAGATTCTTTAAACTATCTCGTAGAAAAGACCCACCATACTTCTCGTGCTCAGCTGCTGCAGATGTTCTTGTTCATCCACTAAAAGCTTGCATAATGACTTCAGCTTGTAAAGAGAGAGGCACTCTGGAAGCCTTAGAATCCATGCTCCTAGAGGTGTGTTTAGCTAGGTTGAATTTTTGTTCACTGTTACTGCAGTGAGGCCATATGTTTCAGGTTGCAAGGGTGTGGTTACATGGGTTTTCAGAACAATGTTTCAGGTTGCAAGGGTGCGGCTACATGGGTTTTCAGAACGTGAGATATCAATTGTTCGAGCTTTACTTATGGCTGAGATTGAGTCAGCCTATCTTGAGCGTGATCAAATGCAGTCAACAAACTTGCGAGATGAATATCTACAAGTACATTTAACTAAAATTTTCTGTTTATTTGGACCATAAATAAATATCAACAACCAATCAATTGTCTCATTTTGCAGCATTTTCTACGAAAGGAGCCTGTTCTTGGAATAGAGTATGAAGCTCAAATTCGGAAAACCCTTCTACCTCGTGGGTGACTGTTATTTCATAGATGAAGTTACTGATTTAACACATTACTATAATAAATTATGATACATGATGTGATTGATCTTGCCATGATTTTTTCATTGCGCAGAGATATTGGCATCAGAAGTGTCGAAATATTCAGAAAAATTACAGACATGCTGTAACTGTGTCATCAAAACTGTTGAACCTCAAGCTTCTGCAACAGTTGATGATTTGAAAAATTTGTTATTGAGAATAAATTTTCTTGAGATGGAAAGAAGCATTTCCCCATGGGATGATGAAAACATTCCAGAAGAGATTATCACTACAAAGCCAACACCGGGGTAAAATTAATTGAATTGTTTCCTTGGATTATTATGCCATTTTATGATATATGGTCGTCTTCCATAGTACTTCTATGAGATAAGCTCACCCATCAATCCCTTTGAGGGAATAGAAACAACATGCAACATAACTAAACATGATGGGGCATGATATCATCAAATGCTTTACTTCGATGCACTAGCCTTTTTTCTTTAATTTTAAGTGTTAATGATGCATGTGCACGGCTTATTAGTAGTGAAACTAATTCAGATAACTTATTAACTTGCTTTCTGAAAAAGACGGACGGCTTGCTATTTCCTCTCATGTGATGTTATGCTAAAATAATTTAAAGGAACATATCACTTTTATATCGATATCATTCAAATCGTCTCTTTCTGATTATACAAAAATATTTGCATTTGCATTTAATATTCATATGAAATTCACACTTGCATTCATTTATTACTTAATAACATTTGCAAATTAGCTGTTTCGGTTGCCGCATTTTATATATCAGGTTGTTTTTGAACTTACAGTTCTAAACTTGATCATATAACTCCTGCAGGGATGTTGTGGATCAGCGTGGGTATTCAAATATTGGAGCTTCTGAGTTGTTTCTATCAAATGGCATGAGAGTTTGTTTCAAGTGTACAGACTTTCTTGATGATCAGGTACAAACTCTTATAGGATTGTCATATCTTATGTTAAGAAATGCTAAATGTGAGGTCCTTCATTATACACGAGGTTCTTCATCATGGATTAGATCTCTTCAAATATAAGCTCAGGTTACTATGTATTAGGAATCGTTGTTACTTGAAATAGAATAAACTCATGCCTTGTCAACAATTGGTTAGTCATATTCTACCTGTCCTAAAAATTTGAACAGTGTGTATAGGATCATCTCTGTTCTTCTTTGACAGTCCTCTATTTAGTTGGTTCCTTGAATAAGAAAGATATTTTGTTTGGTTGTGTTCAATTTTCTTGATGACTAGCTACTTGAGCTTACATGAATTGTTGACTTCTTAAGGCACAATAAGAGTGACTTTGGAAGTTTATGCACCAATGCTGATTTTGGCCTAATGACCATCTTAATGGTTTCAAGAGTCACATCTAATACCGTTGGATATATTCATGACTCCAATTTTTGGGATGAATCGAGCACGATTAAGGTAGTTGGGAATAAAAAGATCTATTCATTTCGTTCTTGGATTCATGAACACTGGGCATTTGGAATGTGATTAATCATAGACAAGATAATTAATGGCATGGATCAAATAACATATGGGTGTTGGTGATGGGGATGATGCGTCTACCATTGTCTTTGGTGGAATACTTGAACATGATTTCATTTTAGGGCATTTTCTTGCCTAGATATGTATGAGAATTGAGGCTTGGAAAATTTAGTATAAGATTATACTATCTGAGGAAGAGGAACATAGAGAGTGTTGTTTCTTGCCTAACATATTTATGAAAGGAGAAGTGTCTTTTTGTGTGAAACTCTGCACTTTGTAGTTGATTAATCTTTTTATATCCCATATGAACTTGTTATATTGGACTAACCTACCTAAGGTGGGTACTACGCAAATACTATCTGCAGTTCTTTCCAGTTTCATTGAAATAGGCGATGGTGTTCTGGTAGTTAACATTATAGATATATGGGGGTTACCAGCAGACATGGTAAAATGCATGATAACCAGCACCTTTCCCACCTTAAAACAAACTTCTTAGATACGGTGACTTGAATGAATTAATGAATCTATTGAGGACTCAATTCTTATCCGCTACTTTTTTTAACAGGTTATTTTTACAGGGTTCTCATATGGGGGCCTCTCAGAAATCTCAGAAACTGACTACATTTCATGCTCAATGGGAACAACCATTGCTGGAGAAATCGGTGTATTTGGCTATAGACCATCAGTGCTAATGGATATGCTTGCTGGTAAGCGAGTTGAAGTTGGTACAAAGATTGGAGCCTACATGAGAACTTTCTCTGGTGATTGTTCACCATCAGATCTGGAGACTGCCTTACAGGTATGTTTATTAGACCTTATGAATAACTAGTTTTATATCATAAGAATTATATTAGCACTTCTCATTAAAGAAAGTGGCTTTATGATGCAATTATTTTAGAAAATTGCAATTGTGTACCTGTCTTTATCTATAGGAGGAGGATATGATTTGTATTAGGGATGTTTAGAAAAGAGAGGAGTCTTTAGGAATATTGACTAGACAAGTTTATCTTACTCCTTTGGATATATTTTTATAATTTGAATTCCTTATGAACCCACTCCCTTCTTGACTGTGTACCAATCTATCCATATTTTTCTCATAATTGGACTCATGTACTCATACTTGTCCTTTGAAAAGTAAAGTGAGATGGTTGTGTTCAATTCCTCAAAAACCACACCTATCCACTTTGTCCAAAGAAATGGGAAGAGCATTATAGGAAGTTAAGTTGATTCAAAGGAAAGAAGACTGTGTGTTTATCCTTGTTGTGGGATGGACAGATATGTCATATAATGGCTTCATATCATCCCATTATTAGTGAGCATTTTCATCTGTGTGGATTTGGAAGATATAGGGATTGAAAATCAAGTTCCACAGACCCATGTCTAGCCTCTTGAGGGCTAATTCATCAATTTAAGATAATGCTTATGATACAAGCTCCACGGCAAAAGCAGCAACAACGCCCTTGTTTGTGTATCATCACCACAGCAGGACACGTGGGGAAGAAGACTCATCAGAACTAGGGATTGTTGTTTTGCTCTGAGGACAACATGGGACAATTGGTAGCGACAAATGGAGAAGTGGTGGAAGTTAATTTCATGTGTTAATTTCAGTAACAGGTTTGTAGCAATATGGACTGCGATTCATTATCCTAACTTTTTGGCATTTTTCCGTTTGATTTCTTATGTATATATGTTAATGCCTAGGTTATGAAGGCATGGAATTTCTCATTCTAAAAATTAGTGTTTGCTTGAGATCGGAAGGTTCTCTCTATTTCTCTGAGCTTTCACCCCACCTTTCACCATAGGTCGTAAGGGTCGTAAGACTCACAAATCTAAAGTCTTTGAGGTCTCGGGGCTCAAATTTCTCTATGACACAGCCAATAACTCGATCTCAAACTCAATCCCATATCAATTTGGTATTAGAGCTAGGGGTTATGGGGGAGCCATGCAATCTACAACAACAATTCAAAGCATTCTTTTAGCAATATCAAGCTAATAGGGCTGGTGATTTGGCTAGGCAATAGGAACTTTCAGCCCAAATGGAGGCACTCTCACATGCTCTGGTTGGATCAAAGGTGGAGGGCTGGGATGCTGCTGAGAGTAGTATTGCTGGAGCACAAAGGTAGCTATGTGTAGGAAATGAGTCGGGTGAAGGGGGACATTTTGTGCTCAAGTATTCCAAACTTGACTTCTCTCACTTTGGTGGTACCACTAATCCCCTTGGGTGGTTCAATCATTGCGAGCACTTTCTCCATCACCAACGAACACCAAAAGAAGAGAAGGTTGATCTAGCCTCCTATCACCTTGAAGATGATGCCCAGATTCGGTTCCTCAAGCTAGAACGAGATCAACCCCACCTTTGTTGGGAGGAGTTCAAGGACTTATGCCACGTATGGTTTGGAACATCGAAACACATTAATGAACTTGGAGAATTAGCAAAACTTTAGAGGACCGGCACGGTGGGGGATTGCCAATGCAAGTTTGAGTTACTGGTGGCTCTAGCGAGTGCTCTTACCTCTGAACAAGAAGTGGAGATATTCCTCAGTGGCATGTCGGATTACATTGCAGTGGAAATGGAGGCCAAGGGTCCGCATGACGTGCATGAGGTGATGAGTCTTACTCGGCTATACGAGAAAAAAGCAGTCTAGCAACAATCGGAACCAACTCAAAATCGACATCTTCCCATCACTTGCAGCCATCAAACTGCTATGACACTAACTCAGCCTTGCCATCCTTTTCTGAAGCGGCTCTCTGGACCCAAAATGGAGGAGAAAAGACTTAAGGGACTTTGTTTCAACTGTGATGAGCATTATGTTTGAGGCCATCAATGCAAGAAGTTGTTCTAGTTTGAGGTCCAGGATGAAGAAATGACTAAAGTTGGGGAGCAAACGGAAGAGGAAACAGGTGCAGAGTTGGAAATATCCATCCATGCCATCATAAGTATCAACTCACCCCAAACCATGATTGTCAATGGCTTAATTCAGAATCTTCCAGCGGTAGTGTTAATTGATATCGACACTATGCATAGCTTCCTGGACACCCAAGTTGCCAACCAACTTGGTTTACAAACAGAACTTCATGTAGAACTATGCGTAGTGTTCGCAAATGGGGAGTGAGTACAAAGCCCTGGTGTGTGTCTAAGGCTGAAGCTACGATTGGGAGACTACCATTTCACCCAATTTTTTTCCTTTTGTCCGTTCCTAACTTTGGTGTAGTACTTGAAATCAATTGGCTGAACTACTTGTGCATGGTCTATTGGGACTTCATGCAAATGACATGAAGGGTCGGTGGTGGAACTCCAAAGGAGTTATTATCAAGGTACCTTGTGCCATCAACTACAACTATTATTAAGACGGATTGACAGACAGAGATATAAAGGTTAATAGCAGAATTTGAAGATAACTTTTAGGAGCCTAGTGACATACCTCCTCACATGTTCAGGCACCAAATCCCATTAGAAATCGGCACCAACCCAATTTTGGTTTGACCATATTGGTACCCACACCCCAAAAAGATGAAATCGAGAAGTATGTGCACTAAAATGATGGACAAAGGAATAATCTGCCCAAGCCAATCTCATTTCTCTTCACTGGTCCTTTTAGAAAAATTAGATGATAGTTGGCGATTCTGTTTAGATTTTTGCACCCTTAATGAGAAGGCGGTAAAGGATAAATTTTCGATTCCTATGATAGAGGAATTATTGGAAGAACTTCATGGAGCTACCTTTTTCTCTAAGTTGGATTTTCACTCTGATTACCACCAAATTTGAATGGCATCAATGGATGTGGAGAAGATTGCCTTATGAACACACCATGGACACTTCAACTTGTGATGCCCTTTGGGCCTACAGATGCTCCCACAACATTCCAGACACTAATGAATTGACTTTTTTAGAAATTTTTGTGCAAATTCGTCTTAGTATTCTTCGATGATATTCTAGTGTACAACTCTACTTGGGTAGAACACTGGCAACATCTATGTGAGGTATTTTCTACACTGAATCTCAGTTTGTACTCCTCAAAGATCCAAGTGCTTATTAAGTCAAACCTTTGTGTCATATTTGGATCATGTTATTTTGAGGTTTGGGGTTGCGGCAAATAAGCAAAAAGTTGCTGCAATGCTTAATTGGCCAAGACCCACCACCCTATAGGGACTACGAGGTTTCCTTGGGCTCATCGGTTATTACCGACATTTTGTACAAAACTATGGAGTTATTGCAGCACCACTAACCACAATGCTATGATGGAACTCTTTTTCATGGACAAAAGCATCCATCAATGCCTTTGATTGGGGTATTAGTGCGGTGCTCCAACATGAGGGACGACCCATTGCATACTATAGCTAAGCATTTGCAGTCTGCCACCAAGGACTCTTGACATACGAGAAGGAATTGATTAGATTAGCAATGACGGTATGCCGTTGGAGGCCATATCTTTGGGGCCAAAAATTTGTCATCAAAATCGACCACTATAGCATTAATTTCCTCCTAGAATAGCGCATTTGTACCTCACCACAACAATGATGGATCAACAAGTTGTGTGGATTTGATTTTGTAGTACAATATCGTGCAGGAAAGGAAAATCATGTGGTGGACGCTCTTTCTCACCAAAATGAGGATCAAGGAGTACGTTGGCCATTTCCAGCCCTTATGCCCACATTTTTGAAGCAATTAAAGAGGAAGTCTTGTCCATACCATCATTCCAACAATTGTTCTCTAAGATACATGGTCTGTGGTAGAACTTATCTCACTCAAGATTCCCATTGGCAGCAACCATCATTTAAGCAACCCATCAGTTAGGCGATGAAGGATATCAAAAAACACTGAAACAATTTTTGCGGGCATGTGAGTTTTGTCAGCGGAACAAAGTGGGAGAATCTACAGCCAACTAGCCTCCTTCAACTGTTGCAAATGACCTCGCAGGTTTGGGTAGACATCTCTGTGGACTTTATTGTTGGAAAGTCGGTTATATTGCTTGTGGATGACCGTTTCTCCAAAAGTGCTCATTTCTTGTTGCTTTCTCACCCTTACATGCTATTAGTGTGGCACGAATATTTTTTGACAACATTTTTAAGTTACATGGCCTACCAGAGACAATGGTTAATGACTGGAATGTTATTTTCACAAGTAATTTTTGGAAAGAATTGTTCAAGTTGAGCAAAATCCGGCTAGCTTTTAGTTCTAACGTATCACCCTTTGATGGGCATAATGAGGTGGTAAATCGAACATTGGAGATGTACTTATGTTGCTTCACTGTAAACTATGAAGCACGGACACGGCAAAATGGAGCCGTGTCTGTGTGTTCGACGTGTGTCCAACACGGACACGTGGTGGACACATGTCCGTACGTGTCAGAATAAAAAAATTATTTTCATTGGCTTGAACACGGCTGGAGACGGCTCGGACACGGCTTGAAACGGCTCGGACACGTCTTAATATGGCTCGTAACATTTTTATGAATTATTCAAAAATTTATTTAGTTGACATGGGTAGTTTTCCTTATTAAGAAAGATATAATTGTTAGAACTTTTCAAATTCCTCGTGGTTTTCCACTTGACGTCGCTCCTCCTTGTTTTCTCAAGTTCTTCTACAGTGGTTCCATCTGTTCTTCATACGACGCTAGCTTCCATTTGCTCCTTCACGTCTGCACTGGTTCTTCATACAACGCTATCTTCATAATGTCATGCAGGTTCGTTAACGTCATGCCCTTTTTTGTGGTGCGGCAATGACTTTGGAACTGGCTTTCCCATCCAAAGTCGTTTCCATTACACATGATTTTCAGAGTCGTGTGAACACGACTCTGAAAACCGTGTACAAAGTCGTGGAACAAACTTAAAAAACTTATTAATTCCT
>JAOSBP010000205.1:10354994-10369258 GCA_027563825.1 Erythroxylum mucronatum | reverse complement strand
TTTCTTTTGAGAGCCTGTCATATGTCTGTTAGCTCCAGAGTCTATAATCCAAGGATTATCTTTAGAATTGTAGTACTCAATACTTGATTTGACAAGGTTTGATGCACCAACTGTGGAAGCAGAGTCTGTTTTTGAGAGAACCTGTCTTAAGGCCTGAAGTTCCTCATCGGATAATGCCCCAGCTAATGACATTTTAGACACTTCATTTCCATCAGACAAGTGAGCTTGACCCCTTACCACTGAGATGCCTCATTTTCCACGACTCTGATTAGGCCTTCCATTCAATTTCCAGCAGGTTTCTTGGGTATGTCTTGATTTTCCACAGTAATCACAGTGTAAGTGATCCTTATCAGAGGAGGTATTTGCAGGTTTTGACTTTTCAGTAGAACTTGCTACTAATCCTACTTTTTCAATGATAGGTGTATGTAGCATAACATTTCGCCTACCTTCTTCTTGCTATATTAGAGTATGTGCGAGTTGAACAGAAGGGAAAGGATCTTTTCCCAGTATTGTAGCTCGTATATGATCATACTTTGGGTCAAGACATGCTAAAAAATAAAATACCCGATCTTTGTCTATCATTTTTTGGAATCTGGCAGCGTCTTTTGAGCATTTTGCTTGAAAGTCCTGATAATAGTCTAACTCCTGCCACAATCCATATAACTCCGCAAAATACTGTGATACAGTCATATCTCCTTGCTTCGTGTAGTGCAATTTCGTACGAATATCAAAAAATTTGAGCTTTATTACCTGTGTGAGAATAGGTCAGAGAAGCAGCTTTCCATATCTTTGCTACTGTGTCAAGTAGCAAGTATGTCTGAGCAATCTCCGGCTTCATTGAATTGATGAGCCAAGACATGACGAGAGAATTCTCGGACTCCCACTAATTATAATCTGAATTATTGACGTCGAGTCTCTTATTGTCATCATTAATGTAACCTGTAATCCTCTAGCTTTGATGAACAACAAGCAAGATCTTGACCAAGCAAGATAATTAGTTTCATCAAGTTTTACAGGACTGATTTGAAGTGAAGGATTATCGGAACTCGACATAATTACCTTCTTTCCTTCCATCTTCTTTAGTGTTACTCAGGACAACCAACAAAAAAATGTCAATAGAGTAAATAGAAGCTATTCAAAAAAAATGTGCTTCTTGTATATGGGCAGAAAATTTACCAAACGGACCAGAAACACAAAATACACGGAGGAGAGGCAAGGAAGCAAGGGTATTGGCAGAAGGTAAGGGTACAGCTTCCGGTGAGGCAAGAGGCCGGTGACCCTGATGGAGAAATAATCGAGACGAAATACTGGCCGGAGGCCGGCGCGTGGTGCTCACTCGCGACGACGGTAGAGAAGAAATCTAGGTGGGTGGTGAGAAGAAAAACACTTTGCTGTTTGGGCTAGTACACACTCAGCTAGTGAAGAACAACCGAAGAAAAAAAAGGAACAGTCCCTAAATCAGATAGGGCTTTGATACCAAGTTGAATGTTGAAGATAATTTGTATTTCTTATATTTGTGTAAATAGGAGCAAGGTTTTATATACAAAATTCCTAGGACTATTTAGGAAGTAATCTAGCTATTAACTTTATGAAATCTCTCAATTATAGGAGAGATTATAGGTGTAATTATCACAATATCAATATAATATCAATGCTAATAATCTCTGGTCAACAGTTTCTTCTTATTATGTAAATTTAATCCTAAATCATAGTTTTCCTAATATATTTATATATTCTGCAACAGTCTTGATACACATTTATAGTATAAAATGAACAACTAATTACTGAATCCTATCTCTATAATCAAGCTTATACTATTTGTTACAATTTTATTTGATACCTAAATATTTGATATCATTTTATCTAATTTGTAACCATTTGCTTTCCTTTGTTTGTTCTGCTTGCAGGGTGGAATCCCAAAACCCCCTGAACCAATTTTCCACTTTAACCGTGATGATCTCAAAGGGTTGCCTTTTACTTTCCCTACAAAAATAATTAGGTAATGTTTCTGTTACTGGAGAGAAAGATATATCTACATCTAACATGCATAGAATTGTGTAGATCCAGTTTCATTATCGTATTGACTTCAGACTTTTCTTGAAAAATAGAGTTGCTTCCCAATCTCTTCCACATCAATGTTTTTACTTCTCTTCCCTAATCTTCTTTAAATATCTGAGGTGCTGCTCAGTTTTCTGCGTTTATGATACAATCGCTTATATTAAATATCTAATACCTCCTAAAAAATGTGGTTTATTTAGAGAAGTAGTGAAGAGCCCCATGGTGGAAGCACAATGCTCAGTGCAGTTAAGCTTTCCTGTGGTGCTGAAGAATGGGATAATGGTTTGTGGTCTTCTTTTATGTTCAAATTTCGATACTTATATAATTGGTCATTCTGTGGTCCTTAGAGATTTCCAATTTTTCTATAATCAAATATCTTTCTTTTTAAAAAACTTAACTGGCAGGTCGATGAGATTCACAACATTGGTTTCTTGAGCAAACTTCTTGAAACAAAGATATTGCAGATTCTCCGTTTCAAGCATGGCCAGGTGTGCATATTACGTCCTTGATTATGACAGGTTATATCTAGCCGTGAATTTACTGTTATCTCTATGCTTCAGATCTATTCTGCTGGTGTCTCAGTTTTCCTTGGTGGTAATAAACCTTCAAGAACTGGTGATATCAGAGGTGACATAAACATAAACTTCTCTTGCGATCCTGACATCTCCTTAAAGCTGGTTGGTGTTTTATGGCTATAACTTTTCCTTCATCAAAATGCTGTCATCATTGAATCAGTATTTTATGGTAATCAACTTCTTTGCAGGTTGATCTTGCTCTAAATGAGGTATTACGCCTTCAAGAAGAAGGACCTACAGATGAGGATGTCTCCACAGTGCTTGAACTTGAGCAAAGGGCCTATGAAAATGGACTACAGGTAAAGATTCTATTGTGACTTAAGTTTCCCATTTACCTGGCCAGTTAACTAGAGAGACAAATTGGGTGCATTCTTTCACTATTGGTGCTTTAATTTGTTGCTTCTACTGATTTGCCTTTATTCTTTCAGGAGAACCATTGCTGGCTGGAAAGGATCCTACGAAGCTATCAGTCAAGGACATACACGGATGATGTGGGCACCTCATTTGAGGTTGGTATCAATAATTGTGTTTTTGACTCTCTGATTTAGTCATGTTATGTGCTGTAAGATGTTCTTTTTAATCTGTAAAAGCAACACATTTATTCAATTATCATTTAATTACTGCAGTAGAAGAACGATCAAATTAGTTACAGCATGTTCAGACATAGTCTTAGTTGGCATAAGCATGTCTTTGTTTACTATTCCTTGTAAAAGTTAGAAATGCTACTGTCAAATAAAACTAGATTAACGAAAAGAAAACATGCATTGGTTTCCTTATGTTCCTTGAGTTGCTATAATTATTCTTCATTTCTTTGGTGAAGCTTCTGGATGAAGGGCGGTCTAAAGTTAGGCAATCTCTTACACCGTCATCAGCACAACTCACGCTGCAAAGGATATTGCCCTATCCTTGCAAAAGACAGTATACCTCTGTCGTTCTAATGGCCCAGACAACCCGCTTTCAGTTTCTGAGGTCAATTTTGCAATTACAGCGGACTTCTTTTACTACAGAAGCCAAGGTAATTAGTGCAATTATTTTGTAGTTGTCTTGTTGCTAGCAAATTGGGCCGTCGGGACATTATTGTTTGTTTCGAACTTTCCTTATATAATTGATAATTATATGACTTGCAAATAAATTTGAAATCACCATGTAGAACATGGATAATGTTTCTATATATATATATATATATTGTGTGTGTGTGTGAGTAAGCGCAATTACCCTGCAAAATCTATATATATATATATATATAGTGTGTGTGTGTGTGTGAGTAAGCGCATTTACCCTGCAAAATCTATATATATATATATATATATATATTGTGTATGTGTGTGTGTGTGTGTGTGTAAGTGCATTTACCCTGCAAAACCTACCCTGCTGCACTCTCTTTAATAGAGCCCTTGTGCATTTAAGCTTTGCATTTCTGTTATAAATCTTAAGATCTGATACATATGTCTGGTTTTTGTTGTTAATGTCAGATTGTAGCAACCATTGCCGGATTGACCATCATAGCTGTCAGCTTTTGGAGAAATTCAAGGAGTACCCTGAAATCTTAGGAAGCTCACATGTCTGAGCTGTGTACAACAAACACTACAGCAATTAGAATCGATTAAAGAGTGTTAGACGGTAGATATTATGCGAAGAAAAATATTCATTCAGTATCCCTTTTGTACATTCATATCAATACGGCCAATGTGTGGCAACTTGAATCATTAGGAAAAGGAAAAGAAAGCCATCCTTTTCGTTAAGATGTCATTTAAAGATTTAGTAAATTCGAGAATATGAAAATTTGGATCTCAATTATTCTATAATTTCTTATTCCCAAGTACCTCATCCAGTAATAGAATCAATATTCAAATTCACTCAATTATTATGCAAGTTTAAAGGATATGTTTTTTGTTTTACCAAGAATCAAATCTCAATAGAGCTTGAGACTTGTTTGTATGTATGTACATAAAATGGTAATTTTCATTGCCTGAAATAAATGTCGAATTAGTGGTTGTTTATACTTGTATTGGAAGCCCAATTCGAGTCTAGGACATAAACCAGCGTAACGACAAGTGAGCCCATAATCACCATCGAACCAGTCTACTATTGAAACCTGAGCCTGAAGGGTAAAAGTGACATTTTATAACGGAGACGAAGTTAGGGTTTTATTGTCTACAATTTCCTGGCGATTCTTTCTCTCCAACGCCAAAGGTTTCTCTCCTCTCTGTCTCTTTCCCTCTCTACGTTGCTTTTTAAGCATTGTCATTCTCAATACGTGCTATTTTTTGTACATGGGTTACTGACAAAATGCCCTATTCGAAAGCATTTTAAGTAAAATTTATTGTGATGTGAATGCAGGTAAGAATTCGTTCTACGAAAATGGAGAAAACAAAGGGTAGAAAGGAGGAGGTGGTCACCAGAGAGTACACCATCAACCTCCATAAGCGTTTGCATGGCTGGTAACCTTTCTCATCCGTCTTTTTTTTTTATTGCCTTTTCTTTATTGTTCTTAACCTATTTATTTTTCATTATTACTCTCTCTCTCTATCGCTCTCTCTTCTTTCGGGTTTTTGAGTTGGATGTGTAGTCTTGTGGTCTTTTTTTTTTCCCCCCTAACCTTGACATCTTCTATTTATGCTATTTGAGTTAAAATGTGACGAACTTGTGATTTTTGAGTGGTTAACTCTGAACTGGGGTGTCGGCAAGTACGATAATATGGCTTGTGATGGCCTTGTCCTATTCGATTTTGACATTTCGTAAGATTTTAAATGCATCTGGAGAGAAAGTATTGAAGGTTGTTTGTTGATATTTGTGTATTTAACTGAAGTCAATATTATGTTCAATTTGTTTTCTTTAGTGTAGTCTTATGTTGTTGGAGGCAGCTGCATTCAATTCATATAGTGGAGTGATTATTGGGTGTCACGTATTGAAGGATGGATGGATAACTCGTCCATCCCAAGAATGAATGTGGCTTTTGAGTTAGAGATAAGAAGAGTGTTATGGATTTCGACGCATCTGATATTTCTTTCGATATTTTGGTTGGATCACCATGGAAATTGAACCATGATTTGTTAATTTGGGAGGGTTTGATAAAACCAATGATTGTTAGGAGCGAATGTGTCTTTTGATTTATCGTTGTATTTCTAATAGAGTAAGAGAACTGAAGCTCATTTGGTCATTGACTTTTCATGTTTCTCATATTCTTGGTATGTTTGGATGTGAGCTAAAATTTTGTAAGTTGATGAATGTTTACTTTAAACTATGCAAACAGCACCTTCAAGAAGAAGGCACCCAAAGCCATAAAGGAGATAAGGAAGTTTGCCCAAAAGGCTATGGGTACAACTGATGTGAGGGTTGATGTGAAGTTGAACAAACACATCTGGAGCAGGGGCATACGGAGCGTGCCGAGGAGGGTCAGGGTTCGCATTGCTCGAAGGAGGAATGACGATGAAGATGCAAAGGAAGAGCTTTACTCACTCGTAACTGTTGCAGAAATCCCATCAGAAGGGCTGAAGGGCCTTAGCACCAAGGTCATTGAAGATGATGATTGATACTTGAGTTCTAGATGTTGAAATTGTCATTTAGAAGCAAAAGGTTAAACAGAGAATTTTGAGAAATGTTGACAGTTTTCAGACAGATTTGTGTTGGTCAGACTTCGCTTCTGGTGTTAAAGACTGTTGGACAGACATTTTTATCATTTTGCTTTGTTAATCGTAATACGATATCCATAGATTACAGTTAAAGCTTCTGTTTCCGGGGTATTTTTCTTGGCCTTGCTCGTTGCCTGTACTTTCAAAATTTCACTGGACCTTTTCAGCGGAAATCTGGTATGCATGCTCTTTTAGGTATTATGAACTCAAGCAATAGGTGGACCTGACTTTAAACGAGTAATGCAACTTTGGTGACGATCCATATGAATAGCAGGAGAAATTGATATACTGCCGCGAGGAATGCTGTTCTGAGAAAAAAATGAATATAACTCATAAAGCAAACTCAACAAAGGTATCTATATAAGTTAAAAGAAAACATAAACTTCCCTCTCAATCGGGCTTTTTGTTCTGTTTTTTTTTTTTTGACTTGGTACAACTTGTGCTTCACAATTACGAAAATGGACGTCAGATATGCAAGAAGAAAGAAAATGCTGGTAATTTCGTAGGGTCAGATATGGCTCAATAGTAAGAGGCGTGCAGTTAAATTGCAACAAAATCTTAAGATCTTGGGGTCGAATCTCCCTAAGACCAAAGAAGACAATACTGATTAAGGTTGTGGTCGCGTGCAAATTTGAAGTATTCGGGGGATTCAAGTTTCGGTATACAAAACACGGGCCCAACATTTAAAATGGTTCTAATTAACTATCTTCTTCTTTTAAACTCTATTATGGAAAAAAAAAACTCACTTTCATTCTTAATAATTCAAATTCCTAATTTTTAATGGTAATACGACCTCAATCATTGGAGCATGTGCCAAACATGTAACTTTTACGTAATATAGTATTGCCAACACAAGACTAACATGAAAGTGTGTATGATTCATATTGCTTGATTAAAGGTAGAGCATAAGGTTATGTAACTAACAATGGAGAAGCATAACTAACCACTTTGGAACACAACCTCAACACGGTGATATATAAGTGTTGTGTTGTATGGTCCTTCTTCACTTCTTCCAAAATTAATCCATTTTGTTCCAATTCTTCTCTAAGTTTGGTTTCTTTTCCTAGAAAAGGTAGAAAGAAGACTGAAATAAAATGTATCCTAGGGTAATGTTAAGCAATTTAAGATCTAGTTAGTTAATAGGGGATTCGCAAAAAGAGAAGGCATTGATTTTAATGTAACCTTTTTCCTATGTCTTCTAAAGATTAAAGATACCTTTCGAAGTGATCATGGTAATATTAACTCATTTTCATAAGAAGCTACATTGAATGGATATTAATATCACTTTCTTGAATAGAGACCTTTATGAGGTTTATATAGAGCAACAAGAAGGGTTTCAGGACTAGTATAAAACTTATAGGGTCTTTAAATTGGGGAAGTCTATATAGGATTTAAAATAAGCTTCCAAGTAGTGTTAGTTGAAGTTTGATGAGGTTGTTACCTTATTTGACTTTGTAGAAAATAACGTTGAAAGATGGTTATATTACATGTAAGAGAGTAAGGTCAGTTTTCTACTTTTATATGTATATGATATCTTACTTGCATCGAATGACTTGACTATGCTGTATGAGGTTAAGCAACTTTTGGCTAAGAATTCTGATATGAAGGACCTTGGTAAGACATCTTTCATCCTAAATATTTAGATTCACCACCATAGTTTTCAAACTTACTGGGACTCTCACAAAGTGCATACATTGAGCGTGTATTGCAAAGATTTAATATGGTTTATTATAGACTTATTGCAGCACCTATCTCTTATAGTGAAAGGTTACCTATAGCATAGCATCCAAAAAACAAGATTGGCAGAGAGACCATGAGGAATGTCCCTTATTCTAGTTCAATAGGACCGTGATATATGCTCAAGTCTGCATTAAACTGGACATTGCATTTGTTGTTAGACTGCTTGATAGGTATCTGGTCAACTCATATATAGACTACTAAAATGTAGTTAAATAAGTTTTGAGATACCTTAAAGGAATTAAGGATTATATGTTAACATTCAAAATGGTTGACAATTTATATCTTATTAGTTATATAGATTTAGACTTTGCTAAATATCCAGATAATCGAAAGTTTACATCATGATACATTTTATAATAGCAGATGTTGCTATCTTATGAAAGAGTGTCAAACTAATACTGGTGACCTTCTCAATATGCATGTAGAGTTTATAACTTGTTATGGGACTGCTTCATAGGTTGTTTGCCTTAGAAATTTGATCTTTTAGTTATAGTCGATTCAATTGTTAGGCCCATTCAATTATATTGTGATAATCTTTCTGCTATATTATTTAGTAACAACAATAAGAATATCACAAAATCTAAGCATTATAGGTCACATATTTGACTCTAAAGGAATTGGTGTAGAAATGTGACATATTAATGGACCACCGCATATATGTTAGCTAATACATTGACTAAAGAACTTCGCCCAACTATTTTTGAGAGACGTAAATATAGTATGGATTTGTTAAGGTCTTTGGATACTATTAGTTATAGATCATTATGTTTTGCTCCTAATATAGTTGTATTTTCATGTAATATGATAATACTATTTTCACACATATACGCTCACGCGCTCACATGCACAATATATATATATATATATATATATACTAATGATCATTATGTTGTTCTCGATTATCCAATTTATTATACATTGTCATAATATAGATGAACGTCTTTATATTTATGTCAATCTTAAGTATTTTAATGGTCACTAGACATATAAATAGATTGACTTTGATCTTAAATCTACAAGTCACATATAGATGTTGTGAGAAATTCATAAATTTATAAATCCCATACATGTTTCTTTTAATGTAGTTTAACATCTAGTAAGAGAAAATAAATTTCTTTGTTGTAATTTAACATAAAGTTGAAAAAAATTGAGACCTATAAACGAAACTATAATACATTTCAAATCATACATGTGTTATTGTAGTTTATCACACCTTATTTTTTCATTCACGTCAGTAAGATATTAGATATGTGTGATTGTATTAGATTTACGTCACATATGACATGCATTTAATATTTTTCAGTATTAAAAGCTTTTCAGGATTGAATAATGGACTTTTATTATCTTTGAATAATGTATTTTATACTGTCCGACTGTTACATTGATTGTCTTAGCCTCTTATACGGCTTTTTACTTTTTACTATAACTGTTATAATTAATAAAAGGGAGAATGTTGAAATTTTAATTTCCTTTTGGATAATTATTAATTACAACTTGTATGAAAATTAACAATAAGAAAATTAATGTTGATATGGATTAAAGATAATAAAGAAGCATAAAAAATAATCTGGTTGAATGAGCTAAAACTAATAAGAAAATAGGTCGTTATTAGTATGAGTTGATTATCCATTAGACCTGTAATAAGGAGGCTTAACAAGTTTGTTATAGGGATTCTTGCTCTGGAATAACTAATTTCTGCTTGAAACTCCAATTTCAGAAAACCGAAATAGAGAGAACCGACGAAAATCATTATCTCCACATCATATTATCTATTCACTGAATTTATATCAGCTCTTTAATAGTTTTTATTCGATCTTAAGAAAAGGATTTGAAAAGCTCCGGAGCACCAAGGCATTTTACCATTAAGGCTTCAGTGCTTGAAACCAGTTGCACCACCCCTGGCAAAGAGTGAGAGGACCATATGATGTATGCAGCTTTCCAAAAATCCCAGGATGAATCACAACAAACACGAGTAAAAACGAAAATGGCTTTTGCGACAAAACAGAAAAATAACTTATAATTCACATCTTAAAATTGTATCAGAAATCTCAAGAATAGGTCTATGCGCAGTTCAATTATATCTCAAAATTAAAGGCCAAATAGTACATCCTCATGTCGTAAAACCCAACCCTGTTCAATCACAGGTCTGCCTTTCCTGGGTATCTGGGGAATGGAATGACATCTCTAATGTTTTCAACGCCAGTGGCGAAAAGTATCATTCGCTCAAAGCCTAAGCCGAATCCACTATGCTTCACTGTCCCAAAGCGTCGAAGGTCAAGGTACCACTCATATGGCGCAAGAGGCAGCCCCATCTCAAGAATTCTGCAACAAACACGCACACCCAACAAAAATTGTACTCAGCTTGATACAGATTTTATGGTTTAATGGTTAAATTTAAGAGACACTTAAGTACATGGAATTTCTCATAAGATAAGATCTACCGGAGCCCAATTCTCATACCTTTCCTTAATAACCTCCAAGCGTTCCTCCCTTTGGCTTCCACCAATCAACTCCCCAACCTAGAAATTGAAAAAATAAGCTAGTTTATATTTTCTAGAGATACAAGGAAGTAGAAAGAGAGAAACTAACAAATCATACAGAAATCTGTAACATGTATACATTGTAGCATACCTTAGGTACAAGAACATCCATAGCAGCCACTGTTTTGTTGTCTTCATTGACCTTCATGTAGAAAGCCTTGATACCTTTGGGATAGTTGTATACAATCACAGGCTTCTTAAATTTTTCCTCTGTTAAGTATCTGCATTATTCATCAAATTAAGACAGTATGACCACACACCCATATTGTCACAAATCCAGTGCCTTAATGCCAAGGAAAAAGACCTGCATACCTCTCATGCTCAGATGCCAAATCAATTCCCCACTCAACTTTATTCTCAAACTTCTTACCAGCCTTTACAGCTTCCTCCAATAGTTGCACTGCCTCTGTGTACGAAACACGCTCAAATGGAGTTGATGCAACCATTCTTAGCCGATCGATGCAGGTTTTATCATAAAGCTTAGCCATAATTTCCAAATCATCAAAACACTTGTCAAGTAGCCATCTACACATATACTTCACATATGCCTCAGCGCAGTTCATGTCATCCTGCAGAATTATCAAACATCATATACAGATGTCCATTTCATTCATTGAAGAGAAGCACTGGAAAAGACTCAGATTCTCATTCAACTAACGAATACCAAAACTTAAAAGAAGATTTTACACTCATGATCGTAGAAAGTAAGATATCAATAGTACAACATTCAGTTGTTTTAACACCGAACAGGAATTTTCTTTTAAGAGAGAAGCTGTGATTTGATCTCTCTAACTGACCCAACCAGCTTCTCTTTCCACTGATATGACAAACAGAAAATTGATCAGGTGAATTATGTGATATACAGCATCATGATTGGACATAGGTATAACACTTGACACTTCAAGAACAATATAAGAGCATTAAGACAAAAAATTTCTAGGCAGGTATCCAAGGCCTTTTGACAGCACCAGCATCCAACCAGTTTATGAAAAATCAATAGAGTTAGATACCTTCAGATCAGCAAATGCAATTTCAGGTTCCACCATCCAAAATTCAGCCAAATGTCTTGAAGTGTGGGAGTTTTCTGCTCGAAAAGTTGGTCCAAAAGTATAAACACTGCTAACAGCGGAGGCATAGGTTTCAACTTGTAATTGGCCAGAGACAGTCAAAAATGCTTGGCGGGAAAAGAAATCCAGAGCATAATCTATTTCACCATCTTTTTGGGGGATACCCGGTTTAAGTTTAGATCTCTCCTCCAGCTTTGATACATGCTCTTTTGCTCTCGTTAATTCAGCAACTGAAACGCTTATTTCATCCTTACTTGCTTTGGCAGATTTGAGTTTAGCAACAGCATCACCTTTCTCCTTCACTAGAAGCTTAGCAGTTTCTATGTCAGCCTCTGATGGGGGAGGATTCTTTACCAAATCTTTCTTTATCTTTTCAGCTTCATTGATCAAGGTAGTAACTTGAAACATTTCACCAGCGCCTTCACAATCACTAGTTGTGATAATAGGCGTGTGAATATATAGAAAACCATGCTCCTGAAAGAAGGAATGAGTGGCAAAAGCTAGTGCATTGCGGATTCTAGCAATTGCAGCAATCTGGGAACGTCCACAATTACCAATAAGTTACAAGTCCATAACAGAATGAATCGTGGTATATAGTAAGAAAAATAAAATAAAAGTTGAAACTTTTCCACAATACTTATTAAAGACAACTTAATTATGCTTCCATCCCCCAAATTTTAGGATTTCAAATCTTCCAGGCAAATAACAAAATTTAGAGGTAATTTATGGATTTTTTTTCACTTCACAAAGCATATCAGATTATAAATAACTTCAATAACAAGTCCGGGAAAAGAAGAATTTGAATTTTGGTTTTACACAATTTCCATGTAAATAACTATTTTATACCTTCATACGGGAAAATTAAACAAATTAATAAACATAAAAAGAATCAGCAAACCAATAGAAGTTAAAAGTCGAGACCTCATCTTACCGTATTAGTTCTAGGTCGAAGATGAATATGTTCCCTAAGAAACTCGAGACTCAGCTTGGTTTTGGCAATCGGGTACTTCGTCGGGTCGATTGGTCCAACATGGAGCACCTTCTCGACCCGGAGCTCAATCTTTTGCTTCGTGCCCTCAGGTGGCAATTTCAGCACGCCATCAGCTGACACGCAAGCACCGGTATGCACAAGTGGTCCCAGATCAGCCACGGCAGCGTCCACAATAACCTGTAGGTTCGCCGGACATGACCCGTCGTTCAATTCCAAGAAAGCAAACGCACCCTTTCCCTGCTCTCTACCTGTCTTCACCCAGCCACCGACCCGAACTCGCTGGCCAGCCAGTGCAGCTCCGCCGTCGGGTCGAGACACGATGGATCGGATGGGGACACGATCGGAGAACGGATGTTTCAGAGGCGACGTAGCAGCGGCGTCATCAAGGGTTGTAGCGGCGAGTTCGGCCGCCGGCGGCAGCGTGGTTGTGGTATCTCCCATTGTCAATGCGGTGCGTGTCCAAGCCAAAAGCAGGCGCTTGATAAACCCTAGAGCGATGTGGCGATCGTATGGAGCTAAGGTGTACAAGAACTGGACGTGAAAATGCGTGTCAGCTTTTTATAGGGTGAGTTGTGTGGGCGCTAGAGCATATGTTCTTTATGGTGCGGCCCTTGTTCAACGGCGCTTGTAAAAGATTTCAGTGGTTAGATTCTGACGCTAGAAGTGGTTCCCACTTCCCACTATAAAATACTTTTTTCAGTGTTTTCCTATGTCCTCCTTACCAAAACCCTCCTTCAAATCCTCTGTTCCAGAAATAAAATACCTACCTTGTTCGGTCCCACATTGGTTCTGCCGGATCGGATAGTCGTTGCTCTGATCCATGATCTGGCGTAATCCTGACTAGTGAATACCTGCAAAACAGACAAAGGCACGCCGGGGGTTGGTTTCCGGGAGGCCCCTCCGACGCTCAAGTTAGTATTTCGGTAGAGCTCTTTTGTTCTATAATCAGAGAACGGTAGGGTGGTCTTGTCATACCTGAATCTCAGCAAAATAGTACATTATATACCTGTGAACGCCATTAGGCTTAGGTTTACGTGAGTCATTGTGTCTGCATGGAAATCTAATGCTCGATGGGCCGATCGGGCCATGAACGTCGGGCCATCGTCATCTGGGCTCGATGCTGAGCCTAGTAGAGCCAATTTAGCCAACCCGATCATAAGCCCCTCTATTCCTCGAGTCTAACCGAAGAGAAGGGTCGAAGGAGTATATAAAGGTTGTGCGGCCTATCTGCATGGTGATCCGTGGTGAGGCCGGTCGATCGGGGACCAACGTCCTTCATGCAGCAATAATTTTTTACGAGGGGAAAACAATCGAGCTAGCGGGCTACCGTATGGGCGACAATTCGGTCGATCGGCAATACCGAGATACGGGCTACGTGTACTAAGTACTATTTTCTAAGCGCCGTTAAATCTGAAGCAATGCATCCCCTGAACTACCGCACGGGCGCTGAAATCCAAGATGCTTAGCGCAATTATTATTGACGGTCTGCCTCTTCTAGGCGTTACCGAAATTTGGAATATCACGTTTCTTGGACCGTCGTGCATTTATCACGCGCAATTACGTACGTCTCTTCGTTTGCAGCGTCATTTCAGCCTCTTAGATTTTTCCACGTAGTCGATTCTGATTGGTCATGATTGTTCGATTGACACTATAAATTCTGG
>JAOSBP010000205.1:10337367-10350944 GCA_027563825.1 Erythroxylum mucronatum | reverse complement strand
ATAATTTCTTAACCAATTCTATGTATTTTATTATTATCAAAACATTAAGGAATTTAATTTGTCAACCACCATTGGTCTAACAATATAGTCATTAGGAATAATTGATCTCTTTTTTTTACATGTTTATTCGAGCTATTTCATATGGTTCATTTAAATTAATTAGTTGTAAGTTAGTTTTTTCATGAGGTATAGTTTCATCCAAATCTTGTCTAGAATTTTTTTGATATTTCAATGTTGAGTCAACATTTGGTATAGATGTGGATATTGGAACATTCATAAGTAATGGAACATAACTATTTCAGTAATATCCACGTGTTTTACAATACTCCCACTAACTTCCAAGATTTTCAATAAAATTGATATTAGCTGCTTTAATAATTCTGGGACGGTGGTTTAGACAGTAAAACTTATACCCTTTAGATTTCTCTGGATAACTAATAAAGTAATCACTAACTATTCGAGAATCTAATTTTTTTTCTATACCCTTTAGATTTCTCTAGATAACCAATAAAATAATCACTAACTATTCAAGAATCTAATTGTTTCTTATGTATTATAAACTCGTTCTTCTGCTAAATAACCTCAAACATGCAGGTGCCTCATCCTAGGTTTCCTTACAGTCCTTAACTCAAAAGCAATTTTGGAACTGCCTTACTAGGAATCTTATTTACCAAATACACAATAGTTTTAAGTGCATGTCTTCACAAAGTTTTGGATAATGAAGAATTACTCATCATATTGCTAATCATATCTATTAATGTCCTAACACTAACTCTTGAGGAGTACCTAACATGGTATATTGTGCAGATATGCCATGTTTCTAGAGAAACATTACAAATGAACGTTGACATTATCTTGATTCATCATATTTTTCATAATATTTACCACCTCTATTAGATCCTGTAATTATCACTTTTTTAATATAATTACCTTTCAATCTCATTTACAAACACCTTGAAGGTGTTTACAACTTAATATTTTTCATTAAGCAAATAGACAAATACATAAAATGAAAAATCATCTATAAAGGTGATAAAATAATTTTATCCACTAAAAAATGGAGTGTTAAAAGGTTCATATATATCAGTATGTATAATTTCAAGGAGTTGATTACAATATTTGGTTTTCTTTAATACAATCCATACATACATCCAGATCAATAACATTTAAATTCAAAAGAATTTCAATCTTGATCAATCTTTCTAATATTTCTTTAGATATATGACCTAAGGATTTATACCACAAGTAAGCTGAATTATCATTCATTATGTTATGTTTAGTTCTAATGGTACGATAAACAGAAAAGAGGGATTTAGAAAAATTAACATGAAGTTTCAATTTACACAAACCAACCATAAGAATTCCACAACTAATAATGAAATTGTGTTTGAATAAACTAAAACAACCACTATCAAACTTAAAAATAAACTCACTTCCTTCAAGTTTAGAAACAGAAATTAAGTTTCTAGAACCTAAAGGTGTATAAAGATTTTGTACTAGATTCAATGATAACTAATATCTAACATTAGACGATAAGTCCCTACGCCTTCAATTAGGACCTTCTTACAGTTTTTCACGAACAGAAAGTTCTTAGTTGAGTTTATGGTTTGGATTGTAAAGAATCTTTGCATAACATTAGAAACATAAGCAGGAGCACTAGAATCAAGCCACTAAGTATTAAAAGAAATTTCAATTAAGTTTAGTTTGGAACATACAAAAAGGTTAGATGTACCTTTCTTTTCAGACAAAGCCTTATATTTTAGACAATCTTTCTAATAATGTCCCTCCTTATATAAATGACCCTTATATGTCTTTTATTCATTCTTATCAACATTATCATCAACATAAATCACTTTAGTAGGTTCTTTCTTCTAGAATTTCTTAGCTTTTAGCTTGTGAATCTTGCTAGCTCCTTGACCCACAAGGTTAATTTAATAAACTCCTTGATTCTTTAGCCTTGCTTTCTCTTGAATGAGCATATTAGACAATTTATTAACATTCCACTTGTTCTTTATAGTGTTGTAGTTATTTTGAAAAGGTCCATACTAAGGAGGTAACAAGTTCAAAATGAATTGTACTAAGAATGAGTCATCAACTGTCATACCTAAGCTCTTTAATTTTGCTGCAATATTTGTTATCTCTAGGACAACATGTCGCATGTTTTGCAACTTATCAAACTTCAACCATTAATGTACTACCAAGAGACTTATCCATATAATAGAAATGTTTTTCCACAAATTTAAGGTATTCTTTAGCACTTTAAGTTTGTAAAATAGTGATTTTAATGTTATTGACAATAGTCATTCACGTGAAACTAAGACACACTATGTTAGAACTTTCTCATACTTTATAGTTTGTCTTCTCAACCTCATTGCTTTGTAACAGTAATGGCAATAGGTTTTTCTTATAATAATGTTAAATTAAGATCCAAAACACCTAAATGGAAATTGACTTATTCATACTATTTAAAGAAGTTCACACCATTAAACACAACAACAAAATAAGCATGCAAATGAAGAAAAATAACTACAAATATATAAATGCTCAATAATCAAATTCAAATAATTAAACATTTTAGAATATACGATACGTTTTCTTCGGGCAAACTCAATAATATATTACCATAAGTTTAATATTGTACAAATTTTTTTAAGTAATCAAACAAAAATTCATCAAATACGATCAATATATTTAGATATATAACATATTTGGCAAGTGAATATTAATTTTCCTCTATTATTTTTATTAGTCATTGAGTATTAATTTACCTTTGGGAAAATTCTAAATTCTATCAACTAATACACATCATTTATCCATATAATTAATTAAATAATAGACATTAATATTTTATGAATGAACAAAAATTAATTTAATTAATTTGATCACTTTAGTGACTAACAAATTACCTTTTTATAATATTATGTAGTTATGTATAAATTAACACATAACACATAATTTTAAATTTCAATAATAATTTGCGTAAAGCTAATATGAAATCATTAATACAATTAATAGAATACATAGCATCATAATAAAATAAAAATGTTATTAAATTATGGAAATAGAAAATAAAAGGAATTAACTTAAATAAGTATGCAGCCATAAACTTTGACTGTTGATAATAATTATAGTGACATTTAAATTAGTAATCCATTGTTATTTAGCGGTTAGGATGTCAGGGTTTCGCCTAAGAGACCAAAGTTTGATTCCCAGCAAGGATGTTATCCTTATTTTTCTTCTCTAAAAGTTTTCCTTCAGTTAGAGTTCTAAGGTGGCTGGGGTGTTTAGCTTCACCTAACAATCCAAAGTTCAATTCTCCTAAAGATATTATTTTATCTACAATTCAACAAACAACAACTGACCTTTAACGTGTAATTAAACATGATGCATAAAACTTTAACATATTTATGCAAATAATTAACAATAAAGTTTAGGTCTTAAAAATACAATTACAATAATTTCTAGTAATAATAAAATTACTTTTTTATTTTTATTTTTATACAAATCATCAATAATAAATAATCACAAAACTGTTCAAACTTCAAAATATTTAGCAATCATTATCAAATAATCATAGTAAAATAGACTAACAAATTATTTATTCAAAATACAAGCTCTAATATTACATGTAAAGACATGATCTTATGAAATAAAATCAAAATTAATATTCACAACTTTAAGATTTTGAATAAATAAATGTTTCAAATCATAAAAGTGTAATATCATGTACCTAATGCAGAAAATGCTATTATCGTAAAGAGATAAAAAAATTTACGACATTCTTAGTCAAAATTGGTTTCTCTTTTTTAACTCTCTTACGGTTACAAAAACTTGATAAAAGATAATATGTAACCATAATTAGTAAAGAGTTGACCAATTTATATATTTATGATTTTTAGTCTAATACGCTTACAAATGACCAAAATAAATGGTTGAGATTTATTTCAGTATTAAACAGGAAATATGAACCATTTAAATTATTTAATTATATTAATATCATTATTAATATATTTAAAATATGACCACTAATTAGGCTCCCTTATAATAAGTGCATTTTGATCCAAGCTTGAGCAGTTATAATTTTGTGGAAACTAACGTAGAAACATGTTTTATTGGTCTTTGAATTAAGCTGTTAGTTTGTTCCCATTCTTTAGGCTCAAGTTGCTATTTTGTAGAGACTTGTTTCTTGTCGTGAGTAGTGTGGTAGTGGAGTAGTGTGACCTTGTTTTTTTTTAATTAGTTTGGTATTTCTTTTCTGTATAAAACGCTTTGATAAGATGAATGAGAATTGCGTAAGTTCTGCCCATTTTGTTCTAACCTACCACTTATTTGTTAAAAGTTCTCTTACAGTTGGTATATTTTCCAATAACCTATTCTCCAACATTCGGTATCAGAGCAGGTTCGAGCAAGCATGGCCAATAACACAAACGTGAATCCATCATTGCCTATAATTCCAATCTTCTAAGGCAATAGCTATGACATTTGGAGCACAAAAATGGTGTGGGACTTAGTGGAAAATGATTACACAGAATACCATCAAAGCTTTATGAGAAGTATAGAAGGAAGATGCAAAAGCCTTATTTTTTATCCAACAAGTAGTGGACGAGGCAATCTTCCCACTAATTTCAGCAACCACAAAATCAAAGGAAGCTTGAGATGCTCTACAAAAAGCCTATCAAGGTAATGCTAAGTTGATGACTGTAAAACTTAAAACTCTTCGTCGGAAATTTGAAGGTATGTTCATGAAAGATTCTAATTCACTAGAAAACTATATTTGTAAGATGATGAAGGTTGTAAATCAAATAAAAAAATTTGGTGAGATTTTACCTTATCAAAAAGTTGTTGAGAAAATTCTTAGAAGTTTGCCTAATAAATATGATTATGTTGTAGCTGCCATAGAAAAGTCGAAAGACCTAAGTACACTAACGGTAGATGAAGTTCTTGGCTCTCTTTATTCTCATGAAGATAGGATTAAGCGATATGACATCAATACAGTGGAAAATGCTTTTCAGAGTAAGACACAGTTTGTTAAAAACAAAGGAGAGTCAAGTGGCAGAGGTGGCTCTAACTGAGGATGTGGAGGTCCATTTTCACATGGTGACAAAGGACGTAAAGATAGAGACCGTAATCAAAACAATAACCAGCATCCAAAGACTGATGACAGAGGTGAAAATTCAAACCCAAAGCAGTGTTTTTATTGTAAGAAGTATGGCCATATAGAAAGGTTTTGTCAACTTAAAGAAAGACAGGAAAATCTCGCTCAAGAAAAGGACAAGGATGATATGGAGAGCCTATTCCTAGCTTATTATTCAGCCAAAGAATGTGTTTCAGATATGTGGTATGTAGATAGTGGTTGCAACAATCACATGACCGGAAAACTTGACTTGTTCACCAAACTAGACAAATCCGTGACTAGCCAGGTAACTATAAGAGATGGAACTGTTCGTGAGGCTCAAGGACAAGCTGGAAAACAACACTGGGATGCTTTTCCCAAAGGCAAGGAAAGGAGAGTTGAAAATCTTGCTGCGTTGATACATGTTGATATTTTTGGACCAATGTGAACTCCTTCACTCAACAATAGCAAGTACTCTATTATATTTGTTGATGACTTTAGCAGAATGACTTGGGTGTATTTTGTTAAAGAGAAATCAGATACACTGCCAATTTTTAAGAAGTTTAAAGCATTTGTGGAAAAAAAAGTGGACAGCCCATGAAGATCTTAAGGACAAATCATGGTGGAGAATTTGTTTTGGAAGAGTTTGACAGTTTTTATGAAGAATATGGCATCCAACGACAACTTACAGCTAGTTTCACACCCTAACAAAATGGTGTGACTGAAAGAAAGAATAGGAGTCTTGTAGAGATGGCCAAAAGTATGATAAAGGCTAAAGCTCTTTCAAAAAGCTTTTGGGCAGAAGCAGTGCATACGATAACCTATATTCTCAACCGGAGTCTTACAATTGCTTTACAACACCAAACTCATTTTGAAACTTGGCATGGGTGGAAGCCTAAGGTAACTCACTTTAAAGTTTTTGGAAGTCTTGCTTTTGTTCACATGAACAAAGCTTGATGAAAATGATGTAAAATGTATTTTTGTGGGGTATAGAACGAAAACTAAGGGCTATAGATTTTACATCCTTGCACCAAGAAGTTACTAATCAATCGTGACGTAGTATTTGATGAAAAGAGCTATTGGATTTGGGATGATGCACAGCACCATACAAAGTTCATGGAAAGTGATGATGAAACTCCATCTGCTTTTGGTAAAGAAAGAAATGACAGCTCCAGTCCATCGCAACCAGTAGCTAGTTCATCTATGTCTTCAAGTTCAACTATACCTAATTCTTCTTCCTCAGAGTTATAACCAAGAAAATGATCTTTGAATGAAATTTATGCAGTAATAGAGAGACGTCAGATGGAAAAAGTTAAAGAACCAAGTTCATTTGAAGAAGCAATGCAAGTGACAGAATGGTTTGATGCTACAGATGAAGAAATGAAGGCTTTGGAGAGAAACAAGACATGGGAACTAATTGAACTACCTTGCAACAAAGAGGCAATGGGTTTGAAATGGATCAACAAGGTTAAGTGCAAGCCAGATGGTTCGATCTAGAAGTACAAAGGCAAGGCTGGTCACTCGGGGCTACATGCAACCTGAGGGAGTAGACTTTGATGAGACTTTCGCTCCGGTTTCGAGTTTTGATATTATCCGAGAAAATGGTTGCGACTTTCACTTGTGTTTATTTCATGTCATCCAATATTTCATAAATGCACAAGACATATTGAAACTAGGCATCACTTTATGAAGGAGCTTGTGGAAAAAGAGAGCATTAAAGTTATCCATTGCATTGCTGATATTTTTGGTGCTTTATCGCAGGCCTTGAATAACCCGACTGATGACAAATGACACTGAGCGTGGAAGTTTAAAGGACCCCAACGGATCCGTCACTTCATTTGGTTAGTGCTCAAGGAGAGGTTGCTTACAAATGACGAACGGCAACGTAGGGGGCTTACTGAGATTGACACTTGCAGCCTTTGTGGCTCTAGTCGAGAGAGTCTTATCCATGCCATTTGGGATTGCCATTGGGTTCGTACGATGTGGCTTAAAGTCCTACCTCATTCTATGATTAACAGGTTCTTTACTAGTTCTATGAGTGAGTGGGTTAAAGTTATCCATTGCAATACAAGCATTCAAGTGGCTGATCTTTTCACTAAAGTCACTTCCTTTAGAAAAGTTCAAGAGTTTGAGAGAGTTAATGGGTGTTACTGATTTCTGCATTAAAGGAGAGTATGTTAGAAACTAATGTAGAAAACATGTTTGACTGGTCTTTGAATTAAGCTATTAGTTTGTTCCTATTCTTTATTCTCAAGTTGTTATTTTTCAGACATGTTTCTAGTCTAAGCGTAGCGCTGGAGTAGTGTTTCCTTGTTTTTTGTTAAGTTGTTATTTCTTTTGTATATAAAATCCTTTTGATCAGATGAATGAGAATTGCGTTAGTTATGCCCATTTTGTTCTTCCTGCCACTTGTTTGTTAAAAGTTCTCTTACCGCTATTATATTTTCCACCAGCCTATCTCCAACATAATTTGCAGGTTGAGCAGTTTATAATACCAATTCTCGAGTTTATAATTTGAAGATGCTACAAGCTAGTACAATGCTTGCTGGTTTCACAGCTCCTCATGGAAGGTCTGAGTGGTTGATTTGGATTTCAGGAGGTACCTTGTAGCTAATGAAGCATGCAGTGCCGCACCGTATGGAAGCACTTCTTCGTTGAGTTTGTAAAATGGTGAATGATTTGATGCAAGTGGCCCTTGGGTTTCATTTTTCATCCCCAGAAAGTAGAAGTATCCAGGAATAGCTTCGGCTAAAAATGAGAAATCTTCTGCGCCCATCACCAGTTGAGCTTCTTTAACGTTCTGGGTGCCAAGCATGTCTGCTGCAACTTCTAGGAAATGCTCATGCAGCCCTCTGTTATTTACAGTTGGTGGGTAAAATGGACTACCGTTTGGATGAAAATTGACAGTTGCATTGCACCTTTGTACACTAGCTTGCTTTACAATGACCTGTTATTCTCACAGTATGAAGTTAGCATCAGGAACAATATTCTTGACTGCATGACGTAACAATATATTCAGATTTGAGTGGTGAAGACAATATCAAGAGAACTGTTTGTCAAAGATCAGAGGTATAAGCATTAAAAAAGTGCAAGGGTACCTCTTCGATTCTTTGCTTAAGTAGGACAAAGCCCTCTTTAGAAAATGCCCTAAATGTTCCACCGATAGCAACAGAATCTGGAATAACATTGAATGCGCCACCTCCATCAAATTTTGCAATGGTTACCACCTGCACGTACATGTGTTATGTTCGAATTTTTGTCCAGAAGTTGAAAGAAATGAATGTTCTGTCCTAGAAAATAGGCTTAGCTTACAAACACAGGCAACAAAAGCCAAAATTCATGTTGTGATTTACCATTGGCAAAGATGAATTCACGTCACATACCGAAGGAGAAACACTTCTCCTCTCGGTTCTTGTGAGGAATTATGTCTACTTGAGGAGGATAATTTCCTTGCTTTAAGAAAGAAAAGCAAAAAGATCTCTTTCATTTTATGAAAAACAGGCAATTTGTATGCCATCAGAAACCCCAGCTGTTTGTTCGTGGTTTGTTTTAAAAGCATTCCAATTTGCATAACAAAACTAGCAAATGAAAATACCATCAAAAGGCAAAAATGAGAGGGATGATACTATTCTAGAGATATATTAAACACATTTCCACAAACAAAACTTGACAAATAAAAGGCTCAACGACAGCTGACAAATTAAATTGCATCGAACTGGTTTTGGTCCCTTTCTTTAGATGAATCCAATTGGTTCTTTCAGTTAAACTTGCTTATGTATTTTAACCACAGAGAGCATAAGAAAACTTCTTATAACATAAAGAGCACCTGCGAATCCAAAGGATCAGCTTCACGAGAAACAAGGTGTTGCAAACTAATGATCACGTTAGAAGCTGCCAAGATAGGGTCTATTGTGTGCTGAGGAATGGCGGCATGACCCCCCTTTCCATTTATCACTGCCTCAAAGAAACCATGCCCAGCTAAAAGTGGTCCATATCTGCTGGCAACTGTCCCAATATGATAGCGCGCAGAAACATGGATTCCAAATATAGCATCAACTTTATCAAGGACTCCAGCTTCAACCATTTTCCTGGCTCCTCCACCTCCTTCCTCAGCTGGTTGAAATATAAGCACAACTGTTCCCTATCAAAACAATGAGAAAATAGTTCACTTCCATTTTCATGCAGAATCAGCATTCTGCAATAACTAGCTAATTACTTATATATGACTGCAAAAGATTGATTAATGTTTAAAGACTAGGATTTCTTCGACATGCAAGAACCTGTTATAAGCAAGTCAAAGATTGGCACAAATGACAGGTAACATTGAGCTAAAAACAAAAACAAAAGTTGCATTGTGCTTCAGGCCGTGTTTTTGGAAATCAAAGTTTCAAGGTTATTTTAATAAGATTATGACCCAAAAAAGCCATGAAACTACTGGAAACACGATCACAGTGCTGCAGAAGAATGTTATCATCTGTGAAGATGGATGTCCAACATCTTGTAAATCGTTGAATCATATCACTTATTATACAGACAGTTACGGAAACTGATGATGGTGGAGCTCTATTCTAACCAAATGAATATGTCAAACCCTCCTAAAGATATCTAAAGATAAAATAAAGGAGAGAGAGATGGATTAGGTGCCGAACCTTCAAATCATGGCGATGTTCTTGAAGCAATTTAGCAGCACCAAGAAGCATAGCAACATGTGCGTCGTGCCCACAAGCATGCATTTTTCCATGAACTTTGCTTTTGTGCTCCCACTCTAACGCCTCCTGTAACAACAACAACCAAAACTGTACTGTTATTCATTGCCATCCCGATTCACTATCTAGAGCTTTTTTCTTCTTAATCTGCGTGTGCATACTCTTTAAAGCTATAGGATCTAAACAACCGACGTTTGTATTCTGTTTACATTATCTTTATTTTGGAGGGTTTTTCCGAGTTCTGAGGCCTATTATCAACAAGAAAGCACAGAAAGTTGGAAAAAAAAAATTCAAAAGAATACTGAAGCAAGACCTCAATAGCCAGAGCATCCATATCTGCTCTGATGGCAACGAAAGGAGGACCACCATTGCCAATGTAGCCAATAACACCAGTCACAGCAACTGGGTACTTATAATGAATGCCCAGGTGATCCAGTTCAGCTCTTATAAGCTTACTGGTCTCGAACTCCTCAAAACCAAGCTCTGGATTTTCATGGATTTTTCTCCTGATACTGACCATATAATCTACAAGTTCTGGTTTCTTGGCATGGTCAAGGAAATAGACAGGGATTTGACCACCTTCTATATGGCTCAGAACACGTTCAGAGTTGCCGAACTCTGGGATGAACAAGTGAAGAGCTACAACGAGGGAGACCCATTTGGAAAAACCCATGAATTTGTGTAAGAATCTTCAGTTGTGGTGGTCGGTGCCTTGATGGTAAAGATGGGATCTATGCTCACTGTTCAGTGTCAACAATCATAGACAGGGGCGAGCCAAGTAACCCACGAGGCCTAGAACGGGTGAGATCCTCTGTCCTCAAAACATGTGTACCATTAAAAATGGGACAAAATAGGTACACAAGGACAGAAGATATGTGCTCCATAAAGAAGTCCAAAGAAGGGACCCGCTTGGACTTGGAGTACAAAACAATTCAGATGCTTTTCAATGCGCAGTAATTTTACCTGATTTTAACAATTTGAAAATTACAGTTTTTATTTATTTTTCTATGACTGCTGTTTATCATTCAGGCTTTTAAATTTAAATTTATTTTAAAAATGGTCTACGATTATCCTTTCTATTTAATTTAAGGTATTAATATAACAAATTATGTGATTTGTTGTTACGTTATATTAAATATTTAAAAATATTAGAACTTCTAACCCTAGCCACAATCGGCCTACTATTGCTTTGCCAGCAGTTACTGGGCTATTGTCCATAGCTTCAAAGTTTCTCCCAGTTCTTCTGTATCTTTTGGTAAAAACTCATAGAAAGCACAAGTGCGTTCAACTTCGAAAACAGCAATCACAAGGTCAGAGTTGATTCCGAGAGTTTTAAGAACCAATCTCAACCAAACCCAATTACAAGCACTATCAACGAATCTTCAGTTTCAATAAGTATTTCATCGGCAGATAGTGTAACAATGTAAAGGGGATCGATTCACGAGTAAAGGGTCAAGGATCCCTTTGAAAATCTCCATGTGACCAATGAATGTAACTCATCGCAGAAATGGGTTAAGCAACCGTTGATCTCCCATTCATCCCCTTGTCAGTTTTTTCCTATCAACCGCGACTTGATCAATTTGCTTGGTCCAACTGAACAACATCAATCCCATTGTTAGAGCCAGAACATATATTAACGACAAAGTTGACACCCTTCGCAACACTATTTATCAACTTGAATAAAATGTATGCATCATATAAAAAAAAAACAGAAAAATAGAGTTAATAAAAAACAGATAGAATATGGGCATCCATTGGTTCAGGTTATCTCTAGACCTATATCGAAATCTATATCTACATTCATTTTTTAGCATTCATTTAAAATCTATTTAAAATTTATTTTTTAGCCTCCATGTCTATTTTTTCGGGTCGGATAGTGTAAATATTAGTCGGGTTGAAAACCCACAGCCATCCCTAGCTCCAACATATACTCTGAAAGTATTATATCATGTCTAGGGTGTATTAAAAAGTGAACATAATGAATTAAGCGCATCTTAGTAAAAGACATTATGGTACTTAATGTAAAAGACATGAGTTAATGGGTAATTTGCTCGTTTCAGCATCAACATACCTCTATAGTTTGGCCATATCTTAGTATGTAGACCTCTAAATTAGATAATTCCAATTTGAAATTAATCTAGAGACATAGATCTAAAAATTTTATGAAGGAACCAAAATTTAATTATGCCTCTAAGAGTTTTGAATTCTGTTTTGAAGTTGAGTTCTGGCAGTTGTCCTTGTTTTCGAACAACTTGTAATTTTTGAGGTATAACTCCTAATATAATTAACCAAATTGCATGAAATTTATGCCATTAGAAACTTAAGAGATAGGGTAATGAAATAAATTGATAAGATTATAGATCAATGTGGGAATTAAAGGAAGAAGAATGACCAATATGCAATTTTCCTAAAGTCAATCATGGACCAATAAGATTAAAGCATGTGTGTCCAATATAATTGTAACAAATGGTCCAATAGAATTTCAACACATAGTCCAATAGAATTGTAACATATAGTCCAATATAATTTTAACAGTTGGTCTAATATAATTGTAACACGTGGTCCAATGGGATTGTAACATGTGTCTAAGACTAGAAAATTCATGAAAAGGCATATGAAGAGGGAAGATGGACGAAACTTTGATGGCTTACCTTCATGTTTTTCTCCTCTCCATTTCACCTTCTTCATCCCATCATTTTTCACTTGGTGATTCAAGCAAAGCCAAAGAGGAAGGGAAGGAAAAGCATTAGAAGAACTACTTCGCCAATTTTAAGGTTTGGGACTTCATTTAGTTGATTTATGTATTTGTATATGATTGAATGGATATAAAGATTCATTTGGATGTGAAATGGTTGTTGGGATGTTGCTTTGGTGTTATTTTGATGTTACTTTGCATGAACTTGGTTGTATATGATAAGAGAGTATTGTTTAGTGGAATTTTGTCTAGGGTTTGTTTGAGTCAGTCATATTATTTAAGTCATAACTCAGCCTACAAACCTCCAAATTGTGTGATTTCAGTTGTATATGAAACCTAAGACATAGAGCTAAATATCCATAAAAGGGACTCTGACTTAATTCTAGCTCTATAACCTTTGAAATTGGGATTGAAAAGGTGATTTGATATTGCCCCTGTTTTGAAGCAGCTTATGATATTTTGCCGATATCTCCTGATTTAGAAGTCCAAATGATTTGATTGTTGGTTCTATAAAAACTATAGGCATAAAGGAAAAATTTTCTAAAGACCTAGAAACCCAGTTCTGACTTTTTCTATACGCATATTAAGGAACGAGTAGTGGTATGAATGGAGAGAGTGTCTATCACGACCATGGCATTATTTTTGTTTATGATTTTCACCAAATCTTGTCTGAATATTTTTGAATGTGTATGAAATCTTTCAAACACCTAAAAATAAATGAAATAGGATTTAACATGTGTGAATTGGGTGATTGAATGATGAAATTTAAGATTGAGGATAATGCATTCCAAAGAAAAATTACTTGTACATAAATGATTGGTATGCATTAGGGATGACAATGGGTAGGGTTCGGTTCGGGTTTTACTCAACCCATATCCATATCTGTTGGATCCCGAACTTTTCTTAGAATTGCGAGTTAAAAATTTAATTTGAAACGAGAAATTGGTGGATCCATTTCTAAGCCTCATCTGCCTGCTATCTCTTTTCCGGCAAAAAGCTAAGCCCAAAAAGGGGCATTTAAGTGTTACATTCAGAGCATGGAATAAACCATCTGAACAATGGA
>JAOSBP010000205.1:10241667-10269770 GCA_027563825.1 Erythroxylum mucronatum | reverse complement strand
CGCTTACCGCTACTACATTAATTTGTTTTAACGGAAGTGATTTCTTTTATATTTGGTTGCAGACGACAGCATCACCAGAGCCCAACATTCAGAGTCATAAGACATGAGCAAACTCATTACTTCAACTCATACCCTTACTTTGATTCAATCAATCATTTTTAAATCAATACCAAAAGCTATAAATTATTATGGAGAGATAGAGGAATGTGTTAGGAAAATATTGCTTCAAAAATCAAGTCATTTAGAGGTCGAACGGAGAAGTTATGGCTAAAAGAATTAAACATGATTTTGCCCTCAATCTCATTGTACCTATTTCGGAAAAATTGGCATAACTTTCACTAGATATATCGGATTAAGGTTGTCTTTGGATGGTGTCAAAGAGGACTTTGAGATCTACAACTTTTGTGAAGATTTTAAAGAGAGATTTTGCCATCTAGAGGGTCAAAATCTCGAATTTCCAAAAGCATAGATGGATCAGACGAAGGGATTCAGTCAAAGCTGAATCAAACGATAAGATTTAGTAAAAGCTGAATCAGACGAAGGGATTCTACGGGGTCTTCCTCACATCACCAAAAGTTATAAATCACTTCATTTACTATAGTTGTTCTGTATATACATCCTCTGCGACATCCTAACTTGTAATGGTCATAACTCTCGACTTCGATGTCCAAAAATCGCACACTTTATACCGTTGGAAAACTAAAACGATAAACTACAACTTTCTAGAAGATAACTTTATCTAATTCAACCTAGATTATTCCAAATTTTCCTTAGAAGTCAAAACATAATTTCTACACATATGAAAAGATTGAAAATGCAATATAAGGACTTGGAAAGTCATAAGAAAAAAGCAATAATATTTCATTAATAAATCCAAACAAAGTTGAGCCTGGCTTTAATCACATATCAATATACACATCAAACTTAATACAAATACAAATGGTTGCTCAATGTTTGATATGCTTATAAAGCTATCCAAATGTCTATTCACTAACTTAGTTACAAAGGGCTTTAACTATTTTGGAGTTTGTCCCAATGCCTTACAAGGATCACTGATCTTCTCGATTTGCACTTGAGGGAAAATGATGGGTTGAGCTACACAGCTCAGTGGTTAATATATTTATAGCCATCCGTAATTAGTCATAAATTCAGGCATGTGTGTGTGTATATATATATCTAGCAATTCAGGCATTCTCAATTTAGCTCAAAAACTCATAACTCATAACATGGACTCTAGCCATTAAACATAACACTCAAATGCATCATACTTCCATTAAACATAACACTCAAATGCATCATACTTGACAATTCAAAGATGCAAAGCACAAGCAAATGGCTCGAGGGTTCTGTGGAACGAAATAGAGAAACTAAAGTTTACTTCGTGAACAAAACGAGTCCAAATTCTCAGGATCTCGTGTCCTTAAGCAGGCAGTTGGGAGAAGGCTATAGGTCAACGTGCACATGACTAACGAAACGAGTTCCTCTCTTGCTCAATCACAAGCAAATTTATGCTTAATTCAGTCATATGCTCATACTTTCATGCTTTTTCTTCTTTTCATTTAATTTAAAATGTTATAACCTCTTTTAAGGTATAACATAATCACAATGCATCATGCATTTCCAATCAAGTTACATATAACACCCCACTCTCGCAAGACACTTGCCCGACATCCTGAGTGATATCCGAGTCTGTGCCTCGCGAGGGTGGCATGCTAGAGCACTTAATCAGTCAAAACTCTGTATAAATTTTTTTAAACCACAAACATAGTATGCAAAAATCTATAATCAAATAGGGCCCACTTTATTTCATAAACATTTTTCAAATCATCAGAATTTCGTTAATCATTAAGGCCCATTCCAGACACAAAACACTCACAATTATGAGGTCAATACAACATGATTACATTCGTATACACATTGTACAATAATTTCAGAATACACTCCTTAATACAGAATTTGCGGGAAATACAATTCAGTACGAAAATAAAGAAATACAATGTAGACGCAAACTAATCCCGACATTTAGCTCTCACTTGTATGCAGTAGGTATACTCCCGTTGCCTAACGAGGTATTCTTCTGATCCTGAAAAATATTTGCAAATTTTGAGTGAGTTTTTTGATCTCAATGAGTGACCATCATTGATGGCTCACCCAGTCACACAACACATAATTCACGTTTACAACATTTCACATTTCACATTCAATACACTTTAATCATTCATATTATACGTATGCAGTGCACATGAGACCCACTTTCTATTTGTTACTTTGTTGTGACCGAGTGCCTAAATATCCTGTATCCATTAGATACCGGGCTCATTACTAACTGTCCCTTATCCGATGGGGATATAGGGCTCATTTTACATAGTAGCCTTAGGCTCTTCATCACTTTTGAGCTTGGGGCTCTTTTTGCACGTTGAACTTTAAGCTCTGATCGGTGACTCCTCAGGTCACAACTGTCATTATGTTTCATACATTCATGAAATGGAATGCATCAATTACATTTACATAATCTCATTCACTCCCATTCCCATATCATCGGACCTTAGTCCAGAATTCAACATTAAAGTTGAGAATCTCACTTTCATTCATATGCAAATGCACATTTAAAACACATTCATCATCGGACCGTGGTCCGTAATTTAGCAATCATATTATGCACACTTATTTCATCTCATTCACATACATGTAGTACTTCAATATCCAAATCAAACATCACAATCATCGGACCTTCTGTCCGGATATCTACACAGTCAAATCACATTCATATCATCATCCAATAGCCAATTAATACAAAATTCAAACAAACAAACAATGAAGTGAGACCATCTCAGTCTACTCACAGTACGCTCCAGATTAGGATTTGCTTCCAAATTCTGAAAACGCCACAATGCGAACTTTTAACCTGCATAACCCATTTATGCAATACACACATTACACACACACATTAATAATTTTGCATAATTGTAAGCATTCATTTATGCACATGTGTGTATATGGAATATGTACGATGCACGTTCATGACAATCTGGGTATATTATCAAATTTCACACTTTATCACATTATCATTTTTTTCGCATCAATTGCTTTCATAATAACTCATATCTCGTTCATTTTCACTAGATACACTTTACTTCTCTTTTTGAATAACAAATTTAATAATATAGACCACTTGATCTCTATTAAACACATGTATTTGGTACTTTAATACCAACAATTCACTCATTAATGTTATTCCAACATTACATGATTGCACATTATCAAAACTCTCATTTCTTCTTATAAATTCTCCAAAATTCCAGACCTTTAGGTCTATTGTTCACATTCAATTATAATATAAAAATGATGTAATTTGGTCTTACTCTCTTCTAGAAAAGTGTTCCTCTATATCTTATGTTTCCATGGACACAAAATCACTCAATTTGGTTTAGTAATTTGGAAGATATGCCTCAAACATTATCGGGTTGTTCATATTCAAAAATATTGTACTATACCCACTTCCTTCTAGAAATTGAACATCTTAGAGACTGAGTTATAATTCGAATTCTCAAGACAATTTGTAGGCCTATATCTCTAGTTTATTCCAAATAAAACATCATCTCATTTGGAATCCTATAAGTGGAAATATAATCAAAACACTGAAGTATGTTCAGTGAAAGAATACCAGTTCATATTATTTAAGAGCACACTCATTGTACCCGTCCCACATTTTTCACTCAATCTTTCCCAATTCATTTTAGATGGCTATGATTTTTGGTGGAGATGTAGAGCAATTTCTTACGAGTTTAATGGTTTAAGAATCAAGTCATTTGGATGTTTAGAGACAAAGTTATGATCGAAAGAATCAAGACTGTTCAGTAAAAGGGAAAACCTCAAATACACGAACGTGCTTATGCACGGCAGTGCATTTTCCCATTTATCACGACGGTGCATTTTCACAATCCTCAAAAGTCACCGTTGTGCTTATGCACGATGGTGCAAATCCATTTTGAACCCTAAAAGTCACCGTCGTGCATTCCACTTCTTCTTCTCTACCGACATATCAACTTCAAATCTCCATAACTTTTGATCCAAAACTCTAAAATTTACAAACTTTATATCAATGGAAAGGTAAAAGAAAGATCTACAATTTCATGAAGAATATTTTGTCAAAATATGCCTAGATAAGTACAGTAAATTCACCAAAGTTCAGATCGAAAAATTCAACTCTCGCTGTTCATTCCTAGAATTTTCAGACAACTTCCACTTTTCAAAAACCAACACTTCAATTTTTATTTTTAGTTTTTCTACTCCATTTCAATCAACTCATTCACCATAAATTCATACTACTCCAAAATATACAAGTTTAAATAAAAAATCATCAAAAGCCAAAAATTCATATTCAACCTATTCATGTTCTGTCACCTTTCTGCATTTCCAACTTTCATTCTCAATCTCCATATTTTCTCTCAACTTCCATTTAAACACTCATTCCCATCTCAGACCATCATTTTACAAATATTCTTCAACTTAAAAACTATTTTCTTGATCATCTCTAAAGAATTCATCAACTCACATATACACTTATATATTTTCATACATACACAGTAAAGAACAGAGCATGTTTCACTTTTTATATCTAATTTTCTACACTAATCCTATACATCATTTCATTGCTATTTCAACTCCAAAAACCATTTTTACAACATCTGATTACTAATAATAATCAAAACTAAAATAACACTATATCCATATTTTCATCCCATTAGCACAATGTTTATGAATATATATACGTAAATCCCATGTTCATGCAGATGCCAGGAATTCATCAAATTTATTTCATAAATACACAACTCTAAAGGATTTACTCAATACTTACTTGTTAAAAATTCCAAGATCTTCAACTATCCTAAAGCCCTAAACTTCATGCCATTCATGTATTCCATTGTATAATATGACCAGCTTCTAGTTTTTTTTAGGGTAGGAGACACAATTAGCAGTATGAAAGTGGTGTGGGATATGGACAAACAAAGAAAACTCTGTGTATTGGGAGAAAATTTGAAGAAGGTGGCTATGAAATAACACTTAAGACAAATATGTTAGCCCTTTTTAACTCTCTGAGATCATAACTCACTCTCAAACAAAATTATAAAGGCAACTTACTAAGTCAGTGACACTTGTCACTTTCCTAATGTCTAAATTCTAGCCAAGTTCCTTTTGAACTAATTTCTTCAACTCTTATCTTTACATTCCAAGCATCTCCAATATTCTTTTGATTCCTTTTTCCTATTTTCCAAAAAATTTCTAAAAATTATTCCAAAATTCAAAAATACAATAATTCCACTAATCAATAAAATTTCCAATATAAATAAATTTAAAATTCCCAATATATCGTAACTCAATTTAATTATACCCGGAATTATCCATGAATGCATGTACAATTATTTTCATGTGCAAAATTTCACTATTCATGTGTATGTGTATGATATTTCATGCATGAGCATGAAAAATGCATTTCTAATCTCTCATTGATCACTCATGTTTACTATTCTGGCCTCCCTGTAGGTAATGGGACTTACATCACATCAATTCAACTTCAAGCAAATCCATTTCAAGAAATCAACATACACAGACATAGGTAAGAATTTGTCCAATCACATAATAACTATAAATAAATTACCCACCTAATTTGCTTGCAAAATTCCAACTCAAGGTTGTCTTCCCTCTTGTTCTTGGGTAGGATTCTCTTGGTTTTCTAAAACAACCAAGGTTCCATTCAAAACAATATTCTAATAAAATTCATAAACTTTAATAATCACAAAAATGCAATAAATACAAATAAGCTTAAACCTAACCTACCTATAGTCTATCTAGCTAGTAAAACCAAACCCTAATTTAAAAACCCATGAAAATCAAAATGGGTCTTATCTTCTTTCAACATAATCCATTCTCTACTTCTTTCTCTACCTAAGCAAGAAAGAAGGATGAACTTAACTTAGACAAGCTGGATTCTTTCTCTTTCCACGTTTTCTTTCTTCTTCCCTAGCTTTTCTCACGACTCAATTCTCTTCTTTCTTTCTTTTCTACGTTTTTCTCCTCTCTTCTTTTCTTCTCATGATTTCTTCTTCTCTTCTTTCTTATTCAAGACACATTCCTTTTCTTCCAAAAATACCCCTCTTCTTTGGTTTTCCTTCCAATTTTACCTTTCTTTCATTTGATCTACTAACTCCTTTAATCTATTAATCATGATACTATACTCTAATTTAATTCTAATCTTTCTATCCAAAATTCTAATTTCTACTCATGCCTACTAAATTAATAACTTAATTCTAAGAAAAATAAAAATAAAAATAACAAAAATAAATAAATCATAAATAAATAATTAAACAAATAATAAAAAATTTAGAAAAAATTTTCAGGGTCCACAACAAGAAAGATCACTTCCCTTTACCTTTTGTGGACCAAGTGATTGAGAGGGTGGCTGGCCATACATTTTACTGTTTTCTCAATGGATACTTAGGGTACAATTAGGTGGTTATATATCCACAGTATTAGGAGAAGACCGCTTTCGCTTATCCTTATAGGACTTTTGCTTATAGGAGGATGCCATTTAGTTTATGCAATGCACCTGCCACATTCCAAAGGTGCATGATGACCATATTTGCGGACATGAATGAGAACTTCATGGAGGTATTTATGGATGATTTCTTTGTCTTTGGAGATTCTTTTGATCATTGTTTGTTTAATTTAGACAGAGTGTTTCAAAGATGTGAGGAGTCTTATCTAGTTTTGAACTGGAAAAAAGTGTCACTTCATGGTCCAATAGGGAATTGTATTGTGCCATAAGATCTCATGCAAGGGGATTGAGGTGGACCGAGCTAAGACCGAAGTAATTGAAAAGTTACCACCTACCACCAATATCAAGGGTATTCGAGCCTTCCTTGGACATGAAGGATTCTACAGACAATTCATCAAGGATTTTTCTCTTATCGCGAGACCTTTAACTCATTCATCAAGGATTATGTGTTATGTAAGCGATCATGCCATTGGTTGTGTCCTTAGTTAGCAGAAGGAAAAGAGGCTGCATGTCATCTATTACGTAAGCAAGACCTTGACAAGAGCACAACTGAATTACACAACTATGGAAAAGGAGTTGCTTGCTATGGTATTTGCATATGAGAAATTTTGTCTTTATCTTTTAGGCTCACATGTCATTGTTTTTATAGATCATACATCATTACGATATATTTTTGCAAAAAAAGAGGCCAAGGCCAGGCTTATCTAGTGGGTGTTTCTGCCCCAAAAATTCAACATTGAGATTAAAGACAAGAAGGGAGTAGAAAATGTTGTAGCAGACCATCTCTTGGGACTTGAGGGGGGCATCATGAAGAAGAAGAGGAAACCGAAGAGAGTTTTCCTGATGGTAGAATATCCTTTTCGTCCTTGGTTTGCAGATATTGCAAACTACCTCTCAGGTAGTATTCTTCCTTCTGATCTTTCTTATCAACAATGGAAGTGGTTTGTATTTCAATGTTCTTATTAGATTTGGGATGAACCTATACTTTATAAGATATGTGTTGACAGTGTGGTTCGCAGGTGTATCCCTGAAGATGAAATGCCTGAAATTTTGATGTAACATCATAGTTCACTTTATATAGGGCATTATGGAGCTAACAAGACTACAGCCCGGATCTTAGAGTATGGATTCTATTGGCCAACCTTGTTCAAGGATGCTCAAGATTTTGTGCTAAAGTGTGATAGGTGTCAATGAGTGGGTAACATATCGAAGAAGGATGAGATGCCACTTTCAAACATCATGGAGGTGGAAATATTTGATGTGTGGGGATTGGATTTCATGGGATCATTCTCATCCTCTTTAGGTAACACTTACCTATTAGTTGGAGTTGATTATGTTTCTAGGTGGGTTGAGGCTGTAGCTACTCCAACTAATAACGATAAGGTGGTTCAAAAGTTCATCAAGAAGATCTTTACGAGATTTTGGGTGCCTAGAGCAATTGTAAGTGATGGAGGAAGCTATTTTTGCAACAAACCGTTTGAGGCTCTTCTGAGAAGATACAATGTTCATCATAAAGTGGCGACTCTTTACCACCCACAAACTAGTGTTCAAGTGGAGGGGGTGAACAAAGAGCTGAAGAAGATTTTGGAGAAGGTAGTGAGCACCTCAAGAAAGGATTAGGCGTTGAAGCTAGATGACACCTTATGGCTTACAGGACAACTTTCAAGACACCCATAGAAACTACTCCATATAGACTTGTGTATGGTAAGGTATGCCATTTACCTTTAGATTGGAGCATCGGGCCTATTGGGCCATTAGGAAGTTAAACATGAATTGGAAGCGTACGTGTGAGAATAGATTGTTATAACTTGACGAATTAGAATAATTAAGGTTTGACGCTTATGAAAATGCCAAGTTGTACAAGGAAAGGATAAAGAAGTGGCATGATTCTCACATCAAGAAGAAGAAGTTCCTTAAGTTCATCCAGACAAAGAACATTAAAGTCCCCTCTCTTACGCCTTCACCACCTCAATCCCCATAGGCCTTCTTACCCTTCACTTTTTATATTGTTTTTTTACTTTGTTAGTTATGTTACTTGTTTGCTTGGTTTATATTGTGTTTGATGTTTTGATTTCATTTTGTGGTTGCCTTGTCACATTGAGGACAACGTGTTGTCCAAGTATGGGGAAGTGACATTTGCCTTGTCAATTGCATCATTTAAATTTGTTTTATTTACTGTTTAAGATTCATGTTTTAGGCATATTGGGTTGTTGTTTGATGTTGTGTTGTGTTAAGCAATGGAACAACACTTGAATCATTTTTGATGTGTTTTTCCATGAGATTCTATCATGCTAGTTGGAATAAGATTGAATGCATGCTTAAATTTGGATTAGGCTACTTGAGTAGAGTGATGAAAAGCAGTTGGTTGCATAAGCTTACTCAAAATGTGACACTTGAGCAATGAGGTAGTGTAGAGATGCATAATGAATTTTCATTTGAGCCATTGTGAGGATTGAGCTTATATGACTCCATCTATAGTCATCTTATTTCTTTGAGTGTGTGATGCCCCTTTCGGTTACTACCTTCACTTGCTTTGAATCGGTTTGAGTCTATTGGATGTATGCTTAATAGAAATGATTAAGGTCCTTTTTGTAATAACCCTTGGCTTAAATGACTTACCCTTAGAGAGAAGCTTATCGTCTACTACTTTGTTCTTGAGCAACATTACACCTTAGCCATTGATCTCCATCATTGTACTATCACTAAAGCATATAATCCATGTCACTTTAGTATCTAATGCAATAAATTTATTTTTATCACTTATTTTATGATTGCTAATTGTATTATCAAAGTATCATGTGCTCTTTTCACCTTTCAATTCATCCTTTACCGTAAGTAAAGTTTTCTCTACATCATCTTCGTTGGCTTCTACAAAATTTAATTCATGTTTGTTCTTGGAAAAATAATCCCAAAAATAATGGCCATACTTGCCATATGAATAACATTCAACTAAGGTTTTCCATTTTTTAAGTATTTATGTCAAAATTACCTTGCTCTATTCCTTTTCTTTGACCATTTTAAAAATTTTATGGTCAATTTTCACTAAAAGATTCTAGTTCACCTCTTCCTCTCCCTTGGCTCTATGCATATCCATAGCCGTGTTTACTCCCATATGCAAATTGTGTTTTTTCACTTCGCTTTATGTAATTGCTTTTGGATTTTAAGGATAACTTTTCTATTAAAGCTTGTTCTACTAATGCATCCTTTCTTGTTGTGATTGATCTTTTCTTTTTGAGATAGTAAAGATCTACTTAACTCACTCATCTACGGACATTTTGCTTACAAAATTTTCAAGTTGAGAGATCATATGTCCTCTAGAACTTGAGCATCTTGTATAGTTTCACCAAGCCTTTTCATTTGATTCGCCATTCCAAAGACTCTTATGAAGTATTCTAAAATGGACTTGTCATTCTTTATTAAGAGTGTGTCAAATTAGCCCTAAGAGTTTGAAGTTGCATCTTCTTCATCTTTTTAACTCTCATCACTAAATTTTAGAGAGTTTTTAACACCTTTTTAAATATGGTTTCTTTAGTTATTATTTGGAACATTTCTTCATCCAAACTTTGATGGATGATGGTATGCGCATTTTGATATGTTTTCTTTTCTTCTTTAAGGCTTGTTTTGCAGATGAAGTCAAGGTTTCCTTATCTTGATTTTCTATAAGCTTTTCTTAAATACTAAGCTTAGTAAAGAAGCCCAAGCCTGACCTAGCTTGATTCGGTCTAACCTGACTCAAAGTTAACAATTTTGAATCAAATTGATCAGGCTTTAAAGTTGAGTTTGGGCTTTTCTCATAAATTTTAAGCTTTAGGCTAGGTTTGAGCTCATATTTCACAATCTTGTCTAGATTGATAGCCTGTCTATAACTATTAATGTATTACTATGGTTGATTTAGGCCCTTATTGGATAATGAATATAAAACACTTTTCTATTCTATTTCTTTAAGTCTTTCTATAGGAAAACTAATAGAAACCCTATTCATTAATAACAAAATTGGATAGATTGCTTAGCCCTAATCCATTTTCTTCTTTTTGCTTCCTCTCTCTTTTGTCAGTTGTGTCTTATTCTAGAAAACAAAACTTTTCTTCTTATAACTTTGTTAGTTGTTAACGTTTTATTTTTATTTCATAGATAAGATTACAAACTTGGCCTTTCATCATTATCTCAGCCCACCCACCATATTCTTAAGCTTTTTCCATTCCAATTCACTTTGTCTACATTCTCTTCTTTTTACTCAAGGTGTTTTTTCTGCTTTCCCATTGTTTCGTCGAAAATTTTTTATTACAGTAATTGTAAATAAAAAAATGACTGGAGGGAAAAAAAATTAAAAGGAACAAAAAAATATTTATCTATGATTGGAAAAATCTAAAATCTTCTTCCTTCCTTTAACTATCTCATCAAAGAAATCATCAAGCTATCTAACAATATTCTCAATCCTAGATCTCAACACCCCAAAACAACCTCTCAAGTTCTCTACTATTTTCATTATCTCTTCCTTTATTTACCAATCCACCACCATCCTTTGTCTATCTCTGCGCACCAACTCTAGTCTAAGCTCCTTTATAGTCATCTTTAAGATGGAGAGCTAGCAAATAAGGACAAAGAAGTTTCAAGTGGGTTGGGTTGAGTGTTGAAATTTGATGTGTTAGGTTGAAATTTTCTAGTAAACTTTTGGCCTCCTAAAACCTGATCGAGCTCAAGATCAACTGGAAAGAACTAGACTTGATTGAGTTTTGGGTCAAACTCAAGCCTTGCCCTACAGGGTTTTAGTCGAATGTTGACTATATCTCATACACCTTATAAACTGAGAATAACCTTCATCCTAAGTGCTTAATTCTCATAGTTGAGTTTAATGAGTTGTGTGGAAAGAGTTGTCTTCGATATCACTTTATTGGCAAAAACGAGATATACACACCCATAAACAATGAAACAATTGTGTTTTTGTAATAAAACTTTTATTCTTTCCTCTTTTCTAATAAAATAAAATATTATATGGTGAGAGTTCTAAACTAACCAACTTAAATCTACTTAATACTAAAATACAAAGAGGGAAATACTTACAATGATATAATAAAATCTGTATATATGAATGCCTTTATTTTATTATAACTCTTTCTAAGTAACTCCAAATGTCGCAAAGTTGGATTCATTTGAATCTAGACACAAAGTTTTAAAATGAATCATAAATCACCTAAATTAATTAAGATTTGACTATTCAAATACTTCTTAAGAATTATTGTAAAATACTAAAAATCAAGTTTATTTCTAATAGTTAACACTCTATGTATCAAATACTATAATATGTTAAGAAAAGTTAATCATTAATTCCAATAAAGTTAATCATTAATTCCAATAAAATTGGGATCAAACTTAATTCAAATATAATATATGTAAAAAAATTAATGTACATGTTAGATTTAGTATGGAAGCTAAAATTAAAGGAGATTAACCTTCAATCATTGATATAGTTACTAAAGTGTAATAAGATCCTTATATTTTATAGAGCAACCATAAAAAAGATTTGATTTTGAATGATGTAAAACCAAGTTTGATGATTTTAGACCCTTAGCAATCTAACTTGATGGTGTGTTATCCTTGTGCATGTTAGGTTTTAGGAGACCCAAAGTTATGAAAATTTTGCTGGAATGACATTCTTCCATCAAGAATGCCTCCATTAAGATGGTAGTTATCAAAGGAGTTTATTTGTAGCAAAATAATGGAACATTTAGTGAAAATTGCTACTATAGAAAACTATCACAACGAAAAACTGCCACTTTATCCCATTTGGCCCATATATTTTGTTAAATGCAAACATCTCATCACCAAAGAAAATTTTATACAAGAAACAAAATTCATGAATCATGATGATATGTCCTTTAAAATTGAGTATCTTATATGCATCACAATGTGTCTTATTTCTTACCTACATATGATAACATAAATTAAAATAAATAGGCTTATTCTTGTTTAAGATCCCAAAATCAATATTATTTCTTAAATTTAACTAATTGTGCATAATTGTAATGAAAAAACATAATATCTGAATAAGAGTTTCACTAAAAACAAACAATTATATTTACAATACAAATCATATTACTAGACTAGGTGGTATTCTAGCTATAAGATTCTTGAAATTCATTGATGGCATGACTTTAGTCATAGGATCAACGTTCATCAATTTAGTATTAACGTGTTTAATGTCCATTTTTCTTTCCTCAACCAATTCTTTTATGGCTAAATACTTATTGTTGATGTACTTACTTCGACTTCGACTTCGACTTCCATTATTTTTAGTTATAAAGATATCAACTGACTCGCTGTAATGTAAACTCAATAGGTCTAGAAATAGAATCTAAAATTCTAACACTAGATATGAAAATCTTTAACCACACACTATGTGAAGTTGCCTCAAAGTAAGAAATGAACTTAGCTTCTATACTAGAATAGCAATCATGGTATGTTTTACACTTCTCCAAGTCATATCTCCATTTGTAAGCATAAAAACATAGTCAGAATTTGATTTACATCAATCAACACAAATAGTAAAGTCTGAATTAGAGTACCCAATAACTTCTAGATCCTCATTCTACCTATACATAAGCATATAATCCTTTGTCCATGAAGGTACCTTATGGATTTCTTTGTACCTCTTTAGTAGTCTAAACCAAGGTTACTATGTTATCTTCTCAACATTCTTATAGCAAATGCAATGTTAGGTTTTGTGTAGACTTGAGCATACATAAGGATTCCAATAAAAGAAGAATAAAATTTTTTTTCATTTGTTCCCATTTGAGGTCATTCATTGGACATTGAATCAAAGTGAACCTATCCATTCACAATAAGTGCTATACATGGTGAACAATTACTGGGTGTTATACTTAGTGAATAATCTTTCATCCAAAACCTTATAAGTCCTTATTGATATAGGTTTCCTAAGACTAACTTAAAATGCATCAAGATCTATACCTATAAATCTTAATGCTAATGATATAAGAAGCCTCACTCATGTCCTTCACCTTAAAGATCTTAGAAAGAAATTGTTTCACCTTATTTAGCATCCCCCTATGATTGGTTATAAGTAAAATGTCATCAACATAATTTAGAAGGAAACAATTTTTACTCTTATTAACCTTCTGGTATATACAAAGATCTACTACATTCACTATAAAACTAAATGAAGAGATAACATAATGAAATTTCAAATACCATTAATGGGACGTTTGTTTTAAACCATACATGAATTTCTTAAGACTGCATGTAAAGCGCTCACCATTGTAAGAGGAGTGTCCTTTATATTGTTTCATATAAACATCTTTCTTTAGTTCACTATTGAGAAATGTTGTTTAACAGTCATTTGGTGCAAATCCTTATCAAAATGGGAAACTGATGCTATGATATCTATGAGTGAATCTTTTTTAGATACAAGAGAAAAGGTTTTTGTGTAATCAATTCTTTCCCTTGAGTCAATCTCTTAGCTATAAGTCTTGCTTTATATCTTTTAATGTTTCCTAATTAGTCTTTTTGTGTCTTAAATACCTATTTACATCCTATGGATTTTACATAATCAGGCAACTCGACAAGATTCTCGATTTCATTTGATAACTCATCTCTTATTTCATAGCATTATACCATAAATTAGATTCCTTATTTTATGGACATGTTCCAGGATAATTTTGTCACTAATGTTATATTCAGACTCGTATAGATACACAATTTAGTCACTAGGAATTGTTGATCTCCTTGTTCTAGTAAATCCCCTTAATGTTGTATTAATATTCTCCTTAAAAGCTTATTGTCAAATCAATTGATCAACAATTTCCTGTATTTGTGGAACAATAGGATCTAATATATCATGATTATGAATTTGTTAGGCATTTGAACCCTAGGAGTGTTGTGAAATACAATAATCAATCTATTAATTGAAGTGGAAAGTTGAGATTTAAAATGATCTACATTAGATCCTATACTTAATCCTTTTTCATTCCCACTAATCAAGTTATTATCAAGAAATTTCACATTTCTTGATTCCACAAACCTAGTAATGTTAGATGGATAATAAAATATATATCCCTTGACCTTTTGGTATATTTATGAAATACCTATTAAAGGTACTTAGGTCTAACTTCTTTTCTTTTAGATTATAAACTTTTACTTCAGACGGAATTCCCAAATGCACATATGTCTCAAACTTAAATTCCAACCTTTGAATAACTCAAATGGTGTCTTAGGAATAACTTTAGTTGGAACTCAGTTTAATATATACAAAGCTATGTTAACAGCTTAGGAAGCTTGAAACTGGCCAATATGCTCCACACCATCTACAATAATGTTTAGTTTCTTATTTTAGCTACACCATTCTAGTAAGGAGAATCAGGAAGAAAAACTTAGAAAAAAGACCTAGTTCTTATCCAGCTTTAGTAAATCTACCAAAATACTCCAGAACTCTATCTACCTCTCGATCTTAATTTGCTTACCATATTGTTTCTCTACTTTTGCCTTGAAAATCTTAAAAGTATCAAATGCTTCACTCTTATGTTTAAGGAGGTAGAGATATATGTATTGTGAGTAATCATCAATAAAAGTGATGAAGTACATTTGATGATATAAGTCTATATATGAACAAAAAATGTTTGTAAATATTATCTCCAATAGATTTGAACTCCTCTTAACACCTTTATTTGACACATCGATCGACTCGCGCTTAATAGAATCTACGCAAGTATCAAAATTAGTAAAATCTAGAGCACCAAGTACTCCATCATTTAATAATCTCTTAACTCTCTTTATGGAGATATGTCATAATCTTTGGTGCCATAAAATAGAGGAATCCTCATTCATAACATATCGTCTAATGCCAACATGATCATTAATATGCAATTTGTAAAGTGTATCAAATTGTAAATTAATATGGCAAAGACCATTAGAAAATGTACAATTCTTGACAAGATTAGTGTTTAAAAACAAGTTAATACAATTATCAAAGTTAAAGGAATATCCAAAAAGTACAAGTCTTAAAACATAAATCAAAATTTTAGAGAAATTTAAAATAGAAAAAGTCTTCTCCAATAATAAAACAAAGCCACTATTGAGAACTAATCTATATGTCTTAGTAGCCTTACACGTGAACCAATCTTGTTGCCTGAATAGATGTACCATTCACTTCCCACTAGCTTCCTTAGATTTTTCAAACCATTTCATTTCAATTCAAGCATGAGATTTAAGACAATCTTCTTTATGTGTCCCTTCTTTTTGCAAAGAAACACTTGAATTCCTTATTGATTTCACTTTGGGGAGTTATCTTCATCTTCCTTTTCCTTTGCTTTAATCCTTATTCTTTCTTTAAATAGCTAGATGCACACTTTCCCCAACCTCCATAAACAACATTCCTTCTTCTTGCACACATATAGTCATCAACTTATTAATTAACCATTTATCCTTATACGTGTTATAAGATATTTTGAGAGGTTCATATTAAGATGACAATATATTCAAAATGTAGTGCATAAAAAAATACATAGACATATCGACTTTAAGAGCCTTCAATTAAGCCACAATGTCGCTCATTTACGTAATTTTCACACATATCTATAACACTGAGAGCTCTTAAGATGAGAATTTTATAATTAGGGTTTTAGCAGGTGTGCTTTTTTAGGACACGAATTGTTCATTTATGACCTTCAACAAAACATGAACATTATTTTGATCATATTAGAAAAATTCACAAGGAAAAACAATTATAAACATGCTTATGTCACAAAATTGAGTCAAACAAACATAATCCTACTTTACCAATATAAAACATGTGATAAAATGAATCAACAAAAAGAATTGCCTATGGGCTAATTTCCTAACTCAAATGATTCATATTGCTTTACATCGAAACTATCAATTACATTCCATTTCTTAACCTCTTAGGTAAAATTAAGAAATATAACAGGATATTTCATATTAATTAACTATGTAAATATAATGAAATTCTTGTGAGATGATCTTATTGCGTTGAATATGATCAATTACAAACTAATGCTTTTTAGTGATCTTGAAGTACTCCTCAATGCATAAGATGAATCAAAGATGTTGTCGCTATTCTTTAGTTAATGAAAATGCATATCTTTAGGCATTGAACTTCATGAATCCATTGATTCGAACACATATAACATTCATATACAACAAATTCCATGATATATACACATAGAAGCATTAAGTATAATTCAAGAACAAACTTAAAGCGTGCTTCAAATTTCAGTTTGTAGATCATCAATGATAGGTCAAGCATTTAAGTCAAAATTCATATATTTAGTTTTTGGATCCCAAAGAAGACCAAACATCAAAGCATATCAATACTAAATATTAGGAAAAATTAATCATTATTTCCAATAAAATTGAGAACAAAATTGATTCAAATCTAATATATGCAAACTTAATATACTTGGTAGATTTAGTGCAAAGGCGAAAATTAAAGGCGACTAACTTTCAGCCATTGAAATAGTTACCAAAGTGTGTTAACAGTCTTACATTTTGTAAAGAAACCACAAAATAATCTTATTTGGAATGCTGTAAAAACCAAACTTGACGATTGAGTTCTTCTAATCTAAGCAATGTGACTTGACGGTGTGTTATCATTATAAGTGCTAAGTTCTAGGGGACCCAAGTCACGAAAATTTTGTTAGAATGGCATTCTTCCATCAAGAATTCCTTTATTAAGATTGCAATTATCAAGGGAGTTATTTTTAACAAAACATTAGACCATTTGTTGAAAAACTGCCACTGTGGAAAACTGTTCTTGTGGCATACTGCCACGTAGTGCCCAAGTACTAGAGATGAAATTGGCTAGGATATGGACTTGTGTCCTCAGGGGACAGGATCCTCAGTGATACCGAGATTAGATAATAGGCGCTGATTTTCGCAAGCCTAAATAAACATGCCGTCTCTTAGTCGAGGTGACTCCTTACACAGATTTATGTTGGGATTTTACACTTGACTAGCAAGTCTTCAAAATATGCAGATCTTAATCCCCAACACACTTCTCTGCGTCCGATATGTCGATACTCTTTCAAAGTTACTAGATTGCTTAGGCCCATTCCACCACGTTACATACCTCTAACGTCTGTCTGCATTTTTGGAAGAAGTTCTTAATCTGGTTCCAGAAGTGAACCGTGAGTTAGTCCTTACGCTAGAGTGGGACATAACATATAATAGGATGATAAATTGCTAGGGAAGTTTACGGAAGGAACATTTGCAGGTCGCAGAGTGATAAGTTGATGATTGCTTTACTCAATTTTCAGGTTACAAGTTGAGGCTTATATGTTGCAGTTTTGTCTCAGATTAAAGTTGAGTGTAAGAATGAGTTACTTCATGGACAAGTTTCTGACGGTATATACAGTTGTGTCCAACGGTTCAAATCAAATCGAAACGAATGGTTGCAATCCGAAACCAGAAAAATATTTTAGAATTCTCCCCCGATAGCGTAAAATCTGAGTCATAGGCCAACTCTTCTTCTGCCGAAGCTCATATTTATCCACGAGACCACAACCCAGCCTCAAACATATAATGCACCATTCTTGCTAGAACATGCCATTGTGTCTTGTCTCGCTCATACTAGCGCCCATTCATGCTCTGACTCGTATCACAACGCATAGATGCGAGCCATATGTAACACTGTAGTCGTCTTGGGACGTATTCTTCTGAACGTAAATACCCTGTGCTCCCTATTCCCCTTAAACCCATAAATGACTTGGATTTAAGGGGAACAAGGGCAAATGAAATCACCTGTTATATAATTGTTGTGTCAGTGCTGTTCCGTTGCATCTGGTTCATATATTTTTTGTGGGTCTCATATAAATGTATGGACCAGATACAATAGAACAGCACTGGCACAGCAATTTTAGAACAGGTGATCTGTTCCCGAACAAGGGGCACAAGGTATTTGGATACTTGGGTACAGGTGATTTGAAGGGAGTCGTCTTACACTTACCGTCTTAAGAAATTAACTTGTTCTCTTTTTACTATCTAAATTTAATATTAATGTCCAACTCTTTTTGGCAATATTAATAACAACTCACTAAAAATTTTGATCATATGTCCCAACTCTTTTTTGTGAAATGTAAATTACATGTCTACGTGTCGTTCTTTTCAAATTAATTCACAGTGTTGCATCATACCTTGTCAAAAGATCATCTAGCCTCGACTTGGTAGGTCTAAATTCGTGGTAAGCATCAATTTTCATTATAAAATGTGAAATTAATAGTTAAATTTCAACCACATGAACTACAATAAGCTGAGAGAGACCAAAAAAGTTATATCTTTTTTATAACAAATACAATTATTATAAGATAAGCTCTTCTCATATTTATAGCTTAGAAAAGTAAGTGCATGAAATTTAAACCCGGCGCTTTCTCATAAATCCCTACCCTTTTTTGCCCCCTAATTTCTTCCCAGTAACGAAAGTTTCGTATGCTATTGACCACTTGCAGGTGACTCATGATTTGGCACGGGCATTGCAATAATTAGAATTATTGTCAGTAGGGCTTCTTCCAACACATAAAGGCAAAGGTCCCAAATTATTGCCTGCAAGTCTACCCAAATAGAGAGTGGGGCGGGAATAAAGCTTAATATATATATATATATATATATGAAATTTTCAGGTATGGATGCACAGCAGCACATAGATATGGATGCACAGCAGCACACACACATATATATATATCTTCACGTCCTGTGGTACCCTGCAACCACTTCCGAAATGGTTGTAAAAATCCTGAAACAGATAAGGTTGGTGTAGTTAGACAGAACTTGGTGCACGCTCATATAATAATAATGAGTTCCCCACCAACTTGGTGACCGTGATTAAACAAACCCCATTACTTGATTCGGAGATTGAACCTTTTCCTAAAGTAGTCTTCTTTTTATGGCTTTTGAACTAAAAAGTTGGTGAGATGTGTTTGGGTAAACGGTACGTCAAAAAAACAAGCATCAACTTTTATTTTATGGCTTCTTCCGATTGTTCGGCTCCACTGTCTGAAGACCTTTTCAATGAAAATTGCTTTTTGAAAAAACTGTAATTACACACTTTAAAAATTAACGAAGGCGGAGAATCTGATCGCCACACAATAAAATTGGTTCACGATTTATGCAAAATCGTTAAGAGTGAGTAACCCGATTGTAAGGGGAATTAGATCAACTAAAATTTAATTTATGACTTTAGATCAGACTAAATTTAATATTCTTACCTTAACATATAACAAGTCTGAACAGTGGGAACGCTGAGTTGGAAGGCTATTCCAAAGATCACGCCAGAAGTACGTCTTAACTTTTGCTGGGATGTTTAACTTCCTTAAACCATTTCAAACATTAGAGTTCACAGCTGAAATAGAGCAACTGGCCTTAGGGTGGCGATTGGGAAAGGAAGAAATGAAATGGTAGGTTGTTTTCTCGTTATTAGGGTGCATCCAAGTCAACTTATCATTTCTAAGATACACAGTTGAGGCAACAATCGCAAGATATTGCTTCTTTCAACTTCAGAAAAGATGAAATTCAAAAGTTAAAGATTATACTAACTTGAATCTTACTCTTCGCAAAAAAATCTTAATTAGGCAGTTGATTTTGAGAAATGTATGTTTTCAAGTTGTCTCCCATTGCCAAGATACTAAGCACAACATATTTTTCAAGCACCCACAGAGCTGCTTTGGAGCTGTTCCACGTTAATGATACTTCTAAAAGCCTAAAAATATTTCCCAAAGATTGATATTTACTCGTTATATTGTTTTACTCCTTACAGAAACAATTCGGTAATAAAAATGCTGACATTGGACATGCAAGTATACCTTGAATAACAGACTTGGAATAACTGTTTATCTTTTGGAGCCAACTAGCAATATCCTCGCTTATTGCTGTTAGAGTGGTGGCGCTGAAAAAAGGAGCAAATTAGCCTTGTGCTCTCTTTAGGTCCGATATGATCTGACATTCCTTGGCAGAAATTCTGAGAAATAAAATGCAGTCTTTGGCAAACAATAAAATGAGAGATTGAGTGGTACGGGCATCCGTGTCTTAAAAAAATTCCACGAGACCGACCTACCACAAATTTTCTCAAATTGTAATCTTGCTGCAAGTGGTTCTAGGCTTAAGATGGATAAAGGGTCCTTATATGTTCTTAGAATAAACTCCACCAGCACACCTCACTGAGGAAACGCACGGCCCAATAAGGTTCAGAAATTCCTTAGCAAAACCCAATTTCTTCATTACCAGTTCTTCAGAAGTTACAGCTGAATCTTTCGTAAGTTTTTGGAAGTGGAACCCAATTTTTTAAAAAAATATTTGTGATATATAACGAGACCTTAGTTACGTATCTTGGATTGAACGTGAAAAGGCAATAAACGAAGAAATGCCGAAAATACCTGATTTTGATTCCATAACTTCAAACGAGCTTTTCCAAAGTCGAAACAAGCGTGAATCTACCGTGGTCTTCACGGGAACTACTCACTGGAATGTGATTAACGTCTTTCTATAGTTTTCTCAAAACGTAACCTCTTGCAACGGGTCAGAGAATCCTTAAGCTTACGAATGATATGAGCAACTGCAGAAGACCTTAACTTTTATATATAGCATCCATATCGGGCTTCCCTATGATCACAGGCCCGATATGAGTCCGATCCATACTGATTATGATCCATTTTTTACTCGAACTTCGACCCATTGATTTAGATTATTTATTGGGCTACTGTAGTATCTTTATCCAGATCAAATTATGTAACTTAACTAATAAATTATTAAAAAACTGAAAAATGCATTTAAATGTTGTTTAACTTTATGGGGAAAGCAAAAAATATTCAAAATTCTCCCCCTTAGACAATACTTAATTGTGGTATTGACTCAAGTGTAAAACAGTTTTTTAAAAAAAACTCAGTTAACTCACGCTACTATATTAGTCGACTAAGTTTAAAAACAAAACATTTGATCCAAAGATAACGAAGTCCATCATTCCTTATTGCAAGGCTTTCAATACCGAGAAGTATCAAATGCATGTGTTATGTGCGACACAGATCCAATACAATCACACATATTTAATATCTCACTAATATAAATGAAAAAATGAAGTGTGTCAAACTAAGATGATACTTGTATAATCTAAATTATATCATCTTTATTTGTAGGTCTCGATTTATTTAACTTTATGCTAAATTGCAAATGTTAAATTGCATTAGAGAAATCCCGTTTTCTCTCACCGAATGCCAAACAACATTAGAAAAAACTTGTTTTCTCTCACCAAATGCCAAACAGCATTAGATAAAATCTTTATGTTCTCTAACTGAATGCTAAACTATATTAGAGAACCTTTATGGGATTAAAACTTATATCTCTCTATGTCATGTCAACTTTTATAAATATTCGTATAAAACTATATGCGTCTTAATGACATAGCCTTAAGGTCAATCTGTATATATGCCTAATGACCTTTACATGCTTAAGATCGACACAAATCTTAAGACTTTCATACTTATTATGACAATGTTTGATAACACGTATTACTGAGGATAAATGATGATCATCTTTGTTGATGAACCATCATACTGTCATAATACATCAAATGTATTAATGTACAGATGTACATGGAGCAAATATAACGATCTCTTAACAGTATCTAAGGACTTCAAAACACCCATACTGTATACTTATCTTTCAAGCACAAGTGGACGAAGTCTAGTAGTTAAAGGATCAGCTTACATTTCCTCAGTCCTTAAATATTCCAAACCTTAATGTCACTTTTTTGTATCAACTCCTTCATGGTCAAATAATTGACCCCCAAATGCTAAGATCCTGTGATATTTTTTGTTGTTATTAAACAACACAACAACAAGATTATCACAGTACAACCGAATGAGTTTAGCCACTTAATCAACTTCAGACAACTCAGAAATCAACTTTCTGAGTCAAACCGTCTGTGAAGCAGCCCCACAGCATACACTTTGTATGTATGGTGAGAAAATCACCCGTGTCTACTTGAATCTCTTTCACGACATTGTACCATCTGCAAACATAAAAAATGTAACCTTAAGTGGACTTTCTATCATCCGGACACATAACTAAAATCTAAATTTGAATTTCCTACGAGGTTTAGATTGTTGACTTTTCTATATGTAAACATATAATCCTTAGTTCCCTTTTAAGTATCTCAACACTCGTTTAACTGCATTCCTGTATCACCCCACTCTTGTAATGACCCGAACCCGACATCGATGGTGATATCCTAATCCATGCCCCGCGAGAGTGGCGTGCTAGAGCTCTCAATCAGTCAGAAATCGGTACACTTTTTTTTTGAATCACAAAACACAATATGCAGAAATCGATACAATTCAATACAAAATTAAAGACATGCAATGCAGCTGCAAACTGATCCCGACCTCTATCCTTCACTTGAACGTTGTAGGCATACTCCAGTTGGCCTAACGGGGTATTCTTCTGAGTTCTGAAAAATATTTGTAAATTTTGGGTAAGTTTTGCGAACTCAGTGAGTGACCATCATCGATGGCTCACCCAGTCATATAACCCATAAATCATATTCACATCATTTTACATTTCACATTCATTACAATTGAATCATTCATATCATGCATCATAATTCACATTTTTCATTATGCATATGCAGTGCACATGAGACTCACTCACTTTCCATTTGTTACTTTGTTGTGACCGAGTGCCTAAACTGTCCCGTATCTATTGGATACTGGGCTCATTGATAACTGTCCCATATAGGGCTCATTAAACGTTGAGCCTGAGGCTCTGAATCACTTTGAGCTCGAACCTCTTTTTCATACGTTGAGCTTGTAGCTCTGATTACTTTGGTCATAACTGCCATTATGTTTCATGCATTCATGCAATGGAATGCATCACTCACAATTGCATATCCCATTCAAAAACTTTCTCATCTCATCGGACCTTAGTCCGGCATTACACACTAAAGTGGAGAATTCACAATTTCATTTATATAAAAATGCAAATACACATTCCTAACACATTTAACAATCACATTTACATACAATTTGCACTTCAATATCTCATCCATATATCACAGTCATCGGACCTTCATTGTCCGGAATTCAACAATCAAGTCACATTCATAATTATTCATTATCACTCAATTCACAACATAAACAAACAAACAATAAAGTAAGACCATCTAGGTCTACTCACAGTACGCTCCAGATTAGCTTGCTTTTAAATTTTGGGAACGCCTGACTGCGGACCCTTGACCTGCATAGCCTATTTATGCAAAACACCCAGTTCACACTCATCAATAATTGCACACGGATAATAAATGGACTATGTACAATGCATACTTAATGACAATCCCGGGTATGTTTTAGAACACATTTTACGCTCATTCCCATTTCAAAATTCATATGTGTCTAATTGAACTTAGACTTACACTTCATTTGTACATGATCAATCTAAATGCTCCTTTCAATCTTTACCCTTTTCATAAGCTCACATCTCAAGAACACTTGGTTACTCTATATCATAACTTAATTTCTTGCTTACTCTTTTCTAATCTCATATGATCTCATAATATCCAAATTCTCATTCATAGCTTAGCAATTTAAACATATGTACACACTTAGGCTCATTGCCCATTTACACACTCACCATACTAGTTTGCTTGCAAAACTCCTAGTCAACATTGTCTTTTCCCTTGTTCTTGGGTAGGATTCTCTTGGTTTCCTAAAACAAACCAAATCTCATTCAATAGGAATCCACTTAAAGATCCCACAATGCAAAATCACTAAAATTGATTCTAGAACATTTAAACCCAAACATTTTCTAAACTCCATAAAATAGAATCCTTCCCAAAATCCAAAAGAGTTAAAAAGATCTTACCTTGATTCTTCACCAATTGAAGAGATCTTTAGCTCAAATGGAAGCTCTTTTCTTCCTCTTCCTTTTTCTCCTCTCGATAACTTCAAAATCTTTCTTGAAAACTAAGGAGAGTTAAACCCTAGCTCAACTCTCTTCTTTTCTCTCCAACCACCAACTCTCTTTCTCTTTCTTACTCATTTTGGTTCTCTAGAATCTTCTCATTCACGTTTTTCCCTTTATTTATAAGCAAGACAATACTTATTCTTCCAGTTATGCCCTTAATGAGTCCAAAAAGTCCATTTTATCCTTCCTTATAGGCTTGTGTTCTTGTAAACTTAAGTGTCTTGCCGACAGTACCCTTAACCATTCTAACATAACACTTTCTTTCAGAAACATGTCCCCCTATTTTTGTAGGTTTCTAATGCCACCAAAATCATTTCATTTGGTTTAATGGTTCAAAAGATATACTTCAAACAGTTTTGGACTTCTCTTGTCCAAAATAGTATACTAAGCACAACTTCCATTGGGAATTTAAACATCTTAGAGACTGCATTAGATTCCAAGTTCTTCATACCATTTGGAGCTCCATGTCTCTAGTTTACCACAAATCAAAAATCATCTCATTTAGACCTCTATTGATCCAGAAAACATCAAAATACTGAAGTATGTTCAGTGAGATAACACCAGTTCATAGGATTAACGAACACACTCACTGTACCCGTCTCACTCTTTTCACTTAATCTCTCTCCATACATTTCAGATAACTTCTATTTCTGGTGGAGATGTAGAGAAAAGTCTTACAAATCCAATGGTTGAAGAATTAGGTCATTTGGAGGTCTAGTGAAGAAGTTATGACCAAAAGACTCTAACACGTTTATGCCCTCACTTGTAATGTACATGTCTCGGTGCGAATACCATAACTTTTACTACAGATGTTTGATTGACTTCGTTTTTGGACCATTGGAAAAAGGACTTCGAGATCTACAACTTTCATGAAGACCTCGAAGGCCAGTTCTATCGTCTTACTTCTGTATTGTCTCACTTTTGCATCGTCTCATTTTCCTTCGTCTCACTTTCTTCCGTCTCATTTCTATCGTCTAATTTTCTTCCGTCTCATTTCTATCGTCTCATTTTCTTCCGTCTCATTTTCTTCCGTCTCATTTTTATCGTCTCATTTTCTTCCGTCTCATTTTTGCCTCCATAACGTCTCTACTTATAAGAATCATAACTTTTGACTCCGATATCCAAAATTTTCATACTATATACCGTTGCAAAGATAAAAAAATGATCTATAACTTTCCAGAAAGCAATGTTGCTAAAATATATTTATATCAAACCCAAAATTGCCCCTAAAGTCCAAAGATGAATTTTTTTCTACTCATACAACAACGTACTGCACCAAATTCTTAATTTCATGAAATTTTTTGAGATTCTTAAAGACAAAATTGAAATTTGATATCTTCATAAGAAATGTAGCCATATGTTTCTAGTTTAATCCAAATCAAGAATCATCTCATTTGGACAACTAGAGAAAACATTATGGCTAAAATACTGAAGCCTACTTAGTGAACATTTTTCAGATCACTACCCATCTTGTTTCTAAATCTTTCCTTATCACAACTCATACCAATATCACTCTTTCTACTCCTTCTACTCCTCATTTTCAATAAAATCACATTTAATATTATTTATACCTGGAAGTTGTCAATGAATGCATGTACCACTTTTTATACGAAAACATTAAGTAGTTATGTACATATATATTAATATGATGTATGAGCAAGAAAATGCATTGTCTTAATTTCTCTTTAAGCTCACAAGTACTGAAATCTCGGGTCTTAACCTTTAATATGGAGACAGGATGTTACATCTTAACATTCATGAGTCCACAAATATTAGAGTGAATAAGCTCTAAGGGTTTAGACACCCTTGAAGCCTTACCAAAAGGTGTCGCAGTTGCCTTACCAGCTAAACATGACTCACATCTAGGCAACTTAACCTTAGTGAGTTAGTCTAAAAGACCTTCTTTAGCTAGCTTACTCAATCTATCTTGGCTAATGTGACCAAGTATAGCATTCCATTTAACAGATCCAGAATTAGGATCAAAATATGAAACATAAATAGAAGACGAATCATCATAACATGCATCCAAATCAAGAATTAGAAAATATTTTTTCAATGTAGCATGGCCAAAAATATTGCCATTATACATAATATCCAATCTATAATGACTAGAACTAAAAACGAATCCTAATTTCATTAAAGTTACGAGAGATATAAGGCAACATCGCACCATGGGTGCATAGAGAGCATCATAGAGAAGAAAAGTATTTCCTCCACGTAACTTGAGCTGATATGTCCCTATTCCTAGGACATCTTCTTCACTTCCGTTTCCTAACACGACAGTTTGTGAACCCACCGAATACCAATGAAAGTCCACATAGCTAGCTCGATCCCGAACTATATGCTTGCTTGCTCTTATATCTACAATCCAATTAGGAAGAGAATTAGCAACTAATGCATGAGAACAAACATATGACTCAGGAGTAATGGATAAGAAAGGTACCTTCTTAGGTTCAGGATAATCCAAATGACCTTTCTTTCCACAATTATAGCACTTCACATGTGCCATGTTTTTCTCTCCTTGGCCCTTAGCCTTTTGCTTCTTGACAATATGTTCTTTTGGTCCATTCCTTTAAAGAGGCCGAGAACCTTTTCTTTTACTTCGATTGATATTATTGCCTTTGGGTCCTTTCCTTTTAGCAACAAGAGCCACATTGGAGAAGTTAGATGCTTTTAAGCGATCCTCCTCTATTTCGAGGTGCCTAGTGATCTCTAAAAGGGTTTTGACATTCTCAATATGTGTCAAAATAAGTTTCACATTCTTCCAGTGCTCAGTATGATCTGAAAGAGCCCGAATCACATTTAGGACTTGTTCCTCTTCAGAGATAGCCCGGCCAGCTACCTTAAGATCACAACTATAGCACTCATGGTTCGTAAATGTTCAACCATAGTACAAATAGTATTAATCTCGTAGTTCATCCACTTGAGGCGCAAAGTACGAAGCCTTGTAGTGAATGTTCGACCAAAAATGATCTTAAGTTTATCCCACAGGTACTAAGCAGTGGCACAATCCTCAAACTCTCCAATTATATCGTCATGCATAAAATACAACATAGTATAACATGTCTTATGATCCTTTTTGGACCAATCTGCATAAGCTTTTAAGGATGCTTGATATTGCTCACTGGCATTATCAATATCTTTTCCGTCTTTGTCTTTGCAGTCATAATTATGGTTAAATGTTCGAGCAATTCTCGTTCATTTAGAAGACACTGAATCTTCCTTTGTCACATGTCATAATTGGACCTATTCAATTTTTCAGTGGTGGATAAATCACCAATCAAGATTTTAGTTGTCATATCTGCAAGTATGTATAAAAATGACGTGAGACACATTTCCATTAATTAAATTATCTGAAAATCCATAATTCATGTAGTATGATTGCAAATTTCGCTAACCTCATAATCATCTCATACAAAAAAATGAATTATGAATTTCTATAATTTAATTAACCTATTTTAATTTGACATAACACAAAGATGCCAAAAAAATCTCTTATATGTAAAACTAATTTACAATAAAACTTAATACATATAAAACAAAATTTACATACAAAATTATATAAAACTCATTT
>JAOSBP010000205.1:10224281-10240449 GCA_027563825.1 Erythroxylum mucronatum | reverse complement strand
TAATCTCTATTTCGGATAAAATCAGCAACCGTTAATAGAGGAAGAGGGAATTGGTGCTCATCATCCATATGCCGAAATGGTCCCAAACCAGACCAGTTATCACCCCAAAAATTCGAGGAGCCATTCCGGATGCAAAGATGGACTTGATTACCGACAAGCCTATCAACAGAAAGAAGCCTCCGCCAGCTAGTTTTCAGCTTCCAGGAAGTAGACAAAGAGGAGATAAACCGGACCCAATTACCAACTCCATTTTTAAATTGCCACCACAATTTGATCGTGTAAGCCTTGACCACATCTTCTAACTTCCGGAAGCCTAAACTGTTTTCATTCACTGGCATTGCTATTCTCTCCCAAGATCGCCAATGTCGTTTGGATATTTCAGTGGTGCTGCCCCAAAAAAATCGTTGAAATATCCGCTCCATTTGGCCCAACACAGATTTAGGAGGGACCATCGCCGACATTATATGCAACGGCAAAGAAGAGAGTACATGTTTTATCAAAATGAGACGACCTCCAGGCGATAATAATTTGTGTTTCCAGTTGCCGACTTTTGTCTCCACTCGCTCTACCATGAACCTAAAAATTCATTCTGTTTTCTGTTCCTGATAAAGAGGAGATCCAAGATAAAGTATAGGCAAACAACCCGGCATCATTTGTAAAATAGTTCGAGAGAGGTCCACCCTTGGTGAGGCCAATCCTTCAGATCGAATAAAACAACTTTTAGACTTATTAACCTTCTGACCAGTTGCAAGCTCATAATCCTCTATCAATAGCATAAATTGCTCCATTGAGCGTTTGTCGCCACGAAGGAAGAATATCGTATCATCAGCATATGCTAAGTGATTTACTGCTAGAGCGCCTCTTGGAAGACCATATGGTCGAATTCTACCAGCTTGTACAAAAGCATTCACCCCCTGGATAAACCTTCAGATACAATAATGAATAAATATGGAGAGAGCGGATCTCCCTGTTTCACACCCTGAGAAGCCTGGAAAAACCCAACAGGGCTTCCATTCAGTAGAATTGAAAACCAACTTGCACGCAAACTGCCCATAATACCTTCGACTTGGGTAAGTCCAAACCAATAGTCGGCGATTGATCAGAAACCATCAGGGGAGTATCAACCAGAACATCAACTGTCGTTTGCACTGGGGGTAAAGTAATCGGAGCAGAGGAGGGAATATCGGTAACAGTGGCATTCTTCTCTTCGATCGTTAAACCAGATGAGCTTGGTAGAGTCTCTTTTGGCTTCCATATTTTCGGTGCAGGGGGAACACTGGAATTGAAAGGCAGCGACTTTGACGTAGGATCTACGGACTTACCTGGATGCAATTGACGACAATGATCCTTGTCATGTCCGACTTTGTGACAGTGACGACAAAAAGCCGGGAGGTCTTCATAGATAACCGATTGGAAAAAAAGGTTTTGATTTCGTACCCAATCGAATACGCTCAGGTAACCCCTTCAAGAGATCAACTTCAATACATACCCGAGTCACCGGCGGCCGCGATAGATTCAGAGTAGGAGCGTCAATTTTCAACAAAGTACCAATCTAATCAGTCATTCGCTTCAAATATTTCTCGTGGAAACCATAAACAGGGAGGCCTTCAAAAGAAACCCAGATAGGGACGATGGATGACTCATGATTGGGGTGAAAATCTAGGGTCCATTTGAACACACGCATGATGTGGGTATCAAAAGTCCAGATTGTGCGCAATTAACATCTCTGATAATCCTCTTCAAGATCAAAGCTAATTAGAACATGTTTGAAATCGATCAACCCTATAGTAAAAGCACCAATAAACCCTATCCGATCGAAAGCTGATCATAAAAAATCCAATTTAGGGTTTCCTTTTGTGAATTTGCCCACGAGAGAAAGCCTGAATGGTGCCGATAACTGATCTTGCTCCTCTTGTGTCAAGAAAAACGTAGGTTCTCCTTTCAGCAGCTTCGATTTTGAAACAATTTCCACGTCAGCAAGTGGTCGAAGAATGGAGCGAGGTGGTGTTTTTGATCCAGATAACGCCTGAGCGAAGGTACGGTCACCTCCCAATGGCGGCGGCACCGGGACGGCTCCAGGCATATGGCCTGAAACTAGGTCGGAAGTAGAGAGATAGAGGAGAAAAATTATAGAGAGATGATATTATCAATTAATTTCATTCACCTATGTCTTAATCTTATAACGGCATAAATTTCATGCAATTTAGTTAATTATATCAGGAGTTATACCCCAAAAGCTACAAGCTATTAAAAAACAAGGACAACAGCCAGAACTCAATTTCAAACCAAAATTAAAAAATATTAAAAGTAGAATCAAATTTTAGTTCCTTCATAAAAGTTTTAGATATATTATTTAGTTTAATCTACAATTATAATTATCTAATTTAGAAGTTTACATGCCAAGATATGGCCAAATTACAGAAGTGTATTCAGTGGAACCTATCCATTCATCGACGTACACATCCCAAATCAACTAACTTCGATTTTATCATGCAAGAGCAACGCAAAAATACGTCCAATTTAACCAAAAACATCCCATTTGCTTATGGAATACTTCTTTTATCAATTCCCCTCACATCATGCTCATAATCCAAGTAAAAATATCAAAAATTTCCATACATATTTCACGTCTAAGTATGTATGTCCATGCCTAAGTGAACAAATTATCCATTTACCCATGTGTTTTATATTAAATACCATTATGTCTCTTACTATGCTTAGATGCAGTTAATTTATTATGTTCACTTCTTAATACACCCTAGATACGCTAGGGTATATGTTGGGGTCTTATAATTAAAACCATTGTTAGAGTGTTTAGTAATTTTGTACAGACAAGTGGTAAGGAAAAAATCTATAAAACCAAGGTGAAATGAAGTGAAATTTTTACTCTAAGGAATCAAGGTGGATTGGGGATTTATTCCATCAAAACAATGAGTACTATCTTGCTCACAAAGAGACGTTGGAGATTAATGAATGACAAACAATCTCTTGGGAGCAAATTGATCCATAACTATTTTATCATGAATAGGAGCATCAAGGCAATTAACTGTTCACACTCCCCCTCTACTACCCTATAGGCTATTCTGAAGTTGAGAGACAAATACAAAACTAATTTTATTGTTCTAGTTAGGAATGAGAAGTCAATTAATTTTTGGTATGATAAAGGGTTTTCTGTGGGTCCATTGATCAATACCAGTGAAGCTAATTCTCTCAGGAATTCAATTCAATTGAATACCTTTATAGCTACAACATTATTCGATAGGGAATATTCTAGAACTCAACACTATCTAGTTCTTTTACTACTGAAATATATGAGATTTACTATGATATAGAGGCTAACAAATACATTTGGAGGCACTTAGATGATGGTAAATATTTGAATTAATCATGCCAATCATAGGAAAACCCTCTGGTCAACCCTCTCCAATACCAAAACCTTAGTTGGCAATCGACCTTGGCTTATAGTTATGGACTTTAATGCCATTTTGTATGCACATGAAGCTGAACCTCTTAGTTCAGTGGCTCTTAATGGGATGAGAGACTTTCGGAAGTGTGTTGAGGAGTGTGAAGTGTTTGACCTCAACTCTAGTGGCCCAAATTTTACTTGGTCTAATAAGCTATATGGTGAATCCCACATAGTTAGGAAATTAGAGAGAGCGCTTATTAACTTGAAATGGAGTTCCCGGTTTCTTAGAACCTTTAGTGAAATCCTCAACCCTAATATTTCATATCATTCTCCTGTGGTGATAAGGTCCTTACCAGTCCTTAAGAAGAGGCCCTCTCCTTTTAGGTTTTCAAATTTCCTGGTCTCTCAGCCCAATTTCCTCCAGATAGTGAAAGAGGCTTGGAACTCATATATCCAAGGGACACCCATGTTTTGTGTCGTGTCTAAGCTCAAACTAGTTAAAAAGGCTCTAAAATCTCTCAACTCTAATCAGATTGGTGATATAAATGCTCAAGTTGTGACTTGTCAAGCTACCCTCAATACCATCCAAGATCAAATGAGAGTCATGCCTAATAGGCCTCATCTAGCTGCTGAGGAACATAAGGCTTTGACCAATTTGTTTCAGGCTTTAAATGAACAAGAATCTTTTTACAAACAAGCTTCTTATGTCAAGTGGCTTCGAGATAGGGATAGGAACACCAAATTCTTCCATAACTTTGTCTTGTCAAATAGGAACAGAAACAATATCCACTCGTTGTTGGGAAGCAATGTCCATAGGATTACTGACCTCGAAGAAATTCAGAAACATTTTCTGAATTTCTTTCAAGAGTCTATTGGTACTAAGAAAGACCTTGCTTCTTCAAGTGAATATGTGTCCGCTCTTTTTCCTCACCCGATTCCTGAGCACCTTAGCCTTAATCTGGTTTCATAGGAGATTAGGGAAGCCTTCTTTTCTTTCAATCCAAATAAGACCCCAGGCCCGGATGGCTTTAATGGCATTTTCTTTAAACATACTTGGCACATTATCGGGAATGATATCACTAGGGTAATCTAAGACTTTTTCAAACACGAAAGGCTCCTCAAAGAGCTTAATTTAATGTTTATATCTCTTATCCCTAAGACCAATCAACCATCTACTGTGTTGGATTATAGACTCATATCTTGTTGTAACATGATTTATAAGGTGATCACAAAAATCATATACAACAGACTTAGAGCGATCCTTCCCCTCCTCATCAATCCAAACCAGAGTGCTTTCATCAAAAATCGCCGTATAGGGGACAACATCCTTCTAGCTCAGGAAATCTTTAAGAACTACCATCTCTCTAATAAGCATAAGAGATATGATTTCAAAATTGATTTGGCCAAAGCTTATGATTCCATTCAATGAGAGTTCCTCCTCAATGTGCTGCTAGTTGTAGGGTTCCCTCCTATGTTTATTAGGTGGATTGAAGAGTGTGTAACCTCGCCCTCCTATTCTATCTTGATCAATGGGTCTCCTACTAAATTTTTCTGTGGGAAATCAGGTTTAAGACAAGGCTACCCACTCTCTCCATACCTGTTTATCATCTGCATGGAAGAGTTTTCTAGGGCTCTTAATGATACAATAGCAGCCACTCCTAATTTTTAGTTCCATTAGAGATGTAAGACTCTTAAACTGTCCCATCTTTTGTTTGCTGATGATCTGTTACTGTTCTGTCATGTTGATCTTATCTCGATAAATACCTTGCTTACCTGCTTGTGTACCTTCTCCTCTTTCTCTGGGTTGGAAATGAATCATAGCAAAATTCAATTCTTTTTATCTCCTGATGGTGCACCACGAAAGGATTGACGTCGATTTGATGATATTTTCGATGGATGTTTTTGTTTTGTGTGTTTCCGACCTTGAGGAATTAAGAAAGATGGAAATTTCGAATTCAACAATCAAGAAAATAAGGATACGCAAGGCTTGATTTCTACGACACCTCTTAGAAACTTGTTCCAAGCAATCCCGATGATCAAAATAAAACCAAGAGAAACAAATAATCGACACGTCATAATTTGGAAAACAATTGATAAGTGAAATATGGTTTGAAAAGTAATAAGAACAAGAGAATAATGTTTCTTCCTATTGAAGCCAACGATGCTCAAGCAATTCTGATCTAAAAGTTTCGAAAATTTGACCTAAAGATACATATTTATACCTAGGTTAAATAATAAAAGGTTGGGCTAAAATACATGGAAGCTCAAAATAAAATAAAGTTCAAAAAACTAAATAGGTCTGATGTGTTGTGCCACTATTGGATCCATATACTCTTGGGCTTAAGTGATGAAGAATTAAAATCGCCCAAGTCTTCGTGTCTTCTAGCTCTATGTGTATTCGGTTCAAGGATTTGAGTTAAATGGATTAGTTTAGGCTTAATTTCATTAAACTCTCCTCCAATAGGCTTGGAGCTTGCCATTCTCTTAAGATAAAAGCCCATATGCATATAAAGAGCCTCTTTAAATCTCTTGGTCTTAGCTTTGGTCACGGGCCCTTCTGGCATGACTAGCTCTCTGCCTGACCTTGCTCGATTGTCCATGGTCCCGCTTACATCAATAATTGTCACACCCGTGAGATAAGTGCCACAAGCATGACACCAACTCACACTACACATCAGTCACGCCCGTGAGTCTTTTTTTATTTTTTATTTTTTATCATTTTAATTATAATTATACTAATATTAGTTTAATAAAAAATAAAAATAAAAATTTAATTTTAATTTTAATTTTAATTATGGTACTATTAATTCTATAAATAAATTAAAATTAAAATGATAAAAAAAATCTGGTTTGTGTGACGAGCGTGACACTTAAGTCAAGTCTCTTACACATTTTTCATTTTTATTTTTAGTTTTATTTTTATTTTTTAAATAAAAATTTTAATATAAAATATAAAATTTTAATAAAATTTTTTAATTAATTTATAAATTATAAAATTAAGTTAAATTAAAATTTTATTAGTTTTATTATTATTTTTATATGAAAAAATCGATTTTTGTTTTCTTTATTATGTTAATTTTAAATTTTTAAATAAAATTTAAATTTCAAAAATTGTGTCACAAGCACCCGTGAGATATTTTGTTTTTATTTTTAAATAAAATTTATAAGATAAAAATTTAAATGTTAAAATTTGATTAATTTATTAAAATTGTTTAATTAATTTATAAATTATAGAAAAATATTAAATTAAATTTAAAAAAATTGATTAATTTTATTATCATTATATTAAAAATCCATTTTTTATTTTAATTTTAAAATTTTTAAACAAAATTTATATTTTAAAAATTATATCACACTCGTGACATTTAAGTTTGTGACATATTTTATTTTTATTTTATTTTTAAATAAAATTTATAAGTTAAAAATTTTAAATTTTAAAATTGATTAATTTATTAAAATTGTTTAATTAATTTATAGATTATAGAAAATATTAAATTAAAGCTAAAAATTGATTAATTTATTAAAATTGATTAATTAATTTATAGATTATAGAAAAGTATTAAATTAAATTTAAAAAATTGATTAATTTTATTATTATTTTATTAACAAAAAATAAAATTTACATTTTAAAAATATATTCATCATTAACCTATATGTCATGTGAGCTCCTGACCATTGCTTTAGTTAATCTTAGCTTTAAAAATGTGTTTTTTCATTTATAAAATACAATATTTTTTGTGACAGAATCTGTGTGTTTGTGTTTGATAAGGGTCATGTTTGACAATATGCTGATTACATTAGTTATTAGTTGATTCTATCAGCGGTTAGCTGATAACTGAGTATATCAACTGATTTAATCAACGAAAACAATAACTGTGTATTAAAGATGTTTGGTAAAATTAGCTGTTTAGTATTAGTTGTTTATGTATAAATCAAATTTTAATTTAATTTAATATTTTTCTATAATTTATAAATTAATTAAATAATTTTCATAAATTAATCAATTTTTAAAATTTAATTTTCTATCTTAAAAATTTTATTCAAAAATTAAAATTAAAATAATAAAAAATTGCAAATATGTGTTACAGTGACACAAATACAAACTAAAATATATGTAATTATTTTGTTTTTTACTTTTTATCATTTTAATTTTAAATTTAATTTTTAATAAAATTAATAGTAGCATAATTAAAATTATTTTTTAAGTTAAGTCATTTACTTAACTTGAATTACCGCCGATGACGTTTTTTTACGTGTACAGAATTAGTAATGGTAACATTAGATAAAAAATCTGGAGTCTTTCGTTCAACAAAGAGTTCACGTCTGCCGTTTCAGGAATGCTAAAATTGTGGCTTCCTTCTCCAAAATATTTAATTGCCGGCTGCTGCCCAAGTCCCTTTCCCTGTCATACCCACAACTTGCAGCCAATAGGACAAGCATTTTTTCTGCATCTGAGACGTGGCAACACCTTCTTTTGTCGGGGACGGGATCTTCTATTTAATATGATGGTGTCTTATTCTGTCTCATAAATTTTAGTTGTTTATTTATACGGTCCCGCATAAATAAATGCCGCAAAAATAAATAACTGAGAATCATAAAACAGAATAAAACACCGTAATATTAGATAGAAAATTCAGACTTCTTTTATCATGAGTTTGCTTCACTTATAACATCCCACCTTGGCCATTGATTTGAAATTGAAAGAAAAGTAAAGCCATTAACATAATACCGAAGTCTTATTTTTCTTGACAAAAAGGAGTTTTATTGACCAATTAAGAAAATGAATTCATGTATGTTTTGTTTGCGTTTTCTTTTTTGATGAAAAGTATGTTTTGTTTTCTCCAATCAGCTAAAATGTTAAAATAAATATTAAGTCTAGGTAGGTGCTGGTCCTGAGTAGATGCTGCGTCAAACGTTTGGATAATGCTATCCACGCGTAGCTGAGTCAGGTACAGTCTGTACTCTAATAGATTATAGATCCTGGTACCATTGAAATCTCAGGTCCTTAACGTTGTATTTACTACAAATTTTATCCTTGATTGCAAAAGGTCAAACATTGTAAACGCAGGCCCACAAAGGAATTTGTTCAGAATCATATCCTTGTATGTAAAAAGTGAAACTTAAACCAAACCTAAAACAAGTCTGAGTTCGTGAACCGTACGAATGTGAACGTGTGATAGTTGCTGTTTAGATTAACTTATTCGTTATGGGCTCGCAAAAATAGGACGTCTATCTGATCACGAATGGATTGGAATTGATCCCCAAAACAGGAATAATTCTGATTACTGGATATTTAATGTTAGGATAAATCCTAAATTATCCGGATAATTGAAGATTATCCTTTTTTTCTAGACGTTTTAAATTGTGGATAACTAGAAGGAAATCTAAGCGAAGCCGCGTGACGTATGAGCTACGAGGAGAGTGAGTAGGAGAAGATAGATAGCTTTTGTGTCACATGTTTGAGGTCCAAAGACCGCTTCTTTGGGGATAAACTAAACGTGGTTCATAGGAGCATGAATTGACCAAAAAAAAAATAGAAAATAGGAAACAAACATAGATATTTCTTTTGAGGAGTCCAAATCTTCCAATTCTCAAGGAAGGACTTTTTGGCCGGTACTATAAATACGCACTTTCCTAAAGCAGCAAACTGCACCACCGCGCAGACAAGGGCATTTCTTTTCTTCTTTGATTTTGATCAGCTGTTCGTGCTTTTGGTTTGAGTGAAGATGACTATCCTCATTGAACAGCCTGCTCTTGGTACGTTAGCTTTTGTCTCTCTTTCTTCCCCTTTTAGACGCTTTGTAATGTTTAATATATGTTTCAAAGAATGTTCATCGTTGTATGATCCCATGATATATTTACTTTAGAATCGCGAGCTGAGGAACAGAAACGCCATGTTGATTGCAAGGAGTTGGTGTTGGACGGCGGATTTGTGGTGCCATCACCCATTTCAATTTCTGGATTTGAAGCACCGGAAATCAATTCATTTGGCAACTCATTCAGGTCTTGATTATTGACAAGTTCTTTTATTCTTCTCGAGAAAACGTTGAGCCTTCTTGTACCAGATTGGCAAAATCTAACACAGAATTTTCTACAGGGACTACAACGCCGAAACTGAACGGCAGAAGGGCGTTGAGGAATTTTACAAGCAGCAGCATATTAACCAAACATATGATTTTGTAAGAAAAACCTTTGAATACTTAACCAACAGCTCATAAGAATTGTCGTTGATCTGATGTGGATATATCTTGTCATGCAAATGCAGGTACAGAAAATGCGTAAAGAATATGAGAAGCTGGACAAAGCCGTTATGAGCATTTGGGAATGTTGTGAACTTCTAAACAGTGTAGTTGATGACAGTGATCCTGATCTGGATGAGCCACAAATTCAGCATTTGCTTCAGTCTGCTGAAGCAATTAGAAAAGACCATCCAGATGAAGATTGGTTACACTTGACGGCTCTCATTCATGGTATGTAACTACATTTATATCCTCAAACCCATTCTGATTAAAATTTGCTTGCTCAGAACATTCTAAAATTGCTTGCAGATCTTGGAAAGGTTCTCCTTCTTCCTGAGTTTGGAAGCCTACCTCAATGGGCTGTTGTTGGTGAGTGGAGCGTCTCTCATCCATATTTTTGGTTATATCTTTATTTCCAGAAAGAATTTGTAACCAAATTAGCCTTTTGCAGGAGACACATTCCCTGTCGGATGTGCATTTGACGAAGGCAATATTCATCACAAGGTCTTAATTTTTGCTTGAAACCCTTGGCTAGCCATCTTAGATACGGTGTAATTAAGTAATGAACTGAGACTGAAAAAAGGTTCAAAATCCTTTACATTGCAGTACTTCAGGGACAATCCGGACAACGATAATCCTACTTACAACACCAAGAATGGTATTTACAAGGAAAGATGTGGGCTGGACAACGTAGCAATGTCATGGGGACACGATGACTACATGTATATGGTAAGTGTCAGTATTGTAGTATCTTTCCGCACCTTATTGTTTGGAAAGAAGGTGAATTATGATAGTTTGTAGTGTTATTAAGTTTGCCTAATTCGTTCCTTATAACCTGAAGGTGGCCAAGGAAAATGGTACAACCCTACCACAAGCCGCATTATTTATTATTCGATATCACTCCTTCTATCGTAAGTACTCTAGATCTTCTGCATGTACACTTAGAGGTTCAGGGTATATATGTAGTTTGATTATTTCTTTATGATCACCCAGCTTTACACAAGGCCAGAAAATATACGCACCTGATGAACGAGGAAGATGAGGAAAATCTGAAGTGGCTTCATATATTCAAGTAAGCTTTATTTTATTTTTGTCTTCGATTTTCCATTTCACGTATTTAACTAGCTGATGACATTAATTATCAAACCAAAACTAAACTTTGGAACTTCACAATCGATGTGCAGCAAATACGACCTCTACAGCAAAAGCAAGGTTCTTGTTGATGTTGAAAAAGTCAAGCCATACTATCAGTCCCTCATTGATAAGGTCCGCAGTATAGGCATATATGTATTGATTTACCTGATGTTGAAGCTTTCAGTATCTGAAACGGGATTTCTTTTTGCAGTATTTCCCAGAGAAGCTCAGATGGTAGAGTGCTTGTGGATGGATCGTGGGAGAATCGATGTCTAATACTAAAAATATTTGGTCAGGAGACTGCTGTTCCAGATTCATATAGGCGTATCAGCTACATGTGGGATCATTGATGTCTAAATTTTACACACAGGAGTGACATATATGTATTGTTCTTTTTCTTTCACTCTTTTCTATGCTCTTGAATGGATTTAAGCCATATTGTAACTTTAATTTATTCTTCTTCGGCCTCCAGCAATACCCTTTTTCCCATATTAAACTTCTCCAATGGTGTCAATATTGATTAAGAAGTCCTTGGGGTTTTTCAAAGACACGTAGATCATAATAGAGATATCAATGGGCCGGTCGGGCCTGAGGCGTTCCTGGCCTGACCCAACCCAACCATGGGCTAGGTGGCCCATGGCTAGACAGGCCGGGCCAACCCCAACCTACCTTATTTTTTTTAAAAAAGTAAAAAAACAGCGTCATTTTTGAAGTTACAGTTGGGCCAACTACTTTTGGTTCGTGGCCCAATCAACTTGGACTAAAATCGGGCCAGGCCGGGCTAAAATTAACATCCATATCGAAGAGTCATGTACACTAAGCGCATTCGTTAAGCATAAGCAAAGCCAAAGGACTCCCCTGCCTTCTTGTACTCATATTCAATAAGAAGAATATTCTTCCCTGAACTTACAAAATTTTGTAAGCAAATCCAAATGTTGTTTAATGTAACAAATTTTGCATAATACCATAGTATCACAAATTAAGGGGAAGATACAAAAGTGTGCCACTTTATAATAATTATAGGTTACTAAATGATCTTTCATCCCTTCAGTGGAGTCTTTTAGTTCATAATTGATGAACAATATTTTTATATCCCCTTTTGGAACAATACCTCATATTCCCCAATACAGTGAGGAATGAAAGTCATATCAATTTTCATTCCTCATTATATTCATTATAATTTCTATTGTCATTCTCTCATGTGAACCAAGCATACCCTAAAATCTCTCTTGTCATTTCATAACCTATATAATTGACTTATAAAGTTGTTAAATTTATATCATTTACAATTTAGCTTAAAAAGTGATAGAAACCTATATAAGTGACTTATAAAGAAGCTAAATTTATATTATTTATAATACAAATTAAAAAGTGACAGAGGCAAGAGAAAAGCTAAATTTATATCATTTATAATAATTTATATCATTTATAATCTAACTTAAAAGTTGATAGAGGGTAAGAGAAAAGTTAGGTCATTTTCATACAAGTCAACGAATTAGGTAAATTTATAAATCTAAAAAATAGTCATTATAGTTTTTTTTGATAATTCAGAAAATGTATAATTAAAAAAAAATTATGAACATCGAGAAATTGCCAAAAATGACAGTCTCTAACCCCAACCAAGGATACTTACAACAATATGAGGAGCCCTAGTCCTGTGCCCCCCACCAAACAAACACAAAACAAGACTAAAACACGTCCAGCATCCACAAAGACCAAATTAAAGACTAGATTACCAGCAACACAACCATTTCGAAATAAAAAACTCAGACACCAGCAATAATTCAATAATTTCCAGTGTTCTTACTTAGTCATTTAGAAGTGGCTCTTCGATGGAGAAAGTGCCAAAGGAATGGAGCTTGTAGCTTTGGATACCAATCACAGCTGTAAGGCCCTGCATTGATGCTTTCATTAAATAAGAGTTGATGAGTGATACACAATTGATGTTCCAACACCGATAGGCATACCTGCATAGTAAATAATAGAAGAAACAAGAAAAAGAAAAACAAGCCAGCAACCTCCATTTACCTTCTCTCAGTGTTTAAGTTGAGCTGTTTCAGTATTTGGAAGATCACTTTAGTAATAATGTTCCTCTCTTCCATAGCTGCATTTTTTAAGGTTATAAGGTTTCTTTCAGACCATAAGTTGTAAACAATAACAACAAGTAGAATGAGGAAAATGTTAAGGTCAATGTTTCTGTGGCCTTAGGGTTGGTTGAAACAATGGAGAATAGATTGGAGGTTGAGCAGGTGTGGAGTGTTGAGCTGAAAGTGGGTGAGGTAGTGTAACCACATTGATTTGGAGAAGGAACATTCGAAAAAGAGGTGGTTGGAAGACTCATTATCCAAGTGGCAGAGAGAGCAATGATTAGGGATATAAGTATAAAGGAGCTGATCTCTTGTCTGGAGCTTATTAAGGACAACTAGCCACAAGATAAAGGCATACCTTGGGTGGGCCCCTTTGTGCCACACTAAATTGTGCCAAGGTACTTTTGGAAGAGATGGTCTCAACAAGGTATATGCTGAAGTATTAGTGTAAATTCTTGTAGGGCTTGCAGTCCATTCTAGTTGATCCGACTCGGACCCATTCGGTTGGTATGGTAAAGGCTCGAGTGTACGGCTGGTCTCAGTTGTGGCACCTTGCCAACACCACATATTATCTCTGATAATGTCAGCTACTTTTGCAGTCATTGGAAGTTCTGACCCATTGATAGCTCTAGGTATTGAGAAATCCTTGAGGATACTGCTTGGGTGCCAAGGGTCCTGCTATAAGAGAGTAGAAAACTCATTGCCTATTCTAAATCTGAAATGACTCCTAATAATATTTCTAACCTGAATAAGTTTTCTCCAACTCTAAGAACTATTATTAGTAGGTTGAGCACTCCAGAAAGTTGACCTTCTAAGAATAATTGAGTGAACCCACCTAACCCACAAAGCTTCCTTATCATTGAACAAAATCCAGAACCTTTTTCCTAATAAAACGTTGTTCTAAGTAGACAAATGTTTAAGCCCCAGCCCACCCTCTGATTTAGGTCTACAAAGATCATTCCACTTAACCTTGGAATAAGAGTTAGACTCAACCTTATCAGACCACAAAAATTTCCTAAGTTTAGTCTCAATTTCTTTAATGACACAGAGAGGAAGTAGGAAGTGGCTAGCTCAGTAGACCTAAGAAGTGGACAAGACAGAAATTACCAATTGAATTCTATCAGCGTAGGATAAGGCTTTGTAGGTCCACTTGTTAACTCTAGCATCAGTTTTATCCAACAGCGGAATACAATCTCGCCTAGTCAAGCTACCCGTTAAAAGAGGCACACCGAGATATCTAATAGGAAGAGTACCCCTTTTAAGCCCTGAAATGCTTTCCAATTGAAGGGGCAGAGGATCCATGTTATTTTGGTATCAGAGCCTTGGTTTGAAGCAAGATTCTTATTCAACTAAATCAAAATTCAAGAAACCGCCGCCCATCATCATCCAATTATCGTTGGATCATCAATTCATGTGAGAATTAACTTTTGGCCTAAGATTTCAATCTTTCTTCTTGCTTTTATTTTAGTTAGGTTTTCAATTATTTGTTGAAAACTTTCAGCTTATATAAAAAATTGAAAAAAAGTTCAAAAAAGTTCGAAAAAAAGTCTGAAAAATGAAAAAACGAAAAAAATCTGAAAAAAGAGTCGGAGCAAACAAATCCAAAAAAAGTTCAAAAAAGTCAAAAAATCTGAAAAATTCAAAAAAATCTGATTTCTCATACTTTTACTTGACTGAGGTTCGTTTGAATCAACTGTGATAAATAGTTTCAAAATTTGCCAAATTTGCTAGCTTGTTATTGGCTATTGGTTTGGGTTGCTTGTTACTTGGTACTCGAGCTACATTTGGGAACAATGATTTGATGAAGTCGTGGTTCTGATTGTAATTTGGATTTCAGAGAACATTGAGTGGTAAAAGGCAAAAGTGTGTGAGCTTATTTGAAGGAGTAATTGCCGTGACTTAAACACGAAGGGAGTGACAAATTCTTGAGTGAAACACGTGAGGAAGTGTGTGAGGTTGTTTATCACTAACTTTGTTTTGCAGGCATATCATTTTATTTACAATGTCACAAGGAGGTAGTAATGATGACAACCAAGAGGGAGATGCAAATATCGCTTTTACTTTGAGAGCCATGTAGTAACAATTTGAGAGGTTCAATCTAGCCTTAAATGAGGTTAGGGGTCAAATGGATGAGCTCAGACAAGGGAGACGCGAGGAACCTTAGGGCAGGCGTGTAAATGTACATCAGCGGCAACCACCACCTCGTAGACAACCACCACGGTATGAGCTTGAGGAGGAGGAGTTTGATGAGAAGGAGGAGGACTATGAAGAGCGCATACCTAGGAGAGTTCAAAGAGGAGAACCCCTCAACAGGCGAGATGGAGACTTGGAGTGGGAAAGGAAGATGCAGGTCCCAACATTCAAGGGGAGGAATGATGCTGAGGCGTACTTGGAGTGGGAAAGGAAGGTTGATTTGATCTTCGAGTGCCATAACTTCTCAGAGGAGAAGAAAGTAAAACTTGTTGCTGTTGAATTTACAGATTATGCACTGATATGGTGGGATCAACTTGTGACCTCTAGGAGGAGGAATGGAGAGAGATCCATCAATAGTTGGGCAGCAATGAAGGCATATATGAGGAAGAGATTTGTGCCTTCTTACCATTATAGGGAGATGCATCAAAAGCTCTAAAGACTCACACAAGGGTCTAAGTCAGTAGAGGACTACCACAAGGAGATAGAGATTTCTATGAACCGTGCTAATATAGTGGAGGACCCCGAGGTCACCATGGCAAGGTTCTTGAGTGGATTGAATAGGGAGATAGCAAATGTGGTGGAGTTACAGCATTACTTAGAGATTGAGGACATGGTGAACATGGCCATAAAGGTGGAGAGGCAGCTTAAAGCTAAAGTGACAGCAAGGAGTGGAGCAAGTTCTATTTACTCATGGAACTCAAATTGGCCCCAGAAGGAGGAGAACTCCAAGGATAAGGGGGTGGACTTCAAGGAAACACCTAAGAAATCAATTTGGAGATCTGAGCAAAAAGGTACTTCTAACACCCAAGCTACTTCTAGAAAACATTCATCTATAAAATGTTTGAAATGTTTGGGTACTGTCCATATTGATTCTTAATGCCCTAATAGAAAAGTGATATATATGAAGGATAATGGGGTTATTGATTCTGAGGATAGTGATGTTAATGATTTGCCATGTGATAGTGTTTGTGATGATGATGATGAATGTGTAGAAAGAGTTGTCACAGGAGAAGCACTTGTAGTTAGGAGAGTGTTAAGTGCTAGAGTTAGAGATGAGATTTTGGATCAGAGGGAGAACCTATTCCATTCAAGGTGTTTGGTGGGTGGAA
>JAOSBP010000205.1:10207196-10224181 GCA_027563825.1 Erythroxylum mucronatum | reverse complement strand
CATTCAGCATTAAAACACGCAGCCCTGACCAAAAAAAATCCCAAGCATTCCACAACCATAATAAAAAACGACACAAGTAGAAGCTAGAGGGTGAAGGGAGATCATGTCAGTAGCTGGGAATTGAAGAGGAAGACACGTTGAATTGGAGTTGGTGAGTTAAAGAAGAACAACGCTATAACCCTTTCTCAAGACCCTCCATACACAACGACAATAGCAGGTGGCAGAAGGAGCAATGAAGACGCGGAAGCTGCTAGTTTAAGGAGAAAAGAAGCAGCTGGAGCAAGGACGCAATCACTTGGGCTGGTGGACGTTGCAGCTGGTGGTTTGTTTTAAAGGATAAAACAAGTAGCTGGGTTATATGAAGTCACGTTAGAAGCTTAAGGAGAACAAAGTGAATTAGCTAGTGACTTGAATAAAGCAACAGTGGGTGGACGTGAGTGAACAATTTTCCACTGGTGGCACTCTACACACAACGAGGCAGTTGGTAGCTTTCACACACATGTTGGCAGTAGGTGGCTCAACGTTGGCAGCTAGTGAAACACGTTAAAGGTTGGTGGCTTGACACCTAGCTGCTGGTGGAAAGAAGACATCTAGCAAGTGGGACACACAAAAACAAGATGGTGGCTTGAACAACTTTCTACCGGTGAACAACGTTGAAGTGAAAATTGGCTAAGGAAGCAGCTGCGGAAAAGGGAGTGTTTTAATTTGTTTTCTTAATTTTTTAATTCCGTATTTATTTTAATTGTGTGAAATTAATCAATGCAAACATATTTTAAGACCGTAATTTATGTTACATTGATAAATATGTGTGAGTAAGTTTTTCTTTCCGGTTAAGGTTACGATTGATATTGGATTGGGATAATTTTTGTGGTATTGATTTTTGCTTGATTAAATGCACATTTAGTCTTGATTTAGCTTGATCACCTAGATTAAGACCTTAGATGATTAAATGCCACAACCAATGGAATTTAATTTGTCGGAAAATTAATCAAGCGACATACTTGAGACTTAAGTGTAGACCAACCTTAGGATCTTGTGTGAGGATACCTAGAATTAACGAACTTAATTTTAGGCTTCTTGTATTTAATGTCTTTTATTCCGAATTTTCTATGGACCAAGTAGTAACTCGGATTTAAAAGAGAAGGAATTTCCATGAACATTGGGTTTTACTTGTTTCAGTGAAGTATATCCTAAATCAATCCACTGTTACAATTTTATTTTAATTTCCAATCCAATTGAAATCTAATACCTTAACCGATTTTTATCATTTGATTTAATCTAAGTCGTTTTAATTTATATCTTGCAATTTTCATAATTTCTTGATTTTCTTATTTTAATTTATTTTATTTTCAAATAAATTAATTCTTGATCATTCGGGTAATTTTTCATCGTTTAATTTAATTATCTTACATGTTGGATTTTTTTCCTTGGGTACGATATCCGGTTTTCACCGATTTTTATTACTTGTCGACGGGGCGCACTTGCCTCTAATTGGTCTAGATAGAATTTAATTTATATTGTTCTGTTTAGACCACAACAATGTTTAATTTGTAAGTGGAATTTTTTGCTTCTTCAATAGTTTTAGTTTGTTAGATGAATGTAGACTTTGATGTTTATGTAGTATTTGATGTTTCTGTGGTTAAGGTTTTATCGTAATGTTTTTTTAAATTGATAGTTTTCATGGAGTTTTAGCACAAAAGATAAAATAAAAATAGTTGGTGTTAGGGTTAATTTGATATTATTAAATTACATAACTTTCATGCACCAGTGATATAGGAGAAAAGGCGAGAATGATTTGGTATTGTAATGTCAGAATAATATAAAGTTGAAGCAGTAATAAAAACAAATGGATAAATCATATTCGCTTTATAACTCTTGCATTTAGTGACTTTTAGAGATAAGTTGAATTGCTGAGTTGATAGATAGTTAGAAAAGAAAATCAGTCAAAAAATTGTAAATTCTAATATGGTAATACATCCATTAAGTATCTACAACAGATAATTATAGAGTACTTAACATCAAGAGGACTGTTAAAATCAGAATTACATTTTCACTTTTAAAATGTTTGACCAAAATTTTTTACGTATATATAGTTAATAAAAATAAAAATTTCTAAGGGTACAGATACCTCTCCCTTACAAACACGTTTTCTATACCCTACGTACCGAATCCCATCAGAACTCCAAGGTTAAGTACGCCTTATAAGGGTACGGATACCTCTCCCTTATAGATGCGTTTTTCATGCCCTAATGTACAGGATCCCATCAGAACTCCGAGGTTAAATGTGCTAGGGCAAGAGTAGTACCAGGATGGGTGAACTCCTGGGAAGTTCTCGGGAAAAGCAAAACTGTGAGGGCTTGGCTGGACTTCGAGGTTAAATGTGCTAGGGTAAGAGTAGTACCAGGATGGGTGACCTTCTGGGAAGTTCTCAGGGAAAACAAAACCGTGAGGGCTTGACTGGGCCAAGGTCCAAAGCGAACTATATCTGTAAGCGGGTAATTTAGGCTGTTACAAGTGATATCAGAGCTGGTACCAGAACCGTTGTGCCAGCTAGGCTGGACCCCAAAGAGGACAGGGCCTTAAGGGGGGGGGGGTGGAGAGTGTAAGATCCGACATCGGTTGGAGAGGGAAACAAAAGACGCCTTATAAGGGTACACATACCTCTCCCTTATAGATGCGTTTTTCATGCCCTAATGCACCGGATCCCATCAGAACTTCGAGGTTAAATGTGTAAGGGCAAGAGTAGTACCAGGATGGGTGACCTCCTGTGAAGTTCTCAAGAAAAGCAAAACCGTGAGGGCTTGGCTGGGCCAAGGTCCAAAACGGACAATATCCATAATCGGGTGATCTGGGCTGTTACATTAAGAGTACCAAAAAGAGAAGGAGATTTCTATGATTTAAGTTATATTCATAATGATTGTTTTTGAAAAATTAAATATATTAAGCCTTGAAAGGAAACTCAATTATAGTTCCAAAATAGAAACTACTTATTACCAGATGTTAGTGGCTGTAAAGGATTACAAAAGGGGATTAGGAAATTACACATTATAATAGAAAAGGAGATACTGATTGTACTGGAATTTCTAATTTTGTATATTGATCTAAAGCCTAATCTATTGCACCAAATGCTTGCAAAATTGTTCCTAATGGATACTTTTATCTTGAAAGATTATGAAATTTCTTTCATCCTATACAGTAGTGATTGTTGAACTATTTAGAAGCATTGGTGAGCAATGTTGCTGGAACTTTTTCTAGTTGAATGCCATGTTTAGGTGTTGGTTAAGCTATCTAGTTTTGCATTTATCATACATTTTCTAACAAGTTCCCTCCATATATCTCTTATGTATCTACAATTGAAAAATAGGTGTTTAGAATTTTACCCTGCATTTTTACATAAAAAGCACTAGTTGATGAGCTATATGTATTTGGCAATTTTGTCAACCTTTTTTAGCCTATCTTTCATAACAATCCAAAGGGTAATGGCATCTTTAGGATGAAGATAACTAAACTATATTGCTTTGGTCCATATCAACTTGGGGAAGATTTTTGAAAAATAATTTCTTGCAAGATTAATTCTAGTATTTTTTTTATAATTCAGAAAATTTATAATTAAAGAAAAATAATGTACATCTAGAAATTGCCAAAAGTGACAGTCTCTAACCCCGACCAAGGGTACTTACAGCAACATGAGGAGCCCTAGTCCTGTGCCCACCAAATAAACACAAAACAAGACTAAAACATGTCCAGCATCCACAAAGACCAAATTAAAGCCTAGATTATTAGGATCACAACAATTTTGAAATAAAAGACTCAAACACCAGCAATAATTCAATCATTTCTAGTCTTCTCACTTAGTCAGTTAGAAGTGGCTCTCCTATGGAGAAAGGCCAAAGGGATGGAGCTTGTAGCGTTGGATACCAATCACAGTTGTAAGGCCTTGCATTGGTGCTCCCATCAAATAAGAGTTGAAAAGTGATACACAAATTACGTTCCCACACCGATAGGTGGACCTGTATAATGACTAAGAGAAGAAACAAGAAAAGAGAAACAAGCCAGCTACCTCCAATTACCTTCCCTCAGTGTTTAAGCTGAGCTATTCCAATACTTGGAAGATCACTTTAGTAATAATGTTCCCATCTTCCATAGCTGCATTTTTGAAGGTTCTAAGGTTCTTTTCGGACCATAAGTTGTAAACAAGGACAACAAGTAGAATGAGGAAAAGGTTAAGGTCAATGTTTTTGTGGCCTTGGGGTTAGGAGAACCAATGGAGAATAGATTGGAGGTTGAGCAGGTGTGGAGTGTTGAGCTGAAAGTGGGTGAGGCAGTGTAACCACACTGATTTAGAGAAGGAACATTTGAAAAAGAGGTGGTTGGAAGATTCATTATCTGAGTAGCAAAGAGAGCAATGATTAGGGATATAAGTATAAAGGAGCTGATCCCTTGTCTGGAGCTTATTAAGGACAGCTAGCCACAAGATAAAGGCATACTTGGGGGTGGCCCCTTTGTGCCACACTAAATTGTGCCAATGTACTTTTGGAAGAGATGGTCTCATCAAGGCATAAGCTGAAGTATTAGTGTAACTTCTTGTAGGGCTGGCAGTCCATTCTAGGTGATCCGACTCGGACCCTTTTGGTTGGTAAGGTAAAGGCTCAAGTGTACGCATAGACTCAATTGTGGCTCCTTGCCAACACCATATATTGTCCCTGATAATGTCAGCTACTCTTGCTATCATTGGAAGTTCTGACCCATGGGTGCCGCATGGGTGCCAAGGGTCCTGCCATAAAAAAGTAGAAAATCCATTGCCTATCCTAAATCTGAAATGATTCCCAATAATATTTCTAACCTGAATAAGTTTCCTTTAACTCCAAGAACTATTAATAGTAGGTTGAGCACTCTAGAAATTTGACCTTCTAAGAATGATTGACTGAACCCACTTAACCCACAACGCTTCCTTATCATTAAACAAAATCCAGATCCTTTTTCCTAGTAAGACATTGTTCCGAGTAGACAAATGTTTAAGCCCTAGCCCACTCTCTGATTTAGGTCGCCAAAGATCATTCCACTTAACCTTTGAATGAGAGTGAGACTTAACCTTACTAGACCACAAGAAGTTCCTAAGTTTAGAATCAATTTCTTTAATGACAGATACAAGAACAGGAAGTTGCTAGCCCAGTAGACCTGAAAAGTGGATAAGACAGAAATTACTAATTGAATTCTACCAGCGTAGGATAAGGCTTTGTGGGTCCACTTGTTGACTCTGGAATCAATTTTATCCAACAGCGGAATACAATCTCGCCTAGTCAATCTACCTGTTATAAGAGGCACACCGAGATATCTAATAGGAAGAGTACCCCTTTTAAGCCCCGAAATGGTTTCCAATTGAAGGGGCAAAGGATCCACATCAGAAGATAAAAAGAATTGACTTTTACTATGATTCATTTCCAACCCAGAGAAAGAGGAGAAAGTACGCAAGAAGGTAAGCAAGGTATTCACCGAGTCAAGATCAGCATGATAGAACAGTAGCAGATCATCAGCAAACAAAAGATGGGACAATTTAAGAGTTTTGCATCTCCAATGGAATTGAAAATTAGGAGTGGCTGCTATTGTATCATTAAGGGTCCTAGAAAGCACTTCCATGCAGATGATAAACAGGTATGGAGAGAGTGGGTCACCCTGTCTTAAACCTGATTTCCCATAGAAAAAGTTAGTCGGAGACCCATTGATCAAGAGAGAATAAGAGGGCGAGGTTACACACTCTTCAATCCACCTAATAAACATAGGAGGGAACCCTACAACTAGCAACACATTGAGAAGGAAGTCCCATTGAATGGAATCATAAGCTTTGGCCAAATCAATTTTGAAAGCACATCTCTTATGCTTATTAGAGAGATGGTAGTTCATAAAGATTTCCTGAGTTAGAAGGATGTTGTCCCCTATACGGCGATTTTTGATTAAAGCACTCTAGTTTGGGCTGATGAGCAGGGGAAGGATCGCTCAGAGTCTATTGGATATGATTTTTGTGATCACCTTATAAATCATGTTACATCAAGATATGGGTCTATAATCCAACACAACAGATGACTGAGTGGTCTTAGGGATAAGGGATATAAACGTCGAATTAAGCTCTTTGAGGAGCCTCCCATGTTTGAAAAAGTCTTAGATTGCCCTAGTGATATCATTTCCAATAATGTGCCAAGTGTGTTTAAAGAAAAGGCCATTAAAACCATCCAAGCCCGGGGCCTTATTCGGATTGAAAGAAAAGAAGACTTCCTTAATCTCCTGTGGAGTAACTTCTGCTACCAGGTTAAGGCTAAGGTGCTCAGGAATCGGGTGAGGAAAAAGAGCGGACACATACTCACGGGAAGAAGCTAGGTCTTTCTTAGTACTAATAGACTCTTGAAAAAAATTCAGAAAATGTTTTTGAATTTCTTCGAGATCAGTAATCCTATGGTCATTGCTTCCCAATAAGGAGTGGATATTATTTCTGTTCCTATTCGACAAGACAGAGTTGTGGAAGAATTTGGCATTCCTATCCCCCTTACAAAGCCACTTGACACTGAAGCTTGTTTGTAAAAAGATTCTTGGTCACTTAAAGCCTGAAACAAATTGGTCAAAGCCTCATGTTCCTCAGCAGCTAGATGAGGCCTATTAGGTAGGACTCTCATTTGATCTTGGATGGTATTGACGGTAACTTGACAAGTCACAACTCGAGCATTTATATCACCAATTTGATTAGAGTTAAGAGAATTGAGAGCCTTTTTTTCTAGTTTGAGCTTAGACACGACACAAAACATGGGTGTCCCTCAGATATGTGAGTTCCAAGCCTCTTCCACTATCTGGAGGAAATTGGGCTGAGAGAACAAGAAATTTGAAAACCTAAAAGGAGAAGGCCTCTTCTTAAGGACTGGTAAGGACCTTATCACCACAGGAGAATGATCTGAAATATTAGGGTTGAGGATTTCACTAAAGGTTCTAAGAAACCGGGAACTCCATTTCAAGTTAATAAGCGCTCTATCTAATTTCCTAACTATGTGGGATTCACCACATTGCTTATTAGACCAAGTAAAATTTGGTCCACTAGAGTTGAGGTCAAACACTTCACACTCCTCAACACACTTCCGAAAGTCTCTCATCCCACTAAGAGCCACTGAACTAAGAGGTTCAGCTTCATGTGCATACAAAATGGCATTAAAGTCCCCAACTATAAGCCAAGGTTGATTGCCAACTAAGGTTTTGGTATTGGAGAGGGTTGACCAAAGTTGTTTTCTATGATTGGCATTATTTGCCCCATAAATGCAGGACACAAAAAAACCATTAGCATAATTTATAGGGGTCACCTCCAAAAGAATTGTCTGAATAGTAGTAAGAAAAGGGGCACACAAGTTAGATTTTATAAGCATTTATAGTTACATTGTGAAATGTGTAAGCCTTTAAGTTATCAAAGTAAGTAAGCAAGGGTCTTTTAAGTTGTAAATTTTATTTATGAGTTGGAGTTACTCTTCACCTTGAACAAAGATTATAAGAAGGATTACTCTTTACTAAAAGAAAAACAAAACTAATTGTAAGAAGTTTCATCTATACCTTGTTGAAAGATAAGTCTTTGTAGAATTCTAAGAAGTACCTGAAGACCTACTATGAATAAAATACCACATAAGCTTTGGCATAGAAAGAAATCAAAGATTAGTTATTTCAAAATGTTTGGTTGTAAGTGTTATCTTAAATGTTGAAGATAACTTGGAAAATTTTGATTGAAAAGTGAATAAAGGTATTTTTCTTGGTGTTTTTTTAACTAGCAAAGCATACAAAGTGTTTAATCCGAAGACTCTTATTATTGAAGAGTATATACATGTTGCCTTAGATGAATCTAATCCTCTTACCTCCAAGAAAAATCTTGAAGATGATGATATAGATCTAACTAAGGATTTGGAGAAATTATCCCTTAAAGAGAACAAGAATGATGATTAAGTCACCCTACAAGAGTAAATTATTAAACTTAGTAAGGGAGATAGGAAAGACACGGAACTTCCAATGTATTAAAAGTTTAAGAAGAATTACCTTCCGAATCAAATTTTAAGCAAGTTCAATAAGGGGTAATTACTAGATCACATTTTAGAAATATATCGCATTTTGATTTTATTTCTCAAATTGATCCTAAGACTATAGAAAAAATCCTTAGTGATGAAAGTTGGGTTATTGTTATAAATGACGAGTTGAATCAATTTGAGAGAAGTAAAGTTTGGACTTTAGTATTTAAACTAAAACACCACCAAATTATAGGTAGCAAATGGGTGTTTATAAACAAATTAGATGACTCAAGTATAATAGTAAGAAACAAAGTTATAATAGACTATAATTAAAAGGAGAACATATATTTTGAGAAAAAATTTACACTGATAGTTAAATTAGAAGCAGTTAGACTATTACTTGCATTTGCATCATACATCAATTTTAAATTATATCAAATGAATGTTAAAAAAGCATCTTTAAATGGATTTATTCAATAAGAAGATTATATTGATCAACTACTAGGTTCTAAAAATCTTGATGCACCAAACCATAATCATAAACTCTTCAAAGAGTTATATAGTTTGAAACAAGCTTTTAGAGCTTGGTAGGATAGGTTAAGTACATTCGTTTTTTAAAAAATGATAAAAGCTATATTAGTGTGCTAAAGGATATAATTAAGAGGAAGGCATATATTTTTAGGAAATCTTTACAACAGTAGTTAGATCAAAGACAATTAGAATATTATTTATATTTACATCATTCATGAATTTCAAATTGTTTCAAAGATGTTAAAAGAGCATTTTTTAAATGGATTTATTTAAAAAGAAGTTTATATTGATCAATCACTAGGTTTTAAAAATCATTATGCACCTAACCATATTTATAAAATCTCCAAAACAGTATATGATTTTGAATAAGCTTTTAGAGCTTAGTATTAAGTACTTGACCTTACAATTCTATTCATTAAAAAGGATAAACAAGACATTTTAATTGTTCAAATTTATATTGATGACATTATCTTTGGTGCAACTAATGAAAGTATGTCTAAAGCATCTTCTAAGTATATCAGTTAGGAATTTGAGATGAACATAATTGGAAAGCATAACTTCTTTCTTGGACTTCAAACTAAACAAATGAAGGAGGGCATCTTCATTAATCAAGCAAACACATTAAAGAACTACTTAAACATTTTAAAATAGATCAAGCTAAGCCATTGGGGAAACCTATAAGCATCACAACTAAGTTGAATAAGGATGAAAAAAAAGAAGCAAAATGATGTTAAAATGTGTCGATTATGATTGGTAGTTTACTTTATTTTACTACAAGTAAGCTTTACATAGTATTTTATGCTTGCTTATATGTTAGAATTCAATCAAATCCAAAAAGTCCCATCTTTTAGCTTTTAAGTTTATACTTAGGTATTTGTATTGTACCATATTATTAGGACTTTAGTATCCTAAAAATACAATCTTTTATTTAATTAGTTATTTTGATGTAGAGTATGTTAATAGCCTTTTAGATAAGAAGAGAACATTTGATACTTGCACATTACTAAGCAATGCATTGCTTTCATTGTTTATTAAGAAATAAAATTTAGTTGGACAATCAATTATGGAAGCCAAACATGTGGGAAATGTTAGTTTTTGTGCATAATTTTTTTGGCTCAGATAATAACTTAGAGACTGTAGCATGGAACTTACAAAAGATACATATTATGTATGATAACACCAGTGCCATTTTCTTTATAAAGAATCCCATTCATATTCTAAAACCAAGTATATAGAAAACAAATATCATTTTATTATCGGTCATAAGAAAAATAGGGAAATAGAGATATAATTTATTAATGTGATATATTAACTAGAATTTATTGATACATTACATTAATTAGTTGACATATTCATTAAACTAATGAGTAAAGACAAGTTTTTCATAATTAGGAGAGAATTATGCATGATTGATGAGAGTTCTATTTAATTAGGATCTCTTTTGGCGCTTACATTTGCCTTTGAGTGATATTTTATGAATTATTACATATTTTTAATATTTATTTCGAGCCATTTTTGGATTAAAAACTTTGCTCTCTAACTTATACATCACTTTTATGAGCTATTCACTTTAATTCACTCTCACCTTTTTCTTGTCGATAGTTAATTTCCTTTTTTTTTACAAAGAGGGGGAGAAATTTAGTGATATTAGATTCAAGGAAGCAATTATTTTCTTGAATTTTCATTATGTGTATTTGATATTGATATTGGACATTAGATATGTTTGGTTATTTATTTCTGAGACTTTAATCTTCATACAACTGTTGATCATATTATATTTATACTTAAATGATTTAAATCTCTATTAATAATTTTTGTGATGCATAGATTTATGGCAAGTTAATTGTTCATATTGCTTTAAGATAAAAAATTCGCATACGCTTAAATAATAATTTCATTATTGATTTTATGATATCATAAAAATATTTTCATTATTAAAAAAGGATAGATTATTAACCAAGGGAGGTTTCAATCTATAATTTTTATGATAAAAAAATATAAGTATTATAAAAGACTTCATTTTTATATGAAAGCTATTTACTCGTGCATAAATCAAGATCAATCCCAGTAAACAATAAAGAAAAGTTGGAAAAAATTTCTTTCAAGTGAAGTATAAAACCAAGATAAAGGAAGATGAAGAATAATAAGGCTCTAAATAAAATTGTAGAAATTGTTATACTTTCTATATAGCTGCTTTGAAAATTTAGAGGCTCATCATATACAAGTATATCATCATTTTAATTCATTGCTTAAGTCTTTTCAGTTGTCAAGAAGAATTAAGGTATTAGTTTCCAAAAAAAATCATCTTAATCTTTAAAACATTCTTTCAATACATTTTAAGAATTCTTTAGGTTAAATCCAGAAGAAAAAAAAAGTTTGATGATTTGAAGATAATAAAAATAAGATTTTAGATGTATTGGTTAACTAATATAGGTTAGTGGTCAATTAATGCATGTTAAAGTTGTGAAAAGAAGTTTATTGCAACTATATTGGTTAGCCAATAGAGTATATTAGTCGACTAATGTCCCAATATGATGCACATTGGTCAATAAATATGTATTAGTGGTCAACCAAAGCTTACAACAGCTAATTTCTTTAATTAATACTTATTGATTGTTCTATATGCAATAGTGGTCAACCAATACACTAGAGCTAACTGTTGGAAACAACTAATTTTTATCTCTAATAGCTAGTTTAATCTCTTAAATTCTATAAATACATATTTTTTAAAATGATTTAATATGGAAAAATATTTGAGTGTTTTACAAACACATTTTAAAGTATTTTTTAATGATTTTGTTGCATTGTGAAGTATGTAAGCCTTTAAGTTTTCAAAGTAAGCAAGTAAAGCTCATTTGAGTTCTTACTCTTTATCTTAAAAGAAGACTTAAAAGGGTTACTCTTTACAAAAAGAAAAACAAGATTGATTGTAAAAAGGTTCATCTTCACCTTGTTAGAAGAAGAGTTTTAGTGAAATCCTAAGAAGTGTCTTAAAGAGTAGATGTAGGCAATGATTATTTATTAAACCACTACAAAATTAGTTGCCCTTCTTACTTTTTAAATTACTTTATCATTGTGTGATTGATTTATATTGAATTATCTCCTTACATCATCATCTATTGATCTTTGTTAAATAGGATATATTAGATATAAAATAATTTTTTAAATTTACTAACATCTAATTGACCTCCTTCTTATGTGCCATTAAGGACCAACACACTAATTAGGTTGGTCATCAATTTGTGACTTGATTTTCATAAAATCATTTCTTATGTATTATAGATATTGATGTGAGTTTATATATTATTGGCCTTTTACTCAATAAGATTTATGATTTATAAAATTTGAACAATGCTCCACTTATCGACTGGGCCCTTTTGCTTTTCGAGATTCATGATTTATAGAATTCTAGATGTTGCCCCTTCCAAGGGTCCTAAAGGAAACAACTATTAAGTTTCTTTTAGAAGGATACTCAGTTTACCAAACCTATAATTTAGTAGACCATTCGTTTATCATACAAAGGCATATTTAACTTATATTTTGGCACATTTTTATATGTTTCCACTATTTCAATGAATCTTATCACCTTCCAAAATATGTAATCTTAATCATGCATGAGTTTGGTGAGTGATAAATGTTATAATGTGATTTATAAATTACTATCTTCCTAAAGAGGATAATTTTTTGTACCATTATTTCTTACTTGATTTATTAAAACTTGTTTGAATTATTTATTCTACCCTAAAGGGAATTTATGATGTGAATTTAAGGTTTTGGTTTAACTTCTTATAAAGTATGTCTTAATTATAATCCAAAGAGTATAGTAGCCAAAAACAATCTAATTTATCCTATTGAGACTTAGTTAGGAATAAACTTAAGGCTTATAAGATTAATGTAAAGTTGGTCTTAAGGTTGACAATTTTGGATATGCATCTTATTGATGATGAGCTTGTTCCTATAACACAAAAGAGCAATGTAGAACATAAGGTTCACTTTTGTAAGTGGGGAGAGTGAATATGCTTCATGGTGATAAAGAACTCAATTTTGCCAAACTTTAGGGGTGATTTGTTGGTTTAGAAAAATACCAAAAGGTCATAACATCTTTAAGGAAAGATTCATTGAATGTGAAAATTTTGAGGTAAGTTAACTTATACATATGACTTCACTAAGGTATGATGAAGCATCTAGATACGTTCATATCTAATAAGCTAATTAGCTTTAAATCCTTATTAAGATCCCTTATTGATCCATCATTTGTTGAATTTGTTAACTTTTGACTTAAGTTCGTTAAAGACAATTTATAATGCCAAAAAGGAGGTTTAGAGAATGAATAAGTTAATATATGTATGTCTAAGGAGAGAAAAGACAAAGCATAATAAGGGTGAAAATGTGAAATTGATGATTAAATGCTTTAAACATAAAAGAAATTTGGAGAATCAAAATAAGAAATGGAAAAATAACAACAGTTTTAAGAATGTTAAAGATATAGCCATTAGGCCATCTGGTGGGTTAAGAAGAATAATGTCATATGCTAGCATTATGATAATATGGAGCATTTGAAGAGAGACTACTAAAAGTATAAGGCCTTTTTAAGAAGAAAGAAAAAAAATAAGTTAACTTTAAGATTTTACTTTGGTTTGAGTCATCTTTCATTTATGTAACACTAAATAATTGGTGGTTAGATATTGTTTCTTTAATTAATATTTCAAATACATTATAGGTACTAAGGAATAAGGCTAAGTGAAGGGGAGGTGAACATTTTCATAGGCAATGGAACTAAAGTAAAAGTAAAGTACATTGAAGATGCAAAATTGAAGTTTATTTTAAGTGGTAGTATAATGTCGAATAACATGACATGTGAATCATCTTAAAGACGTAGCTTAGTTTATCTTTTCAAATTTGATAAAGTTACATATACACTATTTTTTAATGAAAAAAGATTTCATTGTAGCTCAATTATATTATCATTGGTGAATGTTTGTTGAATGATGGTCTTTATTACTTATATTTAAAAGATCTTGGTAAATTTATTGGAAATGTTAAAAAACAATAAATTAAAAAGAGTTTAACTAAGTAGAAGTCATTTATTATATAACGTAAGAGACTTGATTATAGTTGAAAGGAAAAGAGCTTAGATTTAATTTATTCTATAATTATATTGGTATTGCTTGTATAAACTGTATTAAAGGTAAATTCACTAAAAGTAAGAAAGAAGGTCTCGCTAGAAGTTGTGAATTTGTGGAGATTATTCCTACAACTATTAATGAACCTTTGAGCCCTACCATTAATGAAAAGAAGTTTTTTGGTGATTACTCTTAGTATAATTACATGTATTTCTTTAATAATAAGTTTGAGCCTCTAGAAAAGTTTAAAGTCTTCAAAGAAGAGGTTAAGAAAGAACTAAACATACCTATTATGGTTATTAAGTCAGATCATGATGGTGAATATTATAACAGATATGGAGATTTGAGTTAAGAGAAGGAACATTTTGTTAGGTTTTTATAGGATTAAGACATAGTTACATACTACATTATGTCAGGAACTCTAAAAGAAAATGGATTAGTAAAGAGGCACAATTATATACCAAAAAGACGTGGTGAGGAGCATGATGACGAGATCATTGATTCATAGGTATTTATAGGGTGTGATACTAAAGATGTCATTTTACATCGTAAATCATATTCCTAGTAAGTTAGTTTCCAAAACTTTTTTTCTATTGTTGATGGGTAGGAAGCTTAGATAAAACCATTTAAAAGTTTGGGGTTATCTAATTGAGAAAAAAATTTATAACCTATTGGAAAAGAAGTTAGATCCTAGGACAATTCTTAGTTCTTTTTAAGCTATCATAAATATTCAAAAGGGTTTTTTTTATTGTCTTGGTTATAATATAAAAATTATAAAGGTGTTAGCTATAAAATTTCTGAATAATAATGTAAGAGAGATATCATTAATGGCGAACCTTGGAGAAACTGGTAAGGTTACCCTTTTGTGACCGTAAGGTCATAAGTTCGAGTCACAGAAATATCCTCTTTGTAAAATATAAAGAGAAGGTTGCGTACAATTGATGACAGTCCTTAACCCTCACAAAATGGGGAGCCTTGCACACTAAAGTTTGCCCTTAGATATCATTAAAAGCTTAAGTAGTTAAAGAGTCTAATTTAATAGTAGTACCTATTCCTATTGCTAATGGGGGAGTTATTAAGGTACTTCCAAAGATATGCAGGGATAAACTAAAAGCAACTGTAACTTGTAATCTTGGAGATAACATAGAAGTCACTAAGTAATTTATGATGGAAGCTATCTAATATATCATAAAGAGCTTTGAGGCCTGCACCTTTTGAAGATTATTTATATATAAGAGACGATAGTACCAACTATGGTTTAGAAAAGATATTTAGATGATCTTACTTATGAAAAAGCAATATGGAGTGATCATTTTGATAAATGGGTGACAACTACAAAGGTGGAGATATAATCTATGGTTAATAATGGTCTTTAGAAGTTAATCGATATTCCAGATAAATTTAAACCCATAGGTTATAAGTGGGTGTTCAAGACCAAAAAATATCTTAAAATAAAGATTTAGAAGTTTAAAGTAAGACTAATGGGTAAGAGGTTCACTTAGAAAGGAGTAAACCATAATGAAACTTTATCCCTCGTCTTAAATAAGAACTCATTTAGGATCATTATAACTTTAATAATTCATTTTAATCTTAAGTTTTACCAGATGAATGTCAAGATAACTTTCTTGAGTAATGGTCCAGTGGGAGAGATGTACATACAACAATTTAAGGGTTTTAAGGTAAGAGAAATGACCACCAATTTAGGAAGATGATTTACAAATCAAAGCAAACATCATGATAGTGATATTTAAAATTCTATGAGACAGTCATCTTATTTTTTCAAAACACTTCACTCCTATATATACTCCAAATTCAATGGGAGCTAGTTTTTATTTCTAGTCCTTTATATGGATGGCATTTTAAATTTATGTATACTCTTAATTTAATGGGAGCAAGAATGAGGTAAAGAAAGTAGAGATGAGTTTTATTTCTTATAATAGTATAGTTAGAAGTCTAGTGTATTCAGAGGTATGCATTAGACCTAACATTATCTTTGCAACTGCTATTCTTGATAGGTATTTGAAAAATCATGGTCATGAGCATTAGGTCACAATAAAGGAAGTGTTGCCCTATATGCACGAAACCAAAGATGGTAAACTAGTTTGCAAGCATGTAGAAAATTTAAAGATTAATAAATATATTAATATTAACCTTGGTGGATGTCTAATGATAAGAAGTATACTTTATGTTACATTTTCATGTTAATTAGAGAAGTTGTATCTTAGAAGAGATTTAAACACTATGTTCTAGGGACTTCAATTATATAAAACATTATAACTTATTATAGGGTAGGAGAGAATGCCAAGCAGTTGAAGAATTTCATCAAAAAGTTTATGATTCTTGATTTAATTTCTAGGGCTAACATGATTCGCTGTGATAGCTCATCAGTTGTACTTTTTCAAGAATAAAAATAATACTGGTGGTGCCAAATATGTTAGGCTTAAGTACTTTAAGTTTTAAGGATGAGTTGATGATGGTGATGTAGTTTGTCAATATATTGTCACTATAAGCATATTAGCTAATTTGTTGACTAAGACACTTGAACCTACTAATTTGTATAGACATATAGGCAATACAAGTATTGTCACCTTATGATATTTTGATATATTAAGAGTCAGTAGTCATGTTACATATTTTATAGTACATGAGATTTAAAAAATTATGGATTTTATATTTGTTTAATGTATTGTGATATTTGAGATACAAGCATATTACTATCTTATTGTCTATGTATTTGTAATTTTTTTAATCTTAAGATAATAGATTCTTTATGGAAACAGATGATTTATTCCTTGATTGGTCTTAGTGGTCAATGTATCTTTATAGAGTGAGTCATCTTTTAGCAATTGATCTTTGTATGAACTTGATAGTCTTTTTCAGGGGTTATGGTTTGTGTTTTCAATCCAAAATGTGAGTTTAATGTTGAATTGATGTAAGTATATATGGGTTATAATTTTATGTTTCGCATATGCAAGTCACACTATATATTAGAGTTCAGTTAGTGAGTTGTTTAAACTTATGATTATAAAGACTTATGTGTGATTACAACATATTAACTTCCATAATTCATTATAAATGGTTCACTTAATTAAGTTCTTTATGCTAATATTGTTGGATCCCATTTTCGGAACCCAACTTATAACAAACGAATCGCAGCTTAACTAATATCGCTTCATTTTTTTTCATTTATACATCATTCAAAGTAGTTTCAAATTTCCAATTTGAAATTTATCAATCCTTTATAATCAAAACATATCCCTTAATTTATCAAAAACTTATTATTCCTTTCCTTTTGACAAATGACACT
>JAOSBP010000205.1:10174552-10184910 GCA_027563825.1 Erythroxylum mucronatum | reverse complement strand
ACTTAAAGGCAATTTCAACCTCTAACTAGGTCAATTTTTCACTCAAAGATTCTGCCCTGTTAAACATCACCTAAACAATATCCAAACTTTCAAATTTCATATTTTCCAATTCCCACGTCCAAAAATTGCATACTTTATTGCGTTGGAAAGATTGAAAGACAAGCTACAACTTTCATTAAGACTACTTACTCCAATTCAGACCACATCAGTACGACGATTGGCCTCAAAGCATAGTATACGCAACTTACCCTTAATATTATTTTTCAAAAACAAAGTAAAATAACATTATCTTCGGAAAATCATAACTCTCAATCTCGACATCGAAAAATAGCATACTTTATAGTGACAGAAAGCTTTAAACAGAAGCTACAATTTTCATGAAGATCATTATCTCAAATTCTGCCTAAATCAAAAGGTCAACTATGTACTCCAAAAAGTCAAACTTTCTTAATTCTCCAAATTTTCACACTTTTTCTCTTTATTTCTTGCTTTTCAACTTCTATTTCAATCAACTCATTCACTTTACTCTCATAACTCATACAAATCTACTCAAATATCTAAGCCATCAAAACTAATCAATTCTTTTCTCATTAATTTTCCTTAAGGCACAAAACATCTATAACACAATTCATATATAAAACACTCATTTAATTTCATTTAAATATTTCTAATTTCCACTAAAAGTTCGGGGTCCAACATATTGTGATGTTGATTAGCTGACTGTCCTAATGATCAACGATCTACATCTAGTTATTAAATTTTTCTTGGTTTTAATCTTATTTTATAGAGTGCCAAGAAGCAACTCATTGTTGCTCAATCTAGCACTAAAGTTAAGTACCAAAGTATTGTTTTTGCTTCTACAGAATTATGTTAGATTACTGCTTTTCCTAGTAAACTAGTATTATTTAATATTCAATCTATCTTTTGGTATCATAATCTCAGTGCTACATTTCTACTCTCAAACCCAGTTTATTATTGATCGCACAAAACATATTGAAATTTATATTCACTTTGTGTGTGATCCGGTTGCTATCAAAGCTCTATTAATTCAACATATTTCTTCTTCTACTCAGATTGTTGATATTATAACTAAAGCTCTTTTCTCTTCACATTTCATCGAATTTGAGACAAGCTGAGGGTCTCTTCATCATCTCGTGAGTTTAAAGGGAGGGGGGATGATATCAGCTCAAAATCTCATCTATTACACATTATTATTATTTGACACATGGCTAAAATCAATTTTATTGTATCTTTATTATTTATCTTATTTATTCTTATCTAGTAATTCTCAAGTTGTATATTAAGGTGGTAATTACCCTGTTGATTAATTATCAAGTACAATACCTTTTCTTTGTATTATTTTTGTTTTATCAAGAAGGTTTTTATTTTACTCTCAACTTCAACTAATTTAACTAAATTATTTATTGGATCATTATATTTTCTTAGATCAAATTTTAGTTTTTTAACGTCAACACAAAAAACAATAATTAATAAATGTGTAACAAAAAAAAAATGGAATATTTGTCTCTCCCATTCTCGGTAAACGGAGCAAACAAACACGTGATGGGTTTAGTTTCTGTTGCTTGATTATATCAGTCAAGAAAACAATGCACGTAACAGTGGGGTGATATTGTTGGCTCTGGTTTAATCGTAGTTGGTGTAAAATTGAAACGTTGATGTTCATTGTTACCTTACAAGAAGGCAATCATTTTGTATGAAATCATCTCATTGATTTATCACACTGTAACAGTGATAAGGCTTTAACTTAAACGTTGATATTTTTTATGAATTCCTTTCAAATGAAGCCTGGCCAGGAATCGCAGACCAGCCCCTTTACTCTTCGAGTTGCTCGATAACTACTGCGTGAAATCAACCGATGCTTTCAAGTGAACCTGCCCTGATTATTTGTAATGGTTCTTTCGATGTAAAGTCTTCAGTTTTCTGTCCGTATCAGCCATACAATGCACTTTTATCAATATTAGGCACCGTTCTCGTCTGCAATTAATGTACGTTAGCTCTTACGTCACGGTAGTGTCATAGAAGTAAGTAAAAGTACTTTTAGATGAAGTAATGTGATTAAAAATAATTAATTACTTTATAATTATATTAAAAATCTTGTAAACTTAATGAAAATAAGACTGGATTGTTTCTCAATGCCACCATATAGATAATGAATAAATACATAATAAATTAAAAATAAAAATTTTAATAAATGACAAACTATAAATTAGACTTGTAATAATATCAAAATAAGAAACATTGTATTTTATGCTTAAATAGTTTTTTCTTTAAAATGTAATTTGAAGAAATATACAAATAGAATTCTACGAATCATAAAGTGACGAATGCAATTGATTAGATGTTTTGTTCACCGTCACATTGTGTGATACCATCAAAAGTCTCACCAAACCCAAAGATTCCGCGCCAGAGTTGGACCATTGAGAATAATAAATGGAGAAACGTCGAACGTGGATAGTGGGTCCACCTATATTTTTCTTATGTTATAATTTTTAAGTAAAACAATCTAATCAGCAGTTCTATTAGGCGCCCAACAGCTTCACCTTCTCTGAGAGGTGGAACCAAGGATCACCATGGAAGCTCCACTTTTGGGCAGTAATATCTCAGCCACAAGGAAGAAAAATGGGAAAAGCTTTGCCTTCTGCTTCTTCCTTGCATTTATCACCATCTCAAGTCAGTTTCCTGTGCTTCCCTTTATTGTTCCGTTCTTGCTTGCTTTAAATTCATACGTGGCAAAGTTTACTCTTTTATTCGCTGAATGTCACGGAACCATCCTGATTCATGATAGGATTCCAGGATATTAAGGATTACTGAGAATTCGCTTTCTGGTTTTCGAAATTATAGAATCAGTTGCTTGGTCAACTCTGAACCATCAGTGCTAAATAGAAAGTTAACTGCTGATCGTTCTGAATTGTAAATGCTTGGATTGGCCTCCAGGTACAAAAGGTGGTGAAAAACATTTATCTTAGCAAATTCCAGTTGGCTGGTCGACTGGAAGTTCAATTTTCTTGAGTCACCATCCTGTGAAAACGAAGTTTCATGTAATTGGGTTAGTGTTAATTCTAATTCATTCATTGGTAACGAGTTGAAAAAGACTCGGGGGCCATCGATATTCACATAGGTGAGGAAAAGATGTAGATAAGAGTCCTGATGATTGTGTATTTTACTTCGTAAAAGCAAATGATGGAAGGAAGGGAAGAATGTCATTCAAATGATGAGAGGGGAGAAGACTAAGGAGGGACTCTTTTCCACTTTCACTTCTTCCCTCTCCTTTCTCATATTAAACATAGAAGTGCATAGGAAATAGATGAGGAAGTAAAACAAGGGGATGAGTTATTTTAAAATGTAAGCATTGATCATCCTTATTGATGGACTGGTCTAGGATGATGTATAGTGGCAGTTTAAGCCATAGAAGGATTCTTTTTTTCTTTGGCAAAGATTTCCATATATAAGTGATTAATGGAAGCAAATGGTTTACACTTCAGTTTCAGGCCTAATTTGGAGAGATGAATTAACATCTTGGGTATTAGAGGAAGGAGAGGCGGACAGTGGGGGTATTAAAGTTAATGAAGCTGACATTGTTGAGTCAGAGCAGGGTGTTGTTGCAGCTGATGATGGCCGTTGTTCTGAAATTGGTGCATCAATTCTTAGACAAGGCGGACACGCTGTTGATGCGGCTGTTGCCACTGCATTGTGTGTAGGAGTCGTCAATCCAATGGCTAGTGGAATTGGGGGTGGAGCTTTCATGATTGTAAGGTCTTCATCGACTTTGAAGGCTCAGGCTTTTGATATGAGAGAAACAGCTCCATTAGCTGCTTCAAAGGTTCGCAAATCTGTCTTATGAGTTGAAAGTAATAGAAATTCTTCATTTTCATATTTGAGAATCGAAGCTCGTGACTAAAGAGTCTAACCTACTACTAGAAATTGACTGATTATTTTAGTGCCATCCTTTGCGTCCCAGAAACTTAATTGTTGACCACTGGGTATCCTAGGCCACACTAGGAAGTTTTATAAATTTGCTTTGTCTCATATCTGTTCGATATCTCTTTATCAACAAACAGAATATGTATGCAAACAACATTAAAGACAAGTATTCAGGTCCTCTGTCAGTTGGAGTTCCTGGTGAGATTGCAGGATTACATGAAGCTTGGCTGCAACATGGCCGTCTGGCTTGGAAGACTTTGTTCCAACCAGCCATAGAACTTGCCAGAGATGGGTTCATAGTTGCTCCTTATCTTGGACTAAACATAGCCAGAAACGCAGGAAAAATCGTGAATGATATTGGACTTCGCCAAGTATTTGCACCAAATGGGAAGCTGTTACAAGCTGGTGACAGATGTTACAATGAAAAGCTAGCTAAAAGCTTGGAGGCTGTGGCAGCACAAGGGCCACAAGCCTTTTACAATGGCACAGTCGGTGAGAAGTTGGTGAATGACTTGAAACAAGCTGGCGGGATATTATCGATGGAGGATTTAAAGAACTACAAGGTGGAAACAACAGAATCCATGAGCGTGAACGTGATGGGCCACACGATATATGGAATGCCTCCACCCTCAAGTGGGACGCTGGGGTTGTCTTTGGTGGGTTATCCTTCCCATTTTATCTTTACGATTCTCTATTCATGAAGCAAATCCCGTTGCAAATAGTGCATCTTAGTACCAGGACAAGCTGAAATAATCTAGTTTATTATTATTTTTAAATGCTCCTGGATTGAGTTCGTCTGACAGGAATGTAAAAACAGGTCTTAAACATTCTTGACAGTTATGGAACTTTGGATGCTACCAAAGGGGAGCTTGGTCTACATCGACTTATTGAAGCACTCAAACACATGATGGCTGTTCGTATGAACTTAGGTGACCCTAATTTCGTGGATATAAGTACCTATATGTCTGAAATGCTTTCTCCATCTTATGCCAAGAAAATTAGGGAATTGATAATGGATAATACAACTTTCCCTTCAGAATACTATATGAACAGGTATGAGCTTTTTTTCTTTTTAATTCAAACAATTGGCTGAGTATAGAAGTTTCCACTGGCATCACTGCCGCTAACTCGCAGTGATGAAGCTCTCTGTGTGAAAACTGCAGGTGGAGTCAGCTTAGAGATCATGGAACAAGCCATTTTTGCATTGTAGATGCTGAACGAAATGCTGTTTCCATGACCACAACTGTTAATTATCCTTTTGGAGCAGGAGTACTCTCTCCTTCTACTGGTATTGTGCTCAACGATGAGATGGGAGACTTCTCAGCACCCACAGAGGTATCCCCTGACAAGCTTCCTCCAGCTCCAGCAAATTTTATCAAACCCAACAAGAGACCGTTATCATCCATGACCCCAATCATTGTCACCAAGGTATTATTTGACCTTTAATCATACGATTTTTGATTTTACATGAGCCGAAATTCTTGGAACTCCTCAACACCACTTGCTAAGTTGATTAAGATCATCTGTAGGCATATCATCAGCGAGCTAATGGTTATTTCATCTTCTTATATACATTTAATCTCTTCTGACATCGCAGGATAATCAGCTTGCTGGTGTCATTGGAGGGAGTGGTGGACTGAACATCATCCCAGCGGTAATACAAGTTTTTCTTAACCATTTTATCTTGGGCATGGATCCCCTAACTGCAGTTCAAAGTCCCAGGGTCTACCATAAGGTTACCCCAAGATTCCTCATTTGTCCCCCATTTTTCTGTCCAACATTGTTTGCCCAATTGCTAGTTTTTGGTGACATTTGAATCACCCTTGTTTCTGTGCAGTTGATACCAAATGCTGTTTTGTATGAGAACTGGACAATTATTGATGGTGATCATATAGAGCTTGCAGAAGAAAGAAAGGTTTTCTTGAAAGAAAGGGGACATCGACTGCAGCCTATGGCAAGTGGAGCTATTGTTCAGCTTGTTGTTCAAACTCTTCAAAATTCGGTTGAAAATTTAGGTCGCAAGTATGTAAGACATACTAAAGATTCCTCAGTTCTCCGTGGAATCCTAACTGCTGTCAGCGATCCAAGAAAAGATGGAAGGCCAGCAGCTGTTTAGTCTTATATGACCTCAACTTCATGCTAAATTTCATTAGTTTTAAGACCTATTGGCAGGATATCCACAAAAAGACCACAAGTGATATGTTGTGTTCAGAAACACCAAAAGATTATTTCATAAGATATATCTCGAGAGTAATTACATGACACTGGTTCAGTTGATCATCTCTTGTACATATTCAGGAGATGTGTTAATAAGAAAATTCTGTTCTCCGTGTGTTACATTGTCTATCAAAGCATAATTCCTCATACAACAGGGTAAGACCCAAATCAGAATGCTAACATCATAAATAAGTCACAGAGCGAATCAGTTCCAACAGCTGGATTGGGCTCAGGATATTAAACTTGCTTGTCTCAACAATGCGACCATTCATGACCATCTCCTCCAGCATGAAATGTGCTTTTTCTAAATGGAACATGATGTCTAGTTCATACACAGTGCCAATATGTCGATCCATGGTTTCAACCAAGAGATGAATGAATTCCAAAAGATATTAAGGTTTTATGGCAAAAAAGATTTTGAGGTTTAGAAATTAACTCTGCTCTGATATAATCTGAAAATCAGAGAATAGTTAACTGAGAGCTCCGTAATAACACAAGACCTTTGCAGCCTTTATATAGAACCACCTAAATAAGAAAAAAAATCTTAAGAATAAATAGAAAATCACAAAATAAAGAGGAGATCATACTTTTCCTAATATAGATATTTCCTAACATCTAATATACATCTTTCCTAACAGTAACTTACTTCAAAACATTCAGAGAGCAAGATAAATCAGAGTATTAACCAAATTGACTCAAAAATCAACCTAGAAAGAATTTATCTAAGGCCCTGTTTGGTTGGATGTTAATTAATGGATGAAACGGAACGGAAATGTTTATAATGGAATGGAATGTAATTTAGTGAAAAGTTGTTTGAAAGAGATGGAACGGTTCATAATATAATGTAGCAAAATGTTGTTTGAAAGATAGATAGAATGGGATGTAATGTATAATAAATGACTATTATACCCCTAGATTAAAACGATTGTTGCAGGAGGTTTAACGATATGATTTTAAAATAGAAATCATTTCAAATTAAAAAGTCATGATTGTAACTTTTAATTTTTTATATATTTTCTATTTTAAAGTAATAAAGATTTTATTATTTTATAATTAATTATTTACAATTTATTATTAATTATATGAAAATATTATTATTAATTATTTAATTTATTTTAATTTATTATATTAAATTTTATTCTATTTTATTATATGTGATTTATATTTAAAAATATATTATTTATATTTTTATTTATATAGAAAAATATACAACTAAAACCATTATAATCAAAATTCATAACTCATTTGGTCAATTCAGATTTTTCCTGAAACACGCTTTCGGGTCAATTCTTCCAGCTCCTCTTCTGCTTCCCCAGCAATAAACAACACGAGAAGAATGAGATGTGGTAGAACAAGGAGAACGGAAAAAGAAATATGGAAATGATAAGCTTGTGTATAGTATAAAAAATGAGTTTGGGTAGGGTTAGAAGAAATAATTGGTAAGAAGAATAATTGAGGGTATATTAGGTAGTATGTATTTATTAGTTTACGCTCCATCCAAAACCTTTCGAATCGGAGGTTTCTTATTTTCACTGTTAAGGATGGAATGGAACGTAACATGAAACCCTCCGCTTACATCTCATTCTATTATGAAACCTTTAAACAAACGATAGAAGTGTTTTACGTTTCATCCCCTTCTATCCCTAACCCCTCAACCAAACAGGGCCTAAGGAAATTTTCATCAATCATCCCTAATTCTCTTCTAATTGAGCAGAATATATTCTCACTTATAATTAAGTCAAGATATTGGCTAATTGGTGTTGTGTATTTGTGAAATCCAATTCAATATTGCCATTTTCCACATGGTCTCTTATAAAATGGTATTTAATTTCTATGTAATTAGTCCTAGAATGTTGAATAGGTTTATTTGTGAGGCAAATGACACTAATATTATCACATTTAATCATTATTATATTAAGATCTAATTCATAGTCTCCAAGTTGTTGTCTTAACCAAAGAATTTAAGCACAAAAACTTCCATTTGCATTTATTCAACTTCTACTATTGATAAAGCCACTTAATGTTGTTTCTTACTAAACCAAGAAACTATTGCATTCTTAAGAATTGAAAGGTTACAAATGTACTTTTTTTATTCAAAAGGCTACTAACAAAGTTCATATTTGAATAACCAAATAAGTCAAAGGATATATTATTAAGGCACCAAAGTCCTAATGAAATGGTTTTGCACAAGTATCTAAGGATGCATTTAACAACTAATAAATATGATTCTTTAGGGCTTGATTGAAGTCTAGCACATAGGCAAACACTAAATAGAATATCAAGTCTACTTGTGATTAGATAAAGTAAGCTACTAATCATACCTTGATAGGGCTTTACATCCACGGGTTTACCCTCTTCATCTTTATTTAATTTTGTTGTCATACTTATGGATGTCCCTAATGGTTTGGCTTGATCCATTCCAATGCGTTTGTCTTTTGTGTATTTGCTTGATTTATGAAGATACCTTCCTTCATTTGCTTGATTTGGAGTCCAAGAAAGAAATGAGTTCTAGATAAAGTTGACTCCTCCAAGTTCACAAACCTAGGCTCCGGGCTGCAAAAGGACCTGGCTAAAGAAATCACAGACTGTTTGGTGGAGAATAGGTCGGTTTTCGCTTGGGTACCGAGTGACATGCCCGGAATTTCTCGATCAGTCGCATCACACTCCCTCGGTATTCGGTGTGACTACAAGCCGATCAGACAAAAGAAGCGATGCCATAGCAAAGAGAGACAGGGGGTGATCGAGAAAGAAGTAGGGAAGTTACTTGAGGCTGGGTTCATCCGAGAAGTCAAGTACCCGGAATGGCTCGCTAATGTGGTTTTAGTAAAAAAGAAGAATGGCAAATGGAGGATGTGTATAGACTTTACCGACTTAAACAAGGCGTGCCCAAAGGATAGCTTCCCCCTGCCTAAGATCGACCAGTTAGTAGACTCTACCTCAGGGCATGAATTACTGAGCTTCCTGGATGCTTTCTCGGGCTACCATCAAATCAAAATGAATCTGGAAGATGAAGAAAAGACCGCCTTCATAACTGACCAAGGCACATATTGCTACCAAGTAATGCCTTTCGGCTTGAAAAACGCGGGGGCGACCTATCAACGGCTCGTTATGGAGGTCTTCAAAAAACAAATCGGCCGGACAGTGGAAGCTTATGTGGATGATATGGTCGTCAAGAGCAAGACGGCTGTCGAGCATGTGGAAAATCTCAAGGAAGTCTTCCAAACCCTCAATAAGTTCCAAATGAAGCTGAACCCGGAAAAATGCGTTTTTGGGGTGACATCCGGAAAATTCCTAGGGTTTATGATCACTCAACGGGGGATAGAGGCCAATCCGGAGAAGATCGAAGCCATCATACAAATGCCCTCGCCCCAATGCTTAAAAGAAGTGCAGATATTGACCGGTCGTATAGTCTCTCTAAGCAGGTTCATTTCTAGATTGGGTGACAAGTGCCTCCCATTTTTCAAAGTTTTGAGAAAGGCAAACGTTACGAGGTTTCAGTGGCCGGATGAGTGCGAGAAAGCTTTTCAGCACTTGAAACAATACATGTCTAGCCCACCTATCCTGCAAAGCCCGGTAGAGGGAGAGAACCTGATTTTATACTTGGCAGTTACGGAGGGTTCGATCAGCGCAGTGCTTATTCGGTCAGAGGGAAACGAACAACATCCTGTCTATTACGTCAGCAAAGTACTAACTGGACCGGAAACGCGGTATGCCCCTATTGAGAAGCTGGCCCTCTCCTTGATAACGGCAGCACGGAAGCTACGACCCTACTTCCAAAGTCATACCATCGAGGTATGGACCGACCAACCCCTCAAGCAGTGCCTTCAAAAGCCCGAGACTTCAGGTCGGCTAATAAAGTGGGCGGTAGAGCTGGGAGAGTTTGACATACAGTACAAACCCCGCACGACTATTAAGGCGCAGGTATTGGCGGAGTTCATTGCAGAGATGAGCCAACCCAGCTCGAGGGACGAGCAGTCCCAGGCTTGGAGTTTGTTTGTAGACGGATCATCCAATGCCGAAGGATGCGGAGCGGGAGCAGTGCTGGTCACCCCGCACAACGAAGAGAAAGTGGAGTATGCCCTTCGGCTCGAATTCAAGGCCTCTAATAATGAAGCAGAATACGAGGCCCTGATAGCCGGTCTCCAACTGGCTAGGGAAATGGAGATAAGGCATCTAAAGATATACAGCGATAGCCAAGT
>JAOSBP010000205.1:10156700-10172678 GCA_027563825.1 Erythroxylum mucronatum | reverse complement strand
ACAATGCTTTAGATGCATTTTAAGAAAAACAGTTGTATTTTGATCATGTTGTAAATGGGCTTGAAATGCCCACTAAAGCATTGTAAAAACAGTAGTTTTGATGATATTGAAAAGTATATGAATCAAGATATTTCAATGAGCATTATAGCCTTTTAAAGATTGCAATGTATGAATTGATATGCATGAGGTTAGTGTAGCTTTCAAAGTTGTATCAAATGGCTTTGAAATCCAAGTGGGTAAAATAGCATGTTTGGTTTAAGTAAAGAATGCATGATTAGATTTGAGATTGTGATAGTTGTATAAGGGTCATGAATGGGTTGAGTTGATAGATAATTGAAGTTGAGTTGTGTGTATTGAGAAGTCGAACTCGGTGTTTGACTCGATATGCAGCATTGTAGTAGTAGAATGAGTGATTTGGGGATTAATAGAAGTGTAGAAAAATGTTTGAGTAGTTGAAGAGTTGAGCAGCCATGAAGTGGCATGGAAATTCAGGGAAATTTCCATGTCCGTTAGACGGACACGTATGTCCGTTTAACGGACACATTCGGGTGGGAATTACCCCCTTGTGTTACTTCATGTCCGTTAGACGGACACAGCAGTCCGTTTAACGGACAGATTCGGGAGAAATAGTGTGCATGTTACACTCGTGTCCGTCGAACGGACACAGCTGTCCATTTAACGGACAGCCTCGGGTTGAATAGTATCCATGTTAAGCATCGTGTCCGTCAAACGGACATGCTAGTCCGTTTAACAGACATATTCTGGATGAATAGTACCTATTTCGCACTTCATGTCCGTTTAACGGACACAGTAGTCCGTTTAACGGACAGGTTCTGTAGGAACAGTGTATGTTTGGCACTCGCGTCCGTCCAACGAACACGCCTGTCCGTTTAACGGACACTCTCGGGTAAAACAGTACCCAAGTCCAGTTCATGTCCGTTTAACGGACACCCATGTCCGTTTAGCGGATATGGTTTAAAAATCAATATTCTTGAAATTATCGAGAACAGTCAGGGCTTAAGCTTCAGTCAGTGTATGCTCACCACCAAAGTGAGTTAATAGCCAATGTTAGGTTTCAGATTAAGTTATCAGCCAGCCAGCAGTCCCGGGAGTGGGCCATCAGCCAGGGCTCACTACCTGGACCAGTCGGGCTTCGGGTTCGGGGTCCGACAGACACCTTGCAGTTGGAGTAGTTCTTGCCAGAACCTGCTAAGGAATATTGGATCTCTGTCACTAATAATAGCTTCGGGCATTCCGTGTAGTTTAAATACGTGATTGAGAAATAGCTCTGATATCTTGCTTGCAGTGTATGGGTATTTAACTGGAATGAAATGAAAATACTTAGAAAATCTGTCCACAACTACCAAGATGACCGATTTCCCTTTTGATCTAGGAAGGCCTTCAATGAAATCAATGCTAATCTCTCGCCAGCTCCTTTCGGGAATTTTAATAGGTTGTAATAACCCGAGGTAAGCTGAATTGTCGTGCTTACTTCGTTGACAGACCATACATGCCTGCACGTAGTTCCTCTCATCTTTCGCCAGCCCTTTATAGAAAAACATATTTTGGATTTTTTCGTAGTCGTCAACACCCTTGCATGTCCACCTATAGCATCATCATGGCTGATTGCTAAAATCTACTGTCGCAATGTAGGGTTGACACCAATTACAAGTCGTCCTTTCCACCTTAGTAAGCCATCCTTTCACTCGTATGCTATTTATTTTAACTGACCCGCCTCCAATTGTTTCTTTATTTCTGTGATTGCTTGATCCTCCTCCCAGCTTTTCTTGATTGCCTCCAATAAATCTTCTTGCACTTGTGTGACTTTGATCATTAACATCTCCGAGCTGGTTATCCTAGACAGGGAGTCGGCGGCGACATTTTCTTTCCCACTCTGATACTAGACTTCGAAGTCGTACCTCAGAAGTTTTGAAAGTCACGATTGTTGAAATGGGGTTGACAATCATTGCTCTAGCAAGAACTTAAGGCTACGATGATCTGTTTTAACTATAAATTGTTTATAACTCAAATAATGATGCCAGTACCTGACAGCTTTGATTATTGCTAAAAATTCCTTCTCATATGTTGATAGTTCATGATGACGAGGAGCTAGTGATTTACTTAGGAAGGCAATTGGGTGCCCTTCTTGTTGCAACACCGCGTTAATCCCTTACCCGCTTGCGTCTGCTTCTACTACGAAAGATTTCAAGAAGTCCTGTAAGGCTAGAACTGGGGCTAAGGTGACTGCATTTTTCAACAATTCAAAAGCAGCCATCTCTTCCTGTAGCCAGACCCAGTTGGTTATCCTTTCCTTCTTTAACATCTCTGTTAATGGTTTGGCTATTAACCCATCCCCCTTAATGAAACGACGGTAGTATCCAATAATGCCCAAAAACCCTCAGAGCTCTGTAATTCCCTTTGGTTCAGGCCAATCCAATATCATCTTCACCTTCCTAGGGTCTATTGCAACCCCACTCTCCGATATAGTATAACCTAAATATTCGATTTGGCGCGCCCCGAAAATGCATTTATTTGCCTTAAAAAAGAACTGATTCTCTTTCAATGTTTGCATGGCTACTAAGAAGTGCTTCACTTGTGATTGCAAAGATAGGCTGTAAATTAATATATTGTCGAAGAAAACTAGTATGAATTGGTGTAGATATGGCCGGAAAACATCATTCATCAGTCTTTGGAATGTCAAGGGAGCATTTGTTAAATTGAAGGGCATGAAAATGAATTCGTAATGGCCCTCTTGTGTCCAAAACGTTGTCTTGGAGACATCCTCTGGCTGCATTCTGATCTGGTGGAACCCGGAGCACAAATCTAACTTGGTGAACCAACTCGCTCCATGCAACTCATCTAAGAACTCTTCGATTAACGGAATCGGAAATTTATCCTTAACCGTGTTCTTGTTAAGTTCTCGATAATCTACGCACAATCGCCAGGTATCATCTTTCTTCTTTACCAACACCACCAGCGATGCACAGGGTTCGTAGCTATACCTAATGAAACCTTGTTTCATAAGATCACTCATCGTTTGTTCAATTACGTCTTTTTGTGTTTTGGAATATCTGTAGGGCGTACGTTAATAGTCTCCATTCCCTCCTTTAAGACGATATGATGATTGTGTTTGCGATCTGGGGGTAGCTGCTGTGGAAAATCACTCCCTTGAAGTCTTGAAGATGGGAACCTGCACTGCTCCACTTGTCAGATGTGAAAATGGATGAGCCAAAAGATCAAACACCTTCTGCTCACGTCTGCTTCAATTCCAGGTAACTCTGCTGTAACAGATTCCTTAAATTTCTCTTCTCTTCTTGACTTTGTGAGCTGCTGAATGTGATGTAAAAGATTGCTACTCTGATTCCTCGCACAGATTTGAGTATGTGTGTATGGTGTATTTAGAAATGATGTATTTGTTCCTTGGATTGAAAATGAACTTCTGGAAAAAAAACGAGTTTGTGTATGTGTTGCCTTAGCTAGCTACTCACTCTTTTATGGACTGATTTGCTACTAGAAACTCTACAACATTGACAAAACAAAACAGAACAAAGTGGCTAAATTGAAAAGAGTAAATTGGAAGGGTTGAGAAAAGCATACGAAAACTAGTTCTAAGTTTGAAAAACAGGACAATATCAACTAATGCTCCTTCAAACTCTAACACTCAACTTCTGGAAGATTAAGAATAGACAAGCATATCAAGAAGAGACTTGAAACTTGAACTGAACTTTGTATTGATATGTTCAGATTTTGGAATACACTCTCTTGCTTGAAAAGTAAAACTTGAGCTTCATATATAAGCTCTCTACATCTGATACAAATTTCTAAAGGTGCTGAAAAGTAAAAACAATAACTAATGGTTAAAAACTAGTCTAGTACAAGTGTTTCTGCATTTGGCTAAACACTAAAGTATCCAGATTGTCTTCTTTGCTAAAATAGAAAGTTGAAATCTTCATCATGTAATGCTTCAGCCAACAAAAACTGACATCAAATTTGATTTTCTGGCCATGAAAGTGAAATGCCTGATGCATGGACCAGCTGCCCTTTTGCTTAACTTTAACAACTCTTGATTATGCTAATTAGACTAACTTAATTGCTTCAGCTCTTTCATTCCTCATGCTCTGCATCTGTTCTTTGGTTTTTTTGCTGCAATTTCTGGTTTTTTTCAATCTGCACATTCTCAATTCTTTATTGTTGCTTTTATCTTGCCTTCATCTTCCCTTTTCCACTGAATTTCACTCATCTGAAGTTGCTCTTCATTCCCTCGAACCATGCAGCCTTGAATTATGCCAAGTATCATCAACTTCAGTTTTTTGACAAGTCTAGGATGATTCCACTTAATTTTCACTCTTCTTTTCTTCTTCAACTTGATTTTCACTCTTCTTTTCTTCTTCAACTTGATTGACATTGCAAGATCTTCAGTCAACTTCAACATAGCAGGTTTTACAAAACAATTCATCCCAACAACTGCGTCGGATCTCGAAAAATCTCTTTAGATTCAGACATAATGGCGTTGATTTCGTCATTTGCACTCTACTGTTCATCCCTTGAGCTCATCTATTGTAGTTGGAACTCAAGTGGCATTGTTAACCTCAGCATGAATAGTTGTCCTTTTGACAGGCCGCGCAAGAGTTTTTCAAATTCTTTGTTTAAGAGGATTCGCGATTTCCCTTCTGGATTTCCGTAAATCGTCATTACCTTACCATCCCACCGAAATGTCATGGTTCGTTCTCTGAAGTTACATAGTATGTCGTTCAGGCCTATCAGCCACTGTACCCCTAAAATCGCGTCACACCCACCCAAAGACAAAACTAGAGCATCCATGGTGAATTGAGCTCCCTGCATGGTCCATGCAAAATTTCGACAGCGTTGGTGGCACTTTAGCTGTAACCCGCCACCTACTGTTATGGATATCGGTTCTATGTCCTGTATGTCACACCCACCTCTTTTAATCACCGAGGAATCCACGAAGTTGTGCGTGCTGCCATTGTCTATCAAGATGTGGATCTACCTCCTTTGATGCATACCTATCACTTTCATTTGTTTAAATTCAGTGTTCCCCGAACAGCCCAACATTGCTTGGATTGAGACCAAAGGATCGTCGTTTGGCTCGGAGAATCCATCTGCTTCTTCCTCTTCGATTTTGGGTGGAGTTTTAGTACATATATCTTCCTCCAACACCACATAAAATTGTAATTATCGCTTCCTGCACTTGTGACCCAGTGTATACTTCTCATCACACCAGAAACATAATCCCTTAGTCCTTTTCTCATCGAAATCCTTACTACTAATTGATCTGTGTGGTCTAGATGATCTCGCCTGTGAGGAGGAACGTGGCAAGGATACTAGAGTTGGCAGTAATCCATCTAAACTTGAGTTCCTCAATATGCTAGAGGATAACGGGCCTCTAGGGTGGACGTTAGTGTGTCCACTGTTTCTCATTTGTCTCAGAGCGTTGCTTCGATTAAAAACAGTATGACCCGCTGACGCCAGTATAGCTTCTTGCTTCCTCGCTAATGTGTACGCCTGATGCAGGGAATTCGGTTCATGTAGTTTGACAGTAACTCCTATTTTTGGCCGAAGTCCCTTAATGAAGAACCCCACCAAGTAGTCCTCTGGTGATGCCAATTGGCTAGAGTGGTAATCAAATAATGCACAGTACTCAAGGACCGTTCCCTCCTGCCTTAAATCTTTAAACTCTCCCACTGGGTAGTCAAAAATCTCTGCATCGAATTGCTGCTTCAAAGCTTTGGTGAACTGCTCCCAATCCATTAGTTCTCCTTTGTTGCAATTTCTGACGTATAATCTATACCATTCTTGTGCCTTTTCATCCATATGTAGAATTGCAACGTTGACCTTTGTTCCTTCGGGTGTTTGATCTAGAGAAAAATATTGTTCGCAGCGATATAGCCATAGTTTGATGTTATCGCTATCAAACAATGGAAAATCTATCCGGTTCATCCTTGTTGGTATTACCCTTTCTTCTTCTGTCACCCTCTCTGAACTACTCTGAGACGTCAGGCCTGCTGGAGGGGCGTCACCCCCTATTTTCTGTAACGCGTGCATCATCATATTCCTTAGCTCTGACATTTCCTTCTCCACCTTCTTTGTCCTGCAGTTCATCTCTGAGAAGATTCTTTCCATCAACCCTTTTAGATTGTCTTCCATCTTACGTAGTTCTGAATTCCTTGTACCTTCGGCCAAGATCGTCCCCCAGAATCGCATGCTCTGATACCAATTTATTTTGTGAATAAATCAACCGGAAGAATTACGTGCAAGAGTTGGGGAAGAGTAGATTCAGAGGAATGAAGAAAGGGGGATAAACATACACAGAATCACGTGAGAGAGAGAGAGAGAGAGAGAGAAATTTCTAATATGATTCAGTTAAAACATAATCTCATATTCGTTACAACCCAACCTATATACGACTGGAGTACGATATCGTAGTTTTGTCCGTATGATAACAGTGGTGGATGTTATTTAAAAACGTTGCGTTTCATACTAAATTCTAACGGCTAGTGAAGCTGTCCGTCTCCTTCTTCGTCTTCTTCATTTGCGTCTGTAACAAATTCCCTCTTTACTCTCGCCTCCCTCATTTTCCCACTCGTCTCAGTCATGGTATCCCTAATCTTAACATCGATGGGAGGCTCAAAAATCGAGTGAAGAAGATTGAAAATGGTGCGATCAATGTGGTCGACCTGATAAACGACGTGGTTGCAGAGAGAGAAGAGGGAGGAGAAATCAAAGTAGTAAAGGAGGAGGTAATTTCAGACCTAGTATTTGATATGGAGGGAGTGGAACTCAAGGTGAGTGTTAAGGAGGCGGAGATCGAGAGTTGAGAGTGGGGAGGTTGGGTCAGAGTTGTCTCTAGTGGAGTGAAGGTTTGAGGTGTTGATGAAGTCGAAAAGCGTATCTATGGTTGGATTGAGCGAAACAAAGTGACAAAGTGGTTGGCAATTTTTTGGAGACCTCTTCTTACATCAAAATAAAACAAGAAACGATTAAACGTAAAAGCATAAAGGATATTTTTGTTCTAACATATCTTAGTTTTATTCCCAACACGAATGGAATAAAGAAAGATATGGGGCTGATGAGTTAAATTTTCCCCCAAACTCAAGGAAGAAAAATGTATTTTTAATTATATATTAAGTTTGTTTTCTTCAATCAAACAAGGGAATAACTTATTACCAAGAATATATGACTAACTGAATGATCATTCCAGTCAACCAAACAACTTGTAAATGCTTTGTTAATTCTTAGATTTTATAAATTTCACAAAAAAAATCGATATTATTTATCTATAATGTTTAATAATTTGACTACAAATTAAACTTGCAAAAGATTTAAAGTTTAAAAGGTTAAGATTTTTAAAAAATGGTTGAAACGATTAATATAAAATTTAATTCAAAAAAGATTATTGAATGAAAAATTATTGATTTATTTTAGTTTATAAGAACTTATCAATTTAGATCGATTAATCAATAAACTTACCAATTTTTACCAAAAAATTTGAAAATTTCAAAATTTTTAAGAATAAACCGATTAAAACCGTTGAGCTTTTTAATCATTAATTATTACAAATTAAATATTGAAAAAAAGTTAAGAATATTGACACTCTTTTTAAGTTAAAATGTTAAAATATGTGAAGTGTTTATTGGCTATTTAATGTACCCAAAACAGGCAACGAACCGAATTTTATCCTTTTTAAAAAATAAAATAACATTGTTTTATCATGTAAAACGATATTATTTTATGTTAACAAATTCGGGCTGTCCGAGCCCAAGCTTAGGCCAGAAAAACCAAACCCAGCTATTGGCTGGGCCGTACCGGTCAGGCCCTGGCCCTTTGGCCATCTCAACCCAAAAGAGATCGTATTGATTGTTGATGCAACTTCTTATTTCTGTCCTTTAGCGTAAATTGTGTGGATGGAAATGGAACTGAGTTTGAATTGGTTTACGGAACCGTATTGGAGTGATCTGGTGGTACTAATGGAGGAGATAAGAATAACAAACCGTGCGGAACATGGAACTACAGAACTCGACAGCTTCAGCTATTATCAGTGAAAAATGAGGACAAAAACATGATAGGGCCCTTTTGCCAAGAATGTTTTTTTTAAGGGTTGTGAGTTTTATTTTTTGTTTTCTCCTTTTTATATTTAAGTTATAATAAAATTTTTTGTTTAATAATTAATATTATTACATATTGAATATTTTAGAGATAAATTAAGTTAATAAATTGATTGTGTAAATATTTTTATTTCAATATATTACGTAATGTTATTAATAAATATTTATTGTATTTTATTAAAACAAATAATAAAAATAAGTAAAAATTTATTAATTTATTTGCAATCATTTAAACCAATTCTATTATTTAAAATTTAAATTTTGATTTAAAAATATTTATAAATAATTATTTTGATTTATGTGTTATAAAGATATTTTAAATATATTAGGTAATTATAAATTTATTTTTATTTTTACATTTCGTTAAATTTTAAGTCTTTCTACTAGTTAGGATAAGGCTACATATTATTGGACCTTTTCAAACTCCGAGTCTTATCAAGATTTCTAAAAGATAGTGTTGTTGTAGATTTCATTAAATTTTGAGCTAATTATAAAATAAAATTTTACTAATAAAAGGATACCTTGGCTATCTTTGCAAGACTTGCTAACCTAGGCATCCACATATTGTAAGAACCGCCTTTATCAGTTGTACATCTGTTTCATCGGGACAAGCAAGGTGCTGTGTGCCGGCGTGGCATCCGTTAATCTAGTTTTAATTTTTTCTTGTCTGTTTCTTCCATTGTAATAAAAACATTTATATTAGTCATAATTCTCATTAATAATTAATATTAGATAATTAAATAGTATATATTTAATTAATAATAAATAAAATTATGTAAAATTAACAATTAAAAATTGATTTTTATAAAATTTATAATTTATGAAAATCTAGAAAATATAATTAAAATTTTAACTAAATATACTTTTGTTAAAAAATAAAAAAACATATCTTTAAATTTCAACAACCTAAATATTTTATTTCCAAAAAATACACCTAAGTATTTTAGACGCGTGTAACAGACGTATGCCATGGGAACTGGCCCATGTGGGAGGCTTCGGTGTCCTCGTCTCTGGTCTTACTCCCCGCTTCATTGGACCGCAGACGTCCTGCAACGACTTTCGTGCACTCCATAAATAAACTACATATCTGGGACCAAAACTGACTATAACACAAACAGTTTTTTTGGTACGGTTAACTTAAACGACCAAGCCAGTCTTTGTTCTTTCAATGGGTTCATCGGAGATTACCTCCGACGAGCCGGTGACACCGGCCGGTCGGCTATTCCTCCGTCCGGAGATGGATACAATCATACACTGCGCAATCGGGGTCAAAAACCACATAGACGTGGATTTAATAAAGTCCATAGTTAGAAACTCTCTCATGGTGAAGCACCCTAGATTCTGCAGCCTACTGGTTCGTGGCAAAGACGGAGTTGAATACTGGAGAAGAACTGAGATTGACATCGACAAACACGTGATTATTGTAGATCCCATCTCCAAAGACGCTGCCGCCGACGATGGTGACCACCAACTTGGTTCTTTAGACAAAAACGACGATGCAGAGAGAATAGTAAACGAATATTTAGCAGATTTATCGGTGAGTACTCCGCTAAGTGCAGACAAGCCTTTGTGGGAAGTCCATCTGTTATTGGAACAAAATTGCATAGTTCTTAGGATTCATCACGCTCTCGGGGATGGGATTTCGCTGATGTCGTTGTTTTTGGCCGACTGTCGGAAATCGGAGGATCCCACGGCGGTGCCTACGGTGACTACTGTTGGACGGAGGGATTCGAGGATAAGAGGGAGTGACAATGGTTGTCTAGCTGTTTTACTGGGTTTTCTGAAGATGGTTTTGTTCAGTATTGTGTTCTGTCTTGAGTTTTCTTTAAGGGGTTGGTGGCTTAGTGATCGGAAAACGTTGATAAGCGGCGGTTCTGGGTTGGAGCTGTGGCCGAGAAAAATGGCGACGGCTAAGTTTTGGATTGAAGACATGAAAGTGGTGAAAGAGGCAGTTGGTAACGCGGTAAGTACATCAAGTAGTTGAAACTAGGTTTTCAACGAGAAATTGGAATAGATTAACAATAAGTTGTTTTTTTCACTAAAATAGATTATATAATCCTTAAAAGATAACACGAGAGAGCAGCCCAAAAAGAAAGTGATACGCTTTAACTTTGGTCCAATGGCGGCTTGTTTGACCCTCACTGTTGTTTAACGAGAAGGAGACTGATCTGTCTTTTTTTAATGATCTAGTTTTACTTTGACATGATCGTGTGGAAAAATCAAACTGAATTTGTCTGTCAGACTCTTTAACGTCGGCTGTTTCCTAACGTGGCAGACCATCAATGACGTTCTTTTTGGAGTGATATCCTCGGGGTTGTCACGATACTTGGATGACCGATCTCCCAATGGTAATACTTATTGAACACCATTACATGGTAAATTTATAGTATTATAATCCTGGAATCTGAATCTCCATTCTCTGATTGTCAGGTCTTTCAGATGGACTTCGATTAACAGGAGTGGCCATGGTCAATTTGAGAGAACAACCAGGTTTGCAGGTTTGTACTGAACGAATCTTTCTTTTGTCCCGCTCTATACTTGAAATGTTAAAACTTTTGTTTGGAATGAACTCAGTACTTGGGGTTTTGAACAGGAAATGTCTGAATTGATGAAAAACACTTCAGGATCCCGGTGGGGGAACAGGTTTGGAATGCTTCTCCTGCCTGTTTATTACCAGAAACCGGGTGTTGACCCTCTTGAGTACGTGAGGAGAGCAAAGAAAATGATAGGCAGGAAAAAAAGAAGTTTAGAGGCTCACTTCTCATACTCCATTGGGCACCTGATCATGTCTTGGTTAGGATCCAAGGTGGGACCTTTTTTTTTTAACAGAAAACAGAAAATTTGGCATCATTTGTGCAGAAACTAATGTGTTCTTGCTTCTTGCAGGCGGCTTATATTCTTAATTACCGTGTAATTTGTAATACCTCGTTTACAATCTCCAACGTGGTTGGACCAAAAGAGGAGATTACTCTAGGAGACAACCCGATTACATTCTTGAGAGTCAATACATCTAGCATACCCCATGTAAATGCTCTGAATTTCAGCTTTTGTTTTAACAAAAAAATGATGTTGGGTCAACATGAACTTGAAAGCAACCCTTTGAACTAAGCTATAGTATTTATTTTGCCGACGCTTTATATTGACCCAGGAGTTTGTTTTTGTTGGTTGGAATAGGCACTCACAATGCACATGGTGAGCTACGCAGGAAGAGCTGATATGCAGATTCTGGTGGCTAAAGACATTATACCTGATCCTGAATTTCTTGCCAAATGCTTTGAAGGTGCCTTGCTTGAGATGAAGAAAGCAGTCACTCCCTCTAAATAAAACACCTGATGATTAAACTAATTGTACAAGCAAATATTTCAACAAGTTAATGCAACAATGTAATGTATATCAGAAAGGATGAAGAATTACACATATAGAAAAGAAAAATTGCTTTCTTTTTATACTCTTTGGTCTTAAAGTGACAACTACGCCGGCCTCCTTACAAGACTTTGAACTTCAACTCCTTTTTCTATTCGTCTCCCATGTTTGTTTGGTCATTTATATATTTGCAGTAGGTGGGAAACTGTTTTGTTTTATCCGGTTCATCGGTAGACAAGATTTTTTTTAATCTTATTGTAGATGCCGCCGTATATGTCATATGTCCTGTCCAAATCTTTAACCCTTTTCGGGCATCTTGGTCAAAGAAGCAACAATGTCAACAAATAATTTAGGGAATTAGTTTTTTTTTAAAGAAATAAACGAGACAAATTCATTAATAAAGAATTAAAATACAAACAAAGAGTACATAGGGGGCTACCCTTCTACACATAAAAGCTTAGATGTGCTTCTCTACTCAGAATATAAATTTAAAGAACATGGTAAGCTAAGTACATAAGTTGGATCTTTAAGTTACACCTTCCAACGTGACAAGTTCACGGATGTTTGTAATAGTATCCATGATGTGTAGGGGTGAGTATTCGGGCTAATCGGGCCAAATTTTTACTGTTCAGGTAAAGCCCGAATTACCTAAAATTTTTTTCATCTTACCCGGCTCGAACCCAAAATTTCATTACCCGAACTTACCTGGCTCGATTGGGTAATTCGAGTAAATCGGGTAATTTTGGGTTTCCCAAAATTTTGTTTAGTTCTCTTTCAAAACTTACACAAAATAACTAAATACTTGAATTACATTCTCATATCTCATTTGAGAGGCATAAAACAAAACAAATAGTTGAATTCACTAATAATATAACCAAATATTGCAATTAACTAGCATAATCAATCTGTTAATTCTATAAGAAAAATAACGAAATATATTTTAATAATTCTTTTAAACCTAATTCGAGTAATTGGGTAACCCGAATTTTTTTCGAAGTTATCCGTCCCAAATTGAAAACAATTCGGGTAATACCCGGCCCGACCTGATTTATCCGTATTTTAGCATGTTATTACCCGAATTAATTCAGGTCGGGCTGAATAATCGAGCCGACCCGAATAATACTCACCCTTACAAACCGGTATAAATGGCTCAAATTAATTCTCGAAACTCATCTTTCACGCGACATAAGGCTCTTCGTTTTGTAGGAATTTAGAAAGAGTTATTATATACGCAACTTTACCTTTGTATTGTTACAAATAGGTTATTTTTATAATTTAAATATGCCATTTTCTGAATATGAAAGAGCAATTTTTACCGATTATTTCAAGAATTTCTCCTTACATTTTAAAGTGTGGTCGATCAAAATTGAGACGTTAATGCCCTCACAGTACTTTTAGTCGGTTAAGCGCATATAAATGGGGAAATTTTGTTTAAAAAAAAAAGAAAGTTGTTTAAGGAAGAAATGACTGATAGCTGCATTGATTTGAGGACGGTGATGGAAGTTGGTAAAGTTAAAGCCCAATGAGAAAGCAAAGAAGATAATTAATGGTCGTGGACTGGACGTATCATACGGGACGATCTGGCAGGGAAGGACGTGATCCTCTATACCTTTTCTTTGTACCTATTCTGTATCTATCGAATCTGAGCCTTTCATTTATATGAGTCTACAGTGGATTTGAGGGCGGCAGGGATACAAGTGGAAAATTGAATTGTTATTAGTTAGTTACCAAAATTTGGCTAATTACTTTCCAATATCGTTTCCAAAGGATATTCTGAATTGATAATTTACCAATAAATAGAAATACAATAAAATTATTGATCTGCTTTTTATTCTATCTGCAAATGGGCTTTAACTTTTTTAAGGTTACATTCTTCTTTTATAATAAATATATCATATTTTGTTAAAAATCACTATTATTAAGTAGAAATTTTCTAAACTTTTTTGTAAATTAATATTAAAAATATTTATTATCTAAAAATAAATACTTACTCTATTAAAATTATAATTTTATGCATTTTTAGTTAATATATAAATTTAAAATTACGCACTTTAGGATATTTTAAATTTAGAGCATATTTACCAAATAATCATAAAATTTGATAGCACTTTTAATTTTTTAAATAAAATAATCATATTATATCAGTCATAATTTTAATTTATACTTAATTCTAAATAATTAAATAGTATTTATTTATTTAATAATAAAACTAAATTATGACAAAATTAAAATATATAAAAATGTATTTTATAATTTAAAAGTTACAAAATAAAAATAAAAAATAAATTGAAATTTCTACTTAAAAAATTTTAAGATAAAAAATAAAATTTGACGTGAGACTAATCAGACATTAATGAAGGTAATTAATTGCGGATCTAATATCAAGACTTTTCTTTTGAGTATCATTTTTATTACGTTAAAAGAAATAAACTTTTTTTATAGTTTAAGAAATTTTTGTGAATTTTTTGAAAATAATCTTTTAACTTTTAGCTTTTAGTTTTCTTAAAAAGTTTCTTATCCTTAAAAAAATTGTTAAAACACACATGGTATAAATATTAGAAATGAATTATTCAAATATCTCTAATAAACCTAACCCGAATTAATTAAGCTTGACTTGAATTAATAATTTAATAAAATTAAGATAAATTATTAGTTTAAATGAGATTTAATTAATTTAGTTCTGAAAAATAGATTGAATCGTTATATAAATAATATTTAATTAATATAAGTGTAATTTTAATACTATTATTTAAAAAAAGTTAAAAATTAATTTTTTTTGAATTTTTTAACGTTTGTATTATTTTTTCTCTAAAAGAGTTTTGTGAACATACGAGGATAGAAAGTCAATTGGTACAACCCAAAGCGGACATATAACAACCAAAGCTCCAACGTAAATTACAAATCAAAGGAGCCAATCCTGTAAAGTGAATGTGAATTGTAAAGTTTCGATCTTTACTTCCTTTTTACGTCTCCATCTGTGCCCTTTCCCTCCTTCGAATTGTCTCTTTCGTGTGTCCTATGACTCTAAAGCAACGACAACATCGACAAGAACATAGGTCTGTGTGTCTCTTCTCATTATAAGAAAATTAGTAATTATCGACGAAAAGTTGCTGACAGAAAAAAAAATCGTAGCAAATTACTGAAAGAAAATGATTTTTTATAGGTAACATTATCGGGAAAGATTACATTTTGTGGCAGTAAAAGTATCCGTTGGTAAAAAAGGAGGAAAATCATCCCGACAAATTTGTCAACGGAATATAGCGACGTTAGAAGATTCCCGTCAGTAAAGGAGAAGAGAATGCTTGGTGGAATAAAAAATTTTTGGGTTTACCGACAGAAATGTTTACATTGGTAAATTTTAGAGTAAATGTCATCGTTTCTTTCATTATCAACGTTTTTAATATAACGAAAACAACGTCTTTTAGTTTAACACCAAACAGCGTCATTTTCCTATGCATTTAACCTACTCGAAGACCCCCTCCCTCTCCCCTGCGTTTTCGTTTTCATTTTCATTTTTTCGTTGTCGATTCCTTCTGTTTCTTTGTCATAGATTCGTCTTCTGCTTATTAGCGTGTGTTCATTTGTCTTCTCCGACCACTGTCATTGTGTCCTTCGACAGAGGTAAGTCATTCAGCCTTTGTTCTATGTGATTTTTTGTATAACTTGTGTTGGCATATATGTTCGAACCTAGGAGTTTTTTTAGGTATTTTTGCGTTTGTTTTGGATTGTCTATGGTGTATTTGTCTTTGTAATGTTCTGGAAAACGTTGAGGAAGGAAAAAGACATAATTTGCTTAAGTTAATTGAGATGAATCTGTTATGTCTTTAAAGTGTTTGACGAAAGTTTTGAGTGGGTTTTTTAATGATTTTCTCCTTGTTTTAAATGTCTATGGCTATTAAGGTTATTGCTTCTTCTCATAAACCAAATTTCATGACCTACTTTATCGGGATTGCAGTTGAGAAATCAATTATGTGAGTTCAAACAATAATGAAAATGACGAAATAAGCAATGGGATGGGTGTAATATGTGTATAAGTTGTTATATACAATATTCTTATATAGTTGCGGCAATGGGATATTATCCGAAGTATGCTTTGATGCTAATGTTATTTATGTTATTAATTTTTGTTCAATTGTATCGGGCCACATGTGAGTTCTTTTACTATTTAAAATCATTGTTGTTTCGTTATGTAATTTGCAATAACTAGATGGTGAGTTCAAGTTATCTTTCTATGCGCTGGCTTATTGACTCAACAGGTTTTCTTTTTTTTTAAAATCCTATTTAGTAAATAAATTGAACCAAAAAAAAGAAGAAGGATTCTAAAGGTTCGGTTTTGTTCAATGTAAGATAAATCATTAAAAAAAATCCAAATTTGCTTACCGATTAATTTTAGTGTTTTTTTGGTTGCTTTAGTCGAGCACTTGAAATTAGATTCAATCTATATAACACTTGAAATTGCTATATAGATATGGTAATTCATATTAACTACATT
>JAOSBP010000205.1:10138357-10152980 GCA_027563825.1 Erythroxylum mucronatum | reverse complement strand
TATCCATCTTACACTTTCTAATTATATTTTCCTTTTGTATTTTGTTGTATATTCTTAAGCAAGCACCTTATGCTTGACTATATTGTATTGTCTTATATCTCTGAACTTTTGTTATATCAAACCTGATCCTTCTCTATTTATTTATAATAATGAAATTTATTTAATTCTTTTCTTAGTTATGTAGGTAATGTAATTGTCACCGATAATGCTTCTTCACTTGTCTCTCAAATCATTTGTCATCTAAATAAGGAGTTTAGTGCTCAAAGATTTAGGACAATTCACTTATTTTCTTGGTTTTGAAATCAAATACTTCTTTAGCTGTCTTACAGTTTCACAAACCAAATATGTTCATATCCTCCTCAACAAAGATAAAATGTTGGAAGCTTCTTAAGTAACTACACCAGTCACCATAAAAATAAATCCCTTTCATGATGACAATGAGCCAACTAATCCCACTATCTATTGACAGTTATGTGGCTTGCTTTAGTACCTAACTTTCATTAGACCCAATCTCATACATGCTATCAACCAAATGTGCTAACATTTTCAAAATCCCACTATGAAGAACCTGCAAGTACTCAAACACATTTTACATTATATCTAAAAGACTTTAACTTGTGGCCTCCATTATTTTTCTCAATGTTCTCCCGCATTTAATGCTTTTGTGATGCATATTGAGTAGGTTGTTTATATATAATAAGGGACACTACTAATTTGTAAATTTTTATTGGCTTAAATTGTGTGTCTTGGGCCTCTAAGATGTAAACTACAGTTTCTTGCCTTAGTATTGAGGCTGAGTATTGCACTTTGGCAACCCCCTTAGCTTGGCTCCAATTTCTCTTTCAAGATCTTCCCATCCTCTTTTTAAAAATTCCATGTTCTTCTTTGTGATAATAAGAGTATTGTGCATATGTCTTATAGCCCTGTTGTCCATGCTCGTATAAAGCACATTAAGATCGACTATCATTTCATCTACGAAAATGTTATAACTAGAGCTATTGACCTTTGCTATATTTATAATATAAAGCAAATTGATGATATGTTTACTAAGGTACTATCTAAAGATTCCTTTGCATCTTTTTGGTACAAGCTTGGCATTTATTCTCTTATAGTCCTAACCTTGAATGGCCGTGATAAGATACCTATAAATCAGGGCTCAATTGAAGAAAATATTAAAATCCCAAATAATGGGAAAAATAGAAGAGATTCATCAACGTTAAATCTTACTATTTGTGTATTTATATCTCATAGATTAAATATGTCAAGATTATCCTTATTTTGCAGCAAAACTTTTAGGTGCTTCTTATTCAACATGTTAGATTGAAATACTTGTGAGTTTATATATATATATATATATATATATATATACACACACACACACATATTCATATATACATATAATGTTGTGATACTTAATAACATGAGCAGATTACCTTTCTTTTAATTATCTTATTCATAAAATTATCTTCTTTCTCTACCTCCCATTATTCTCTACACCTTACTATAGGTATGTTTCCATTCCTTCATTTCCCACTCCATAAATATTTCTTATGATTCACATTTATTCAATCTTTTTTTACTATCTCTATCAAATCTTGCCCAAATTTGTTTTGTGAAGAAGTCTAACAACATACCTTATATCTTATTTAGTATGTTATTATTTTATTATGGTAAGGTTAGCTACTGATGAGTATTAAAGATTGGCGATAAAACTTTTTCTTTTATTGTGTAGTTGCCTTCACAAGAGTGAATAACTATTTTGAGTCCTTTTTTTGTTTTGTTTTTGATCGAGTTGTTTTAAGAATTTGTTCATGTTGCTATTAGTTTTTGGTCTTTAATGTTGTAGATGTTGTGAATGGACATTGAATAAAGTTAGGAGATGATTCATTGATCGAAACTTTCTGCAAGTGCACAGAGTCGTTTCTAGTATCCACACACTAAATATTCCAAAGTCGTCTCCCTCAGGACCAATTCATTCATTATCAAATTAATTCTAATTATTTGCATGTTATCGACAGAAAATTCTAAAATGTGATTGAAGTTGGGTGAACAGTAATTGGTAAGTTATAAACAGAAAATCAGTAAAAGGATAAATCAAGGGTTTAGAAATAAGGGTAGGGGTTCACCAATTCAAAAGGTTGACTCATACAATATGAAATTGATTGAATGTTAGGCTATGAAAACAGTTGCACAACTTTACCCATAACTTTTCTCAAAGCATACAAGAGTATTCAGCTAGAGAAACACCATTTCTCAATGTATGAACTCACTAACCAAATCCATTAAGAGCAAGCGACCTCAAGTTCTCACCCTAGCTTAGGATATCTCTACCTTTAAGTCCAAGGTGTTCATCTTCCTATAGCATGGACCATATTCACTCTTCAGTACATCATATGATTCCTAAGATTGCATCTATGGAGATCAAGCATAGAGACAATAATGAGATTCAAGGAAGACAAACATAACCCAGAAATTTTAATTCAACATTCAACTATTCATATCATACAAATCATCCCTTAAATGGGCTACATCCCTCACCCTAAATGAGGTTTAGTTCCAGAACATTGCAACAAAAATCATACACATAAGGAAGCTCAGCATTTAAGAAAGAGTAGAGAGAGAAAGTAGCAGAAACACAAGAGTTGTAGTTCTCAATCCTTAGGGGAATCCCCAAAATGCCCTATCTCCCTTTTATTTTGTGCCTCCCAAATGTAGTAGTCCTGTTTTCAGTGTCCAGCCCCCTTATTTAGGTTTAAACAATGAGTATTTAAAGTCCTCTTGTCCCAAGAAACCTAATTTTTCGAAACAGGGGAAGTACTGGCCGCAAATGTATGAAGGAATCTAAAAAGAATCATAATTTACGCAATCTTTTTTATATTTTTACAAAAAGCTTAAACCTGTGAAATTATAGTTACAAAAGAACGAGTTTAAGATTTTTAAATAACAATTAGGAGTATGTTTGCGTAAATTTTTTATTTAATAAACTCATTAAGCATGTTTCTTTCTTTTTTAAAATCTTTTTTGAAAGTGAGAAATATAAAATTGCTAAGAAAACGTAAAAAGCATGATTTGTTTCAAAAAAATTTAAATTTATATTACATTGTAAGGAATAATAAAAGGTATTTGAAAAAGACATGCAAAAAATCAATTTATATTAGAGATAAATAATGACTTTTAATACGTACACATTTCATAAATCTATTATGTATTATATAAAGACTTATTTACGAGATTTCTTAATCTAAGTTGAACATCAATTTGTATGATAAGTTGCTGGAAACTTGGATATCTCGTTAAAGAGATTGAGAATGATACGTTGGAGACTCGAATGTAGGGTAAAAATACTACTCATTAGTCTAGTATCTGTATTTCTACCCCCTATAGAAACAAAGTTGATGTATGGCTAGCAAAACCATCATTTCAATGCTCCACTCGATTAAGGGAATAACACAGTATTGAGGCCTCTGCTTCTCTTTTTACATTATTATTTCTTGAAGGCATTAGACTAGTATATCAATCTCTCTCTCTTTTTTTTCAAGTCCTCTGATTAATTTATTTAGGGTTTGTGTATTTACATATGGTGTCTGAGTTTGCTTCAAAACAGAGTCTTAATGCTTTCCATACATAAGATGTGCAAAACCACAAAACATGCTTTTAATACAACAACTTATTCTAGTTCTACCGTATAATTCAGGATATAAAGCTGATTCTTTTCCCTTCCACCTTGTTATTAACCTCAGAAACAAGTGTCTTTTGTGGAATATTAACTTCCTCTCCTAGTCCAATTTATAAGCTAAAGGAAGAAATCAACCAGAATCCACAAGCGTGGAAACAATCCAAAGAGCACTATTGTATTCGATCTCCAATCATTGGCTGGTGACCTCCTCCTTCAACAAAACTTCACTCCTACAATTTCCGTTATCCAACAATTGAGAAGTTTGTCCTCCCTCTTGCTTCTCTTTGGGAGTCTCCTCTTTCTTATCCTCCATGATATCTTTAGCGCTCAAAAAGCTCGGTTGGTTGGTTGATGACAGGAGCCTAGCCCACATTCTATCTGTAATGACCACCTGGTGTTGTTTCTCAATGATGCGCTGCAGACCAGCCATCCAAAACCGTTGACACAGTTAGTCAAGACATTGCAATATCAGAATTTGCTGTCGAAAGAATTTTACTAGTTTTGGTATAGAAAGTTCCAATGGAGTATACTACACTCAAATCCATAAACATAAATAAATTATCAATATGGAAAGATCTTGAAAAAAGAAAAGAAAGGAAGAAATAGAGGAGATGGCAAGAGAGCTTAAATAAAAAGAAGTTATTCGGAGCACACTGAGCAAATCACTGGATGCGAAGTTAAAGAGCAACTACGTAAAGCAACAGAGCACAGAAAAGACATGAAAATGAATGCTTGAGAGAGCGTTAAAAAGGGCAGTCATGATAACCATATGTAACTTGTTAACGACAAAGAGAGATCATCCCAAAATACAACGTATACGGAGCAAAAATAGATAATCGAATTAAAGAAGCAAATTTTAGAACGAGAAAATCCAATCACTCACGTAGAAGGGTATATAAGTCTGTCTCCCATGTACAAGACCGCTTGTATACCCTGTGTAACCAGCCATTGCTCCATGCACGGCACTTTGGGCCAGAAGTGTACAGTACACATTGTCAGATGCATTGCTTGGAATAGCACGGATCATATATGTTGGATCTGTAGGAACAAATAACTTATCCTGTCTTAATTATACAAGTCCAACAAAAACTTTTTACTGGTTGAATAAACTAGGAGTAAATAAGTCAGAAGCACGCAGTATCTACCTATGTATTTGAGGTTTATAGTCATCTTCTTCCGCTTTGAAAAATAGTCCTGCAAAAGGAAAATCAATCAATTCTCTAGAAAAACACCTCACCAATCTGAAGATATATGATGGCTAAAGTTTGAACTCGAGGAGTTGAAGAGTCCAAGCTTTGTATCTTATATGTGGAATATGCTCTCTCATTTATTATCGTGCAAGGCAGAAGCATTTGATTCAGAATCACCTTTATGCTCTGTGATAGCCACAGTCCAACATCTTGAAGAAGCTTGTTTCCTGAAGCATCCTGCTTGGTCATTGTCCGAATGCTCTCAGATAACAGCTCCTGCCCAGCACCTTCAGCTATCACAATGACCATATGCCCATGTTCTTTAAGTCGTTTCTCAATGAATTCAAAAAGTCCACCTTCTCCTTCCAAGTAAAAGGGTGACTCGGGAATCAGGCAACAATCTACATCTCGACTTGCAAGAGTTGCATGCATAGCAATGAATCCTGCACCATGGTTTCATCATATTTCCTTAATGCAGGAAAAATCATACCACGCTATTTTGAATCAATAAAAATTTGGAGAAGTCAAAGAAGAGGACAGGGATAGGAAAATATGAAGGCTGCTCAAGACTAGCAAGCGACTTGATTCTAATTAGCAGAAAATAAGATACTTATGAACATGTAAACAGTAACGTTCAAATCACAGCATAAAGCATTAAAATCGGGGGAACTGAGGTAAAATCACTCAAAAAACTCTTGCATGAAAGTAAAACAAGCTCATAAAAAATAATCGAAAGAATATCTTTTAGGTAGCTAAGAGGTGGAAAAAGAAATTTGAATGGTACTTAAAAAGCTTAAAAATTCATCACATAAGATAAAGTGGCGTATCTTAGACCAGATCGCAAGTGCAAAAGATAAGGCCACTAAGTGTTTGAGCAGATATGATGGATGACTTCAAGATATGAGTTGAAGCTTACCACTGTAGCGACCCATTAACTTCACAAGGCCAATACCATTCTCAATACTTTCAGCTTCAACATGTGCTGCATTAATAGCACGTTGAGCCTCCTCAACAGCAGTGTCAAAGCCAAAGGACTTATCAATAACCTAGATTCACAAAGAAGTTTAGAACCGACAATTGATATCGTTGACAATGTCCAACAGCTTTCAGATATGAGGTGCACTGTCCAGTGGTTTAACTAAGAACTGCCTTAGCAAATTATTAAGCCAAGGAAATTACCGGAATGTCATTATCAATTGTTTTAGGGATTCCAACAACTGCAACTTTGAGACCTCTTCTTCTAACTTCCTGCAATATTTAAAAATTGAAGGTTTCATTTTGGGTAAAAGCAAAATTACTCCATTTTCAACTAAGTAATTGACAATCTGGTTTTGAAATTTTCTGCCATCACATTGTCCAATTTCACAATCATCATTTCAATTTGTAATTTTCTAGGTAGTTATATTTAGGCACTTAATTTGCACCAGAAAATTCTTTTTGTCCTGATTCCTTTGTCAGTGATCACTAGAAATCCTAAAGAATCTGAACTTTTTAAACAAAGATCCCATAAACGAAATTACCTCAAATATCACCGATGCCCCCTTCTGCGTGCCATCTCCTCCAATGATATAGACCTAAAATGCAAAAAGAAATAGAAATGAAAATCCATTGATTGGGCAGTTGAACCATTCCTGCATTATAAAGAAGCCAGCCAAGTGATGTATTCAACGAACCTGATTAATTCCTCTGTCCTGAATACTGTCAACTATTTTTACAGTATCATGACCACCTCGGGATGTTCCCAGAACTGTCCCGCCACGTTTATGAATATCATTCACAACCTTTGGTGTCAAGGGGAGAGTGTTCCGAGCATAGAAACCCCTATATCCACCCTACAGATTTCACCAGATTATGAGTTGTCAATCACATAGGTTATGCAGATGTGTTGAATGGAATTATTACTCTGTTCTTCCCAAAAGATTAAGAAAATGAAAAAAAAATAAAGAAATTGAAAAAAGAGTAAAGCCCCGAAATTGACAGGCCAAAGAGTAATTTGAAGTCTTGAAAAGGGAAAAGCAACACTTGAATTCTACAGACCACAGTCAGAATAGCACTGCCTTTGTTTTGGCGCAACCGACCAGGAATTATAATAGAAGCATTATCCAAATGGCAAAAAGGCAAAGGCAGATTTCCACATACACAATGAAAAGGAATTCACAAGATGCAGCCAAATAAGAATATGGGAAGAGCAAAATCTAAAAGCAGAGGCAATAAAGGTGACTTACATCAATTCCCAGAACTCTCTTAACACCATACATATGGTACAAGCCACACACCAGTTCTCTTATTACGGTGTTGAGTCCGGGACAGAGACCTCCACATGTGACAATACAAGCATGAACTTCATCCGACTCGAAGTACACCTGCGAAACACCCAGCAAATACCCTTATACATAAACAGACAAAAGAATTCGACCATTCCATAATCTTGTTTGCAAGGCCCACAAGCTTATACCTTCTGGCGAGGTCCAGCACGTCGGAAATGTACTCCTCTAGGACTGTCCTTGTGGACCACAATCTAAAAACCAAATGACAAGTGACAACACAAGAAGTAACTAAAATGGTTATAACCAACAAAACTGATATAAGAAGTCAGTTATCTTCGTTTGACAATCAAACACAGAAGATTAAAAAAAATAAAAATAAAAAACAGAGCCATGCTATGGTGGAATGGAAGACTAACCTTCTGTGGAACTGTGTCGTCCACATGCACAAAGTATTGCCTTTAAAAAAAAGGAAACATTAATCACTTAGAAAGATGTTGTGTCGCAAACAGCAGTTACGATCGGTCATTGATATAAGCATATACATGTATATGAACTTACTTGACAACCGAGTAAGCGGGATTGTCTTGTAACGGATTGGAGTAAGTCTGCAAGTAATAGACGAAGAACAGCAACAACGATTAATCACGTAATGATACGCTGCTCTAAATTTGAACAGATAATGAACCAGACAAAAAACAACATGTGTGTGAAATTAACAAACTTACCGGAAGATGGGGAAGGTAATCGGTCAAATGAGGAACATCTTCAAGGACGTAACCGTAGTCCCCCGTAACGATCTTTGGCTTGGAGTAGTCTTCTCTGGACCCCATCACACTCGTCGACGATCTAACTGCGAAACCACTCTTACCCAAAACTGAGCCTGAACCAAAATGGACCGTAAAGGATTTTCTGAAAATCGGAAACCAGGGACAACTAGAACGTGAATTCAACAAACACAAATCTGGCTTATAATTAGGAGAGAAAATGGAATCCATGCACAGACATGAAAACAGAGTTTGGAATTGAGGATATAGCTATGTCCATACTTATAGGAGACAACGTTGACCAGATGAGAAAGTTACGACCACGACAATCCCCCGAAATAAAAACAGAAATCTAAAATGAAAACAAAACTATATGAAACAAGCGTTGCTTCACCTGGTTTCTTTGGCTTTGGATTTCCCGGTCTTGAAAGGCTTTAATATATAAGCAAACAAAAAACAGGTGGCCAGAACTTAGTTTTCTACTTTTAGCGGTTTTGGTTGTAAAATAATAACTTTTTTAAGGGGGGAAAAAAGGGGAGGTTTTTTTCTTAAATATAAAATGGCAGGTAATAATTAAGACACATTTGACTGGCTTTCGCAGGACATGAGCTTATGAAAGTGGCTGAGAGCAGAGACCAGAGACCAGAGACCAGAGAACCGTTAGCGTGGAAAGTATGGGCAAAGAAAGGTCGTATGTATGTTTTGACCTTTAAGAGGTTCTAGATTCTCCTACTACTGTTACTGGCTTTGAAAATTGTCAACAGATATTTTTTTTCCCAAGTCTCCTAAAAGTGAACAACTCTGCGCGGTGGCTGCGTTGCCGTGGAAGAAAAGTCGAAGAGTTTCGGGCGGGGATATAACGGGTCATGGGTCGGAACCGAATAAACCGAATAACTTGAAATTGCTTCAAAGTTCAAAACGAAAACCACAAAGTCTCTAGAAAACCACAGCCAACCATACAAAGGCCGAGAGTAGTCTCGCAATATATCACAGTAACTAGTGACGTATGACGTGGAAAAATTGGTAGATTGAGTATAGAAAGCCCCAGAAGGTGGTGCACAAGGAAGATGACGAAACTCCTCCTTTATTTGCCACTTGTGTGGCCACCATCCCGACCCTCTTAATTGTCTCCTTGCTCGTCTCTTTTTTTTAAAAAGATTAATGAGTCTGTAACCTAAAAAAAAAAGATTAATGAGTCTTTTTACCTTTTTATTTAAAGGTTTATCTCTACTTTTTCTGACCATAATTATATGTTCAGTCGACTCCAGCGATGATATTGAACGCAATTCAACGTATTAGTGCATTCACTAATTTGCTTGTGCAAGTTATTCAAATATATTATTACTTTACATATAATTAGCTATACTCAAATCGTCTTATTATATGATCATGCACATCTGAAAGTGACTCTAAGAGCATACGGTGTTTTTATTTTAATAATTAGTAGAGCCTACGGGTGTTAATATTGATGTAGTAGCGTCGTAATACAAGTAAGACAAATTCCCATCAAGTTTTGAGGTCAACCGATGAGCAGTGAACCCATCGTAACGATCTTCGTAGGCTGCAATACAGGTCTCAATCACCCTCATCGACATGTGATCTTCTTGATAAAACGGTTGTTCAATAAACTCTTCAAGGGGCATCCACTGCGTCAAAACATATCTAATTAACACAATGAATTAAGCTCGACCAATTACTACAGAGTGCCAGATCAGCTTCTTCATTCTATATATTAATAAATATTGAACTACCTTAGCTGCTTGGATTTCTTTTTCGTCGATTCTGATATTGTAAGACAATGGCTTAAGCATGCACACGAAGAGCAGATCTGACTTCTCGAAAGCCACCAGATGAGCATGCCTGCCAAATTGCCCCATCAATTAGAACTTGTAGCACAAAATGTGGGCTCATTTAACGTGAAAACATAAATTAAACTAGCTACCTCAGCGCAACCAACTTCAGGAATTTTGTGTCTACCTGGAAAATGTGTCGAATTGGTTACGTAGATTCCGAGGATTCATAATGGAAGTGACCAAGTAACAGGATTGTACGAGGAAAACAAAACAAGTGTACTCACGCCAGTTTCTTCCTTTACTTCTCTCATTGCTCCCGAGAATATATCTTCAGACTGAAAAAGAATCAAATCAAACGTTCACGATCTTGCCTTTGGGGTAATTAATCTCCGTATAAATAACAGGCAATATATAGTGGAATTAAGACTATCACCTTGTTAATGAATCCAGTAGGCATCTTCCAGACAGTAGAGCAATAACAAGGGCACTTTTCTTTCACCGCAAGGACCTGAAAATTGCCGAAATTCCAACTTCTTCGAGGTCATGGGAAGATAATATGTGTAAATCATGACATACAAAATTGAACTTAGCACCAAGAATAGTACCTCCCTTTTGTCGTTGATCACAAATCCTCCGACACCAATAAGATGAGAAGGGCTATCAGGAAGCATGCATGGCTCGTCAGGAATCCAATACGTTAGCATCACGTATCCTGGTTCGCAGTGGTGGTAGTTAAAACCTTCCTGGTAGACCAAGGAAAAGGGACATCAGTTCTGGTAGACATTTTCTTACTAATTCTGTTTGAGCTTCAAACATCGGATAGAACCAATATATTACTTGAATAATGAAGACAAACATGAAATCCAAATGTTACCTGAATTGCAATAGGAACAAGATCAGCTTGCTCCAGTAGTATCTTAAGCCAGATTCCTCTTTTCCCCTGGAGCACGTTTACGTTAATTATTGTTAGAATTTATAATGGACCTACGGGTTCACATGAGAAGGAAAGTTAAACTACATACAAGTCTAATTGAGGTTTCATATTAAAATTAAAGTTGTCTATAATTATCGTATAACACAGTACAACTTTGGACAATAATAATATAAAAAAGAGCTTCTTGCTACCATAACAATAAACAACACTCGAATAGCAAAATCCGAGTATGTGAGCAGATAATGTATCAATTCATCGATAATGTAGGTGGTAGTTTTGTTTGTTTTTAAATACCTGAAATTTCCAGTACGACAAGGAAGAGCGGAGAGCAGATACAAAGGAATTGGCGCTTGTGGGCAAGCAGTTAGGATTAATGATGACTCCTTCGTATTTATCATCCCATGCATCAAGAAGCTCCAGCTGTGTTAAGCTCACATTCGTGGATACAGCATTTATTCCTTTGTTCTTCTTAACCACGTTGCCATTTCCAGGCTTTAGACAGAAGTACTTGAGCTCATTACTAGAGGTCTTTAAAATATCCGTCGAGAAAGCTATAGGACAAACAAGACAAGTTAAGCGACTTTATTTATATTACTTTGATCTGTTCACTTCAATATCACTATTCACTCACGCCTACCCCTAGACAATCGTGGAATATTGCAATCTTTTGCCTGTGGGAATTTCTGCAACTCTACTCGAGGCCGGCAATAATGACGATGTCTCACAAATTGGCAGTCATTAAGCGTAGGTGAAGCCATTATTAGCATAGGAGCAAGTTATATTGAATTCTCAACTTCCGCTTGTATTTATACAGCAATTTTGCAGGAGGTACCAAATTCTGGAATAGGGTAATGACATTAAAAAGAAAAGGGATAGTTAAAGAATACGAATATTTTAGAGAATGGCATCATGTGGGGACAAGTAGCGAAAGAAACCAAAGTGCCAATCCTCCGTTCTTGTTATTTTATTACTAAGCAAATGAGTCCACCAATACTGTACGTTGCAAGAATGATTCCAAGCATTTTCAAATATTGGGCCTCCTCGTGGATAGAAGATTCTTAATCCAATTGTATGAAATAAGCGGTCTACAAATGGAATCTCAAGTATTTAAGGGCTACAACGTCTTCTCTTCCAAGTTTAGGCATCTTCCACAAGCCCACATGCTCCCGTATCTCAGTTGCACGGAAACTTGCTAGTGCCTGGCTTTCGTCTTACGCTTTGACTCTCCATAACTCCACTTTTGTTTTGGCCTCTCGTTTCTTAAATTTTATTTATTTATTTTTTAAGAGATGAATTATTCTTTAAATTTATAATTATTTACAATATTATTTAAAAGAAATTTAATAAAATATTTTAAAATTTTAATTTATTATAACTTGAATTTTTAATCATGCACATAAATTTTTAAAAAATTTATTATTATTTTAAAATTAAAATTGATTAACTTAAAATAAAAATAAGTGATTATGTAATCATACATTTTTAATGTATTAAAATTTTACATATTATCGACTAAGTGAATTTAACTTATGTGTTGATCTATATTGATAGATTTTATAGTAAAAATTAAAGTTGAATAATAAATTGAATTTTTAAGTAATTGATATTTTTACCATCAGATTAAGTAAACTTAGAAATTTTACCGCTAATTTTTATAACATTGAAACGGTATTAAAAGTAATCGATCATTCATAGGGAGGGAATCGGAATAATGTAAAACCATAGTACAAATTCGACGCCCGATCTCCTGGTGTCTTCTTCTTCTTCTTCTTCTTCTTCTTCTTCTTCTTCTTCTTCTTCTTCTTCTTCTTCTTCTTCTTCTTTTTCTTCTGGTGTTGTTTTCTTTTTTATCTATAGCGTCACCATTATTCTTCAAGTTGAAAAATGACAGTAATGTATTTGACATATTCTTCTACTCTTTTTTCACAAATTACCGCAGTGCATTCGACATTTTCTGAAAAGGTGTGGTAATAAAAGTCCCTATTTTTCAAAATTATCTAACTTCTGTAATTTTTAAGTTTTTAAAAAAGTTTTATTTTTTTACATTTTTATTAAAAATAGCGGTAAACTATATGTGAATAATGTATTTAGATAAATCAAATATTGCCGATAGAACTAGTCAATTCTTAAATTCAACCTAAATCAATTAAATTTAACTCAATTAGTATATTAAATTATTAGTTTGATTCAAGTTAGATTTAAAATTGTGTTGAGTTATTATATTAATAATATTTAATTAGTTAATTTGACAGCCTATGTATTAATTTTATTTTTAATAAAAATCTAAGAAAAAGATTTTCTCATAAATTTAAAACTATAACAATTATTTTAAAAAATTTAGAAGGTTGCACAGTTTCTTTAAACTTAATTAAACCACATGAGAATTTCTTATCTTTTATCGAAATATTAAGTCTTTTTTTTTTTGGTGGAAACCATCTGGTTTCCGACACCACGCAGGTGTTCGACTAATCTGGACTCGCCACGGAAGCTCGCACTAAGCGGTAAATGGCTGGCCATGAGGAACGTTCCATTCTCATGGGGGGAGTCGAACTCCCCACCACATGGTTAAGGGACAGAGGCGAGCTACCACCACGCCACCCCTCGTGGTTAACTATTAAGTCATTGGTTATGATGATCTTGTATGAATAGGTCATAGGTTAGCCATAAATTATTCAAATTCTGGTGGAGATGCTTGTATGAACAGGTCACAGGTTAGCCATAAATTATTCAAATTCTGGTGGAGATGCGAGTCAATCAACCTTGGACCAAAAGGTTGATCCCCAACCCCAAGGGCCTCCGGTCGCGGGCCCGACCACCGACGGAGGAGTGCATCACGGTCTGATCCCCAGCAGTCCCCTCAAAGAGCGGTCCATTTCTCCCGTTGAGCGGTCCATTTCTCCCGTTGCGAGTCAATCAACCTATACAGTATATAGGTGGTCTCTTTGCTTTTGAAATTTGTTGAAACGGTGTTGGCTGGTAACAGTGAATTGCTACTTCGATGGAAACCCACTGGTGGGAGGTGTCCCAGGCACGGATTGGTGAACGTGACACGCCTCTCCAACGACATATATAGTGCTCCTGTTGTGACTCTAATTACAAGCGTCACCATCCGTCATTGTTGCTATCGCCTAGGAATATGAGCTGGACCGCCACTGCTATTGCCTGATAGCTTGCTGCCTGCGAAGGTTCCTCAACGTCGTTGCTTAAGGTTGAAGCAGACGATAGGACATTATCAAGACAATTGTAGGGTTACACAATTAGATGGGCCAACACAAAAGAACAAAATGGATATATAAGCGGACGTTTTCAGGTTATATAGGCCAAGCCTTAGGATGTTTATATGCTGTTATTTTTTATTCTAGAAATAGTTAGAAATATTTCATATCGAGTTTCGCGAAGTCATCAACCCTATTCCATGTAGGATTCGATACTTATAGTCAATCTATGTATTGGACAAACAACTTATTTAATATAAAATATATTGTAATGAACTGGATATACCGATATAGTATGTTCATGTATAGATACATATGATTGATATATTATAACATATATATAGTATGTTCATTTATAAATACATATGATTGATATATTATAACATATGCTATATGTACTATACATAACGAATTTATATAAAGTATGACAAGTGGTACTCAATTTTAGTACCAATGATGATTGAACACACATGTGGTCTTTTGATTTCACAACCAGTTGCGCAGTTAGTCATTCTTTACATGATTTATATGACATTGACATGCGTAATATAATTTTCTACTATTTGCAGAAATTTAAGGTGCGTTTACTTTCTGAAAATTCTCTAGTTTTCTAGAAATTTTTTTCATAAAATAGAGAAAAATTAGAAAACATGTTTATTAATAAAAAAATAGATCAAATTTTCAAGAATAGCGTGTTTTCTATTTTCCCAATTTTCTAGGAAATTAGAAAACTACTTTTAATAGGTTTCCAAATTTTCATCTCTAATTTTTCGAAAACTAGAAA
>JAOSBP010000205.1:10124238-10134889 GCA_027563825.1 Erythroxylum mucronatum | reverse complement strand
TAGTCATTCAATGCAGAAATTGAAATTAGAACAAACAATGAAATGAGACCATCTAGGTCGACTCACAGTACACTCCAGATTAGCATTAGCTTCCATGATCTAGAAACGTCTGAATGTGGACGTTTATCCTGCACATCAAAATTATGCAATACACACATTCATAATTGCACAATTATAAGTATTCCTTTACGCACAAATGTGTATATGGAATATGTACAATGCATGCTCAATGACAATCCCAGGTATCTTTCCATTATTCTCGTCACATTATCAATCATATATCAAAACTCACCTAAGTATAATTTGTACTTTAGGTTTATACCTCAATAAAACAATTTGAATCAATATTCACAACTCAATTACTCGTTTCCTTTGAATCATAACTACAATCATATGAACATCTTTCGTTCCCATTATTTTTATGCCTTTGGTAATTTGAGATCAACAATTCATTCACGAATGTTATTTTAACATTATATGATCATACAAGATCCAAACTCTCATTTCTTCTTATAATATCTCTAAAATTTTAAACCTTCAGGTCAATTTTTTATGAACATTTTAATAAGGAAAATGGAGTAATTTGGTAATACTTCCTTCTAGAAAGTTGTTCCCCATTGTCTTAAGCTTTTAATGACACCAATATCATTCAATTTGGTTTAGTACTCCAAAAGTTTTACTCCATATAATTTAGACTATTCTTATACTGGAACAGTGCCTTGTACTCAACTTCCATCCAGAAATTGAAATTCTTAGAGGTTGAATTAAAATTCTATTTCTTTATACAATTTATATCCCTATGTCTCTAGTTGACTCCAACTCAAAAATCATTCCATTTGGATAAGTACAGGACAAGATATTGTCAAAATACCTAAGCATGTTCAGTGAAAAATACTCCAGTTATCAATATTCCAGAATTGTTCATCATTTTCGGCCAAATTTCATCAATCAATATCTTCTAAATGATTTCATATGGCTATAATTTTTTGTGGAGATGTAAAACAACATGTTTCAAATCTGTTGGTTCAAATCCCATGTCATTTGAAGGTTGGGAGAAGAAGTTATAGTCAAAAGATCAAAGGATGTTCGTGTTTATCTCCCATCAGTAATGCACGATCATAAGTTTCTAACGCATTTCAAATGTCATGATCTTGTAGGAGCACGATCGTGATTCTCAAACTCTTTAGAAAAGTCATGATCGTGTAGAAGCACGATCGTGTAGAAGTACAATCGTACTTTTCTTCTTCTCCTCCGAAGCAGCTGATTTCGTTTCTTCTTCCTCCCTTCCCAAAACAAAACTTTTACAAGGTCATTTTGACAATGAAAATGAAGGATACAGGCAAACATTCTTCTAAACAACTGTTCCTTTATGTCTCAGGTTTCTAATGAAACTAATTTAGTGCAATTTGGTTTGGTATCTGCAAGTTATACCAAAAAACTACAGACCATTCCCAAACCACGACAATACACAATACTCGACTTCAAGCCAAATTTTGAAACTCTTAGAGATAGAATTCGAAATCGATTCCTTCATGAAAAATATAGCCACATGTCTTTAGTTTAATATAAACTTAAAATCATCACATTTGGATGTATACAAATCAAGATATAGCTAAAATACAGATGCATGTTCATTGGAAACATTACAGCTATCATACTCCAAAAATTCTTCTTTCACTTTTTCCAGATTTTAAACTCCTACATTTTACATCTAACACATCTTATGCATAAATCATCTTTCTACTTCATTTCTTCTTCATTCTCAGCTCATTATCATTCACAAACAAATCAAAATCCATCATTACTCATAAATATCAAAAACAGAATATTCATATATGAATGTTCATCCTAGCTTCTGCACTTCTTCATTTTTCTGCACTTTCCATTTTCTGAACCTTCTCCATTAACTTCTCTAACTATCCTTTTAATCATTCTTTCTCATATCACGACATCACCTTAAACCATTTCCTTAACTCTAAACTCATTTTAACACATCTTTAAAACACCTAAAGAATTCACCTATACACAGTGAAAATAGAGTATATATATATATATATATATGTATATATATATAAATAATTCACCTATACACAGTGAAAATAGAGTGTGTGTGTGTGTGTGTGTGTGTGTGTGTGTGTGTGTGTATATAAAGAATTCACCTATACACAGTGAAAATAGAGTATGTGTGTGTGTGTGTATATATATATCTGTGTGTACTTTTCCTAAATTTTTTTGCACTCTTTTCATACATATTTTCATTGATCTTTCAAACTCAAAAATCATTTCAACACCATCTTAAGACATATTGATCATCAAATCACACATATAAGACATCCATATATCCAAGGTGTACATGCAAATGACCATTTTTCTCATGATCATGTAATGACATATAAAACACCATTTTGTTTCATAAACCAACAACTCAAAAGGATTAACAAGATACTTGTTAAAACTCCAAATTTGTCAAAATCTCAAGAAGCCCTAATTCCTCATACAACCACATACATCATCTTGAAGGTAGTTTGGGTTAGGTTTTTCTTAAGGTAAAAGAAATAGATAACAAAGTAGGAGTGGTAATAGACAGAAGAGAGCAAGATTTAACATTGGTGAAGGTTTGATGAAAAACTCTGTGTAAAGGAACAAGCTTGAAGAAGACAACCACGAAGATATTTTTAAGATAAAAACAGTACTTGGTCTTTCAAAGTTAAGAAAAACGTGACTTGGTCTTTCAAAGTTAAGAAAAATGTGACTTGGTCTTTCAAAGTAATTGTATGCTAAAAGTTGAACTAGATAAGTGACACCTGTCACTTATCTAACATCTAAGGCTCTAACTAAGTTCTTATTGAACTAGTCCCATAACTCTCATCTTTTCATTCCAATCATCTCCAAAATTTTCAAAGTCAATTTTTTAACAATTCTCCAATATCATTGATTCCTATTTCCATTTCCATCCATCTATTTACTTGCCAAGTGGCATTTTTCCTAGTACAATAATAATCAACAAATTTCAGAATTTATTCCTAAAATTCACAAAAAATTCAAAATCACTAATCAAACTTTCCAATTAAATTTTTCAGTACACACAAACCACATTTCTCAATAAAATCCCCTTTCACAAATACGTCAATTATACCCGAAATGTCAAAGATTCAATGTACAATTATTTTAATGTGTGCAAGAATTCAAATTCACGTGCGTGTATGCTAACAATATGCATGAGCAAGAAAATGCATTTTTCGTAATCTCTCATTGATCTCACATGTACTGTATTTTTGAGTTCCAACTCTTAATATGGGAACGAGATGTTACAGTCACACTTTTGTATACCTTTATGTTCTATCATACACCTTACCATGTAATTCCCATGTTACTTTTGTTTTACATACGCAGCCTCATATAATACGACATATACTCATATTTTTGTGGTACATGACATCTAAATGATATTGTGCAAAGGTCATATTCCTCCCTATAAAAGGCATATCCATTCATGTTTTCTCATCTGTAACCACCTTAATCTCCAGTTTTCTCTAAATTTTTAGTTTTTTTTTGTTTTTATAGTGATTTTCCAAGAATTTTTTATTCCACTCCTAATTTTATTATTTTGATGCATTATGGCTTATTGATAGTTATGAATTGTATTTTATACTTATTGATGATTAAATATCCATATTGCATGATTTTTAGGGTTCTGTAAAAATGACAGATGAATTGTGAACTATATTTGTTATGCATGGTAAAAGATGGTTATATGAATTATCTTGGATGCTTTAGTGCTTTTAAATTGTAAAGTTAGTTAAATTTCTAGATTAGGCTAAGGATATAGGAAGTTGAAATTTCTAACGGTGGAAGAAAGAGTGGGGATAGATTAAAAGTCCATTATGAACATCTTACAACGCTAATATATGTAACTTAATCGAAATTTCGATGAAGTTAGAGATATGTTAGAGAAATATGAGGTTGTAGTTGACCTATAATATAACTCAACCATAATTGTTAAGATGGATGATTTTAAAGTGTATGATGAGGTGAAGGGTGTTTCCAACTACTTGAAAGAGCTAAATCTAAAGGGTAGTAGGAGAGAAAGAGGCAGAAGAGGAGTTAGAAGGGAAAGACAAGGAGGGAGCATATTTGAGATAGGTCATAATAAAGGGTATGAAGAAAGAGTGAATAATAATACAGGTAACATTAAGATGACAATACCATCTTTTGTAGTAAAGATAAACCTAGATGTCTATTAAGAGTGGGAGAAGCGTGTTGAACTAGTTTTTGACTATGTATAACTTTTCTAAAGAGAAAAATGTTAAATTGACAACCACTGAGTTTAGTGATAATATCGTGGATTGATTAGATTATTAAATTGTTACTAGGAAAAAAAATTAAGAGCCGCCTATTAGAATGTGGGAGAAGATGAAGATGATAAGAAAACATTTTTTGCCAGGTTCCTACTATATGAATTTCTATTAATGGCTGCAAACATTAACTTGAGGTTTCAAGAACGTAAAGGAGTATCATAAGGTGATAGAGGTGGTCATGGCTAGGGCAAATGCAGAGGAAGACTGGGAGATAATAATTGGTCATTTCATTTATAGAAAAAATTTAGAAATTGACAATATTATCCAATTAGACCATTATGTAAAGTTGGAGGATGCAAGGCATATGATCATGAAGGTAGAAATACAATTTTAGAAGAGGTTTTTTAACCGTTTTAGTCTTTTTGTTACAAATTCTTCATCATGAAGCAAACTACGGAGTAAAAAAGTTAAAGTTCCAAAATATAAATATAAAGTGACCAAGTCAAAAGTGCAAGCACTAAGTACGGAGAAAGCTATATAAATTCCACTTTAATAATTAGGAATCAAGATATTAAGTGCTTCAAGTACTTAGGGAGAGGACATATAACTTTATAATATAGAGATTATGTTTATGTTTATAGCTGTCACATAAATATCAGGGATGTCAACATAATGTTTATAAATAAAAATCATGAAAAATAAAGAAAAATAACTTATAAGAATATTCTTCCCTATAAAAAAACCATTGAAACAGTTAGGCTAGACTCATAAACAAGAGTCTTTTAAGGCGAAAAAAGGTAGGTTGTATTAACAAATTTTTAGAGTAGGAACTTTAGGGTTGTATTATTCCTATTTCACTAGGAAAATCTCTCATCTAACCCCCTTCAAATGACCCTAAAAGGTGACATGCATGCCTTGTTTGACAAGAAGATAAACTTGTATTTTCAATCATGTAACCCTTAAGAATCATCAATAATTGATACCTAATCCTTATGCTCAAACTAAACCATTAGTTGTGAGTCTCCATAGACTTGCATTAGTGCAGGAACTTGAACAATTGGAGCAACTTCTGAATATGATAGGCAATAATGAATCTAGTTAACAAGCTCTAAACATGAGGATGAAGTTGACTTTCACTAAAGCTGTTGAGTTGGGATTTTGAAAAATAGTTGGGTGCAATGGAAATTGCATCCTACACTTAAATATTTCATAATACAACCTTACTTTTCTAAGCTTTAGGAAACTTATGTGCTCATCCTTAGGATTTGTCAACTTTATATCCTCAATGATGTAAAATTTTTGTCATTTAATTAAGGTTAACCCTCTTTAACTTATTCGACTTCAACCTTAGTTCAAAATTATCATTAAAATCACCAAGAAAAGAGATTGAAGAAGAATTATAGTCACATAACCTTACCATATCTAACTAAGCTAAGTTCATATCATATAGTTAAAAAAGATCTATTCATAAATCATCACAATTATACCCAAATTCTTTTGAGATAGGTTCATAATGATGGAAACATTGACTTTCTGTTAGTCAAGTGAAAAGTAATTCCTAAGTTGAATAGCTATATATCATAAATTAACTTCTTACCTTCAATTATTGTTGTTGTTTTACAATACAAAACATTGCCATCGTATGAAGTAATTGTAAAATTTCTTTAAGGCTAAAAATTTTTAACTTAAATTCTGACAATCCTTTTTGAAATAACCTTTCTTGTTACCTTTGTTATATTTTAAATTTTTTATTTTAATCTACCGTGAGTTTTGACACCCACTTGAACCAAGTTTTGCTAATGTTTCTTTTACCATTGTTAAGGCTTTAACTTGCAAACCAAACTATTTATCTTCTTTATTTGTAGCTGCAACATCATTGATGATTATTAATTAAGTTGATACTGTATTGACCTTATGAATTTTGTAAACTCTAAAATAGAAGTTTAGTATATTTTTATGACTTTATTCTATAACTGGGAATTAAGAAAATATAATAGTTAAATTATTAATGTGTTCAGTCACTTAAATAGATTTTGACATCTAAAACATATAAAGTTTCCTTGACAAAAATTTATTGTGAAGTGGTTTGATTTCATATAATTTTATGAGATGATTTTCATATATTTTTACTATTTTTTATAAACTAAAATTAGACGAAAATTCTTAATAATATTTACATTTGTTTCATTTCACTCTGACAACACTATTGCTCATGCCTTAGTTACCGTCTTCTATGACAAATCACCTAGCATAGATTTGAAGGCTAGCTGACGTGATCTTTTTTTCCATTTTAATAATTCTGCTGCACTTTTATTTCCTTTTTGGTCTTCGATAAATTGTTGTGACACGCGAGTCTAAGCCTGTCATTTGTTTCATGATAATAGCTTGTGCTTTTCTACGCAAATATAATAAACTGTTGGAATAAATATCCCAGTTGACTGTTCTTTGCAATAAATATTTTTGTTTATTTATATGTATTCCCTTTCATGTCATGTTCAATGGATGAATTTTTCCTTGAGGAATACATGGACATGATGGTATAGATTATTGTTGCTCGTAGCAAGATTGGCTTTCAGATGACAAGGAATGCTATAATAAAGGAAATCACCAAGCAGTATCCAATGCCGTGGATACAATGTTCAGGAGCAGCTTGGAACGTTTAAAATCTACGGGGCCAGTTTTCGTCTTCGTATGGCTGTTAAAATGATTGGTTATAAACTAAATGATTTTGTTTTGTTTCTTATAAACTAAACAAAATATACAAAAAATAAAAATACATTCTCATCATCGTATCCTTTGCATATCATCATAGCATTAGAGCCAACAAACTAATTCTTCATAACATTCACATTCTTCTCCAAAACACTGGAAACATATATACTCAGCAAAATCCATAAACATTAGAAACATACATATATACACTAGAAGTTGTGGAATACACATTGACAGAACACAACTTATCCACATTACCATTTAACCAAATCACCAATTTTCAAACTACACAATTAGAATCATCAAATTACCTTATCAACCGAAATCAAATTCAAGCAATTCTTGTCATCTCTGACCTTCTGAGCTATGTTGATGAAACTGTCCTTCCACATAACATTACCCTTCATCTCCAAATTATGTTAAATGGAAAACATTCAATAGATTATTCTACTGCTTCCTAACGACTTCCTTATCTAGCTCCACTTTGAGATTTTCTCTCAGCTCTCATAAAGTTTGTGATCTTTGGCATAAGCTGGAGAACCACTTCATGCAACATTCGAGTTTTTAACGTTCCTTTCTTCGGTAAAAAATTCACACTATGAAAAATGAGATAACTTTGTTGTTGATTATCTTACTTTGGTTTCCACCACTGCAGATGAACTTGCAGCTACCAAAGACCAAATCTTTAACAAGAATCTTATCTTCTTCACCCTGAACTGACTCCCACTAGTATAATCACTATAGAGCATCGTGAGTCACCCATCACCTTTACCAAACTTAGGGTGAAACTCCTTATTCATAAGCAACATCTCTTACTATGCTCTTGCTCCACCTGTCACAACTTTCACTGCCATATTTGTTGGAGGATGCTCCTCCCACTACTTTAGTGGCCACGACACCTCTAGAGGATGACAAGGGCCCAATGCCCATCGTCTTAACCCTAATACCAAAATGGGCATGAGTCCTTTACTTCAATGGGCCTATTAATCATGTACTTGGATCATAAGCCCAATTTTAGTCTTCTTCATATGGACCCTTTTCCTACACCAGTCCAACCCATAATTTTTCTCCAAACTCCCACCAAACCCAATCCACCATTCCTCATAATTGTACTAGGTCTAATTATCAAATAAAACCTTATACTCAGTGTCAAATTTGTTAGAAATGGGGCCGCACAGTTGCTCATTGTTGCTTTCAATATTTAGAATCTCAAATTCATCTATTTACATATTCAATTGATCTCAATACACTTTCTATAGACTTTGTTGCCCTGAATCTCTAGTCTTCACCTTATAACTCCCTTTTTACCTCTAACACTATTGCTAAATGGCTTCCTAACACTGGTGTCACTTCTCATATGGCCTCTAATCTATAGTTCCTAAATTTTGTAACTTCGTACAGTAGATTTAACTAAGTCATTATTGGTAATGAACAAACACTCTCAATTTCTTCTACTGATATATTTTCTCTAACACTCATCCACTTTGCCTTAATGACATTTTAGTTGTTCTATATCTTATTACTAATCTTCTTTTTGTTGCCAAATATGTTAAATATAGCTTCTGTCTTATTTAATCTAACCCTTTTAATTATATTATAAATGATCTAAAAACCAAGATTTCGCTACTTGCAAGTTCCATCCATAATAATCTTCATCTCATAAAAGTTCCTGTCTACTTCAAGAATCCACTTGCTTCCATAGTCACCTATGGTTCACTCTCTTTATGGCATTAAAGACTTAGTCATCCCTGCTTTACTACTTTGTCTAGCTTATCACTTGTCTTGTATAGGAAATGACATATTTTACATAATTATAACTCCTATCATGAAGGAAAAAGTACTTTACTTTCATTTCCATTATCTACTCGATTATTCAGCAAACTTTTCTAACTTATTCACTGTAGTATTTGGGGAACCTTACTGTATTATCCTGCCTCCTAAAATTTTTAAGAGATTAAACTATTAGATTGAGTCATATGAGTTATTTCATTTAAAAATTTACGAGATGTATTTCATTCACATGCATAATATTCGTATAAACATATGAATCGTGATTTAAAAAACATTGCAAGATAGTATATGAACTCAATCGACATGTTCTACGGTATGAAAGGTTTTTATTGATCATGATGCAATTGTGTGTTGATTTTTTCTTCAATTTTGTTTTGATGGACTATAATTAGTAAGTTGGGAATTTATCTTTACAATTGAGTAATTGATGAGGTGATATGTACATCTAGTCTAAGAAAAATGTTAAAGAGCAAGGCAAATTAACACATGAGAATTTAAGTTGATTAGGCCTATGAAATGGTGACAAGTGGCATTAGAAATAAGTGACAAATGCCTCAGTTAATTGGATAACAAGTGGATTGAGTATATGAGGGACAAGTGGCCCTTTAAATTTGTGACAAATGGCACTTCATACTTGTGACATGTGGAGCTTTAGAATGGTGACATATGTAGCTTTATAAATGATGACATATGTAGCCTTATAATTGGTGACATGTGTAGCCTTACAAGTAGCAAAAAAATGTAGGCTTAAATGAGTGACATGTGGAGCCTAAAGTAAGTGACACATGGACCAACAGAATAGTGATATATGGACCAATAGAAGGATAACATATATACTAATAAAAGGGTGACATATCGATCAATAGAATGGTAACACATGGATTAGTTTGACCTTCTTGAATTTTCTATAGAAAATGGATTAAAAAGAAAATAGAATTGAGAGTGGAGGTTAGCCATAAGGTTAGAAGAGAGAGAAAAACGAAAATGAGAAGAGAAGGAAAGGAAAAAGGGAAGAGAAGAGGAGAAGGAAAGAAGTTATCAAGTTAAGTTGAAATTCTGGTTTCAATTTCATCTTTCTCTTTCGTTCTATCTTTCATATCCTTAAAGCACGAATTTGAACATGACACATATACATGTGTATGGATGAATAATTATGTGATTGATCCACTAGGAATATGTGAATTATATGTGTATTGCACGACAATAGATGTTAGCCCCGAATTTTTATTTATTTATTAAGCATGATTAGATTAATTGAGTAAATTGTGTTAGCATTAAATTAAGTTGACATTAATGAGGTATGGTATTAATTGAAGTACGTAACATGTATTAAAAAGGCATTAATTATGTTAGGTGGCATGATTAAATGTACCTAAATGTGTTAGGTAAGTTGGGCTTAAGAAAATAAATGATGATTGGGCTTAAGTAAAGAATGGAAGAGGATGAGAAATTAAAAGACAAGTGGGCTTGGGCCTTGTGGGCTTAAGTAACTTAAAGGAAGTATAAAAAGAAGAAGAATTAAATAAAGTAGTAGGAAAAGAAGGAGAAGAGACGAAAATAGAGAGGGAGAGGGGAGTGAGTTCGTGAAAATGGAGGAAAGGAGAAAAAGAAAAGCTTGGCTAGGTCTTGATTTTCCAAGAGATTAAGAAGTTATTTGAAGAAAGTTCAAGAGGAAAAAGGGTAGAGGAAGAGCTAAGCTACATTTTGAACCAAGGAATCACTTGGTTGGTTAGAGATTCAAGGTAAGTCTCATGTTCAAATGTTAGTTTTTGCTTGGGTTTTGTGATAAAAAGCTTAGAAATGAAGTGGGTTTAGTGATTTTGAAGTTAATTTCATGTAAGAGGTTATGT
>JAOSBP010000205.1:10099742-10113384 GCA_027563825.1 Erythroxylum mucronatum | reverse complement strand
ATTTGTTACCCACTTATATTCTTCACAATAAATCTCCTCATAAACTTCTTTTTCATAGCAACCCTTCCTTTCTCACCATTGGGTCTTTGGTTGTACCTGTTTTTCCTTTTCAAGATCTACTCATCTTAATAAACTTACTGCTAAATCCACTTTATCTATTTTTATTGGTTATGCATTCCACTACAAAAACTATCACTGTTTTTTGAAACTGACTTTTCATTTGCCAAAGTCTCTATCCTTGTTCCTTCACCTTCTCCACCAACAATCACCTTACCTTTACCAGCTCCACCCCAACTACACTTAGTAACTCCTCATCCTCCACAACTTCATCTTTCCCTGTCCTCTATCCTCACCCAATGATCAATTGCACACGGGATCACACTTGCATCTCTCGCACTGTCTCTAACTATATTACCTATTCCACACTCATTATCTCACCTTATCCTACTTCATTTACTCAAGCAAACAAATATCACCACTAGCCCTAAGCTATGATTGATGAGTTCAATACTCTTCATCGTAATTAAACATGGACTCTTTTTCCTCTACCATTAAATGCAACTATTGTCAATTGAAAATGGCCTTTTCATATTAAGAGGAATCTTGATATTATCTCGATTGTCACAAAACTCGTCTTACAGCTAAAGGTTGTCACTAGGCTCCAAGAATTGACTACATTGATACATTTAGTCATGTTGTTAAACTCACAATCATTTGCGTTATCCTGAGTCTTGCTATCTCCCAAAACTAGTAAGTTCTTCAACTTGATGTCAATAATATTTTTCTTTATGATCGTCTTCAAAAACATGTTTTCATGACTCAGCCTCTTGGATTTCAAGATTTTTAGCATCCTTTTTATGTTTTTTGTCTTCACAAAGCTTTTTATAGTCTCAAATAAGCTTATAGGGCTCGGTTTTACGGATTAAATCAAAAACTTCTTATCTTCATTTACTGCGTCCAATTCTAACACCTCCTTATTCATTCACACTACTTCCTCTCATACTACCTTCATGCTAATATATATGGATAATATCTTGGTTATATGTTCTTCCTCATCCTTCCTCACTACTTTCATTTATGATCTTCACACCACCTTCCCCATTAAGGATTTGGTCCCATTCATCATTTCCTTAGAATTAAGGCCACTCTTACATCCAATGGTCTTGTTCTTACCTAAACATATTATATCAAAAATCTTCTTACCCAAACTATTCTTCACAATTCCATATTGCCACCCCTATCACTCCCACCTTTTGTTATCTAAAAACTATGGTCTCCCATTACCAGATTCGACTAAGTATTTTAGCACTATTGGTGCTCTTCAATATCTTTGTTTTACTCGTCCAAACTTCCAGTTCTTTATCAACAAATTTTCTTAATTTTTGTATTGTCCTATAGATATTCATTGACTTGTGATCAAACATATTTTGTCATATCTACAATTCACTCTATCTTATGGACTTTCTTTTAAGCGTTCCTGTTCTCTTATTTATAGGCCTATTGTGACACTAAGTTGGTTGACTATTCTAATAATCATTGCTTTACCTTTGGTTACTATATTTTTCTTGATCCTAATCTCATTTCATCGAGTGCCAAGAAATGACCTACTGTAGCCAAGTCCAACATTGTAGTTCAATATTGCAGTATTGCCTTCACTGCTGTTGAGCTCTATTAGAACACTGCCCTTCTTAGTGAAATAGGGATGTCTCATCTCAAGCTCACTCTATGGTGTGACAATCTTGGTGCCAACTTTTCTTACTGCTGATCCATTTTCCCATGCACGTCAAATGTATATTAAAGTTGACAATCACTTCATCTGAGACCTGGTTGCGAACAAAGTTCTCTTCATCAAACATATTTCCTCCTTGAATCATATTATTGATGTTATGACAAAAGTCTTTTCCGCCTCTTCCTTTAGTAGATTTCAAGACAAACTCACAATTTCATACTATTGTGAGCTTGAGGGAGATTGATATCACATGTTATAATTATCTCAACTACCAGATTTTCTTCAATTTGTATATAATTAGACAAACTACATATCTCCACTTAATTTTATCTTATCAGATACAAGCACACATTGCAAATTAAGGCTGTAAATGCAAGAAAATTCTCATTATCGTGTTCTTCGCACATCATCATGCAATGTGTATTTTAAAGGATGATTCAATGCGTGGAATGAAATTGCAGTTTAATCATAACTTGATATGAAGTCAATGCAAGACTATCTTTAACAAATGTTATCACTTTTATAAATAATCCGAAACTTAAAATGAAAATGAAAAGGCCGAATTAATATATTATATATGTTTTCTAATAAAATTTTCATTTCCAAAAGCTAGACATGAAAATAAATATGCATGATTAACAAATTTCTCGGCTAACATCCAATCACAAACCCTCTTAATTGCACGGTACAGATTGGGTGTGATGTGTGCTCCATAGCATAGACCAGCCCCTACCCCGCAAACCATCTAAAGTGTTGAGCCCGGAGGACGCACACAGAAGTCAGAACTGTGACTATCTTCCCGGAGATCAGGCGGCTTACACTCAACACAGCGTAGGGTTTCATACAAATCGGCCATGTTCAGAACAGTAGCTTCACGCCTAAGGTCTCTCAAGGTCAGTTACAGAAACTTCTCCAATTAAACCATTATCTTTATTCCAATCTTGGTATCGATGATTGTCCACTTCAATTTATGGAAAGCGTGCGGAATATGGTTCTGTAATATTAATTGATGTTACTTAGAATGCGGAAATGGAGGTTAGTGGAGTATTAAAAAATTGCTTCTGATGTTCTCATGTAAATAGGGTCGTAGGTTACCTGTAAGGTATTCAAGTTCGAGTGTAGTTGTGCGGCAATCATCCTCTTCAGGTGGTCTCTTCAGCTGGTTGACTGGAGAGAAGTCCAGTTCTTTGCCTCCGCTGGATTTCCCACTCCCAGGAGTTGAAGTCTCAGCCCCATTGCCTGATCATGTTGAGCCTGGCAAAACTCAAATCTCCAAACTTTCTAACGGCGTTAAAATCGCCTCTCAAACAACAGCAGTATGTGTCACATTCTATCGAATATGCTTTAGATAATTCCGTGCCTTTTTATGACCTTGTTTATTTTAATACCAGAGTCCTGCAGCATCAGTTGGGTTATATATTAACTCCGGTTCCATTTACGAGACACCAGATACTTTTGGAGCAACACACATGCTGGAGAGGATGGCTTTCAAGAGCACCAGAAACCGTAGCCATTTGCGTATTGTGAGAGAAGTTGAGGCAGTTGGAGGTAATGTGCAAGCATCGGCTTCAAGAGAACAAATGGGCTACACTTTTGATGCTCTCAAGACTTATCTTCCGCAGATGGTAGAGTTACTGGTTGACTCTGTTAGAAACCCTGTTTTCCTTGATTGGGAGGTCAATGAACAAGTATGATTCTCAATGTTGAATGATCTGATTCAGAGTGTAGTACATCAAAAACATTTGTGTTTTACATTAAACTCCTGCATAATGCAGCTTCAGAAAGTGAAAGCGGAGATTACTGAAGCTTCAAAAAATCCTCAAGGTGTGCTCTCAGAGGGACTTCATTCTGCTGGTTTTTCTGGTGCATTAGCAAACCCTTTGTTGGCTACAGAATCTGCAATTAATAGATTGAACAGCACTATTTTGGAGGAATTTGTAACTGTAGGTCTAATCTATCTGTGCCTTTTGTTTTCATTTTGAAATTTGACTTCCTAAGATAAAAAGTTATCCTTGCTTATTCTCATAAGTACTGACAATGTTAGCCTGGATTGGCTTTGAGAACATCAGCAAAATTACACAGCTCCTCGGATTGTAGTAGCTGCTTCTGGTGTTGAGCATGAGGAACTGGTTTCAATTGCAGAGCCACTTTTATCTGACCTACCAATGATTTCTAGTGTAGGAGAGCCTGATTCTGTTTACACTGGTGGCGATTTTCGTCGTCAATCTGATTCTGTGGTTTGTACCATATTGTTTTCAATTTTCATGGAATTCTTTGTCACTTATCATGTATGTTCACAATGAGTTAATAGTTATTCACTTCCCCTTCTAGGACCAGAAAATCCATTTTGCTCTCGCATTTGGACTACCTGGCGGCTGGCACCATTTGAAGGATGCTATGGCATTAACAGTTTTCCAGGTTTGTTCCATTTTATTTCTGTACAGCTCCATGACCATAAACATTTTAGTTTCTACCGGTTCATTGTGTTGTGTCCTCTCTTTGACCATAATTTTGCCTTTGATGTACCATATTTTTCTACCAATTTAGATGTAACTAAATCTTATTAGTAACACTATAGATGCTAATGGGGGGAGGTGGATCATTTTCTGCTGGTGGCCCTGGGAAAGGAATGTACTCAAGGCTGTGTAAGTCTATAAATATTCTTGATCCTAAATGGTACAGTTAATCTAAGATTTTTACCCTTATTGCAAGATACGATATATCTCCACACTGAGTTTATTTATTAACATGACATTGACACACATCTAAGTACTATTCTTCTTTGGTTATTGCTTAGTTTCATGATTCCAAGCTATTGAATTCCTTTTCTTTTTCCTTCTAGGAGTTTTTAACTCTTTTTATTTTTTATATGTTTGACATGGGGACAGATCTTCGTGTATTGAACATGTATCCACAGATTGAGTCTCTTATAGCGTTCAACGAAATTTACAACCATACCAGCATTTTTGGTATCCAAGGCTCCACTGTAAGCTACCTCCTTGAACACCTTTTCATACTGCATGATCTAGTTTCTGACAACTAACAAGGCTTCTGTTAGGCTATTTGTTGCTGAAATCTTTTTCTTCATATTCTTCTTGGAAATTCCTCTCAGCATTTTGTTTGTTTCTTTTATTTTTAATTAATGTCATCTGCAACAGCATATTGGCTATTCATTTCAATTTTATATTGAATAATAGAGATTACAAATAGATGGATATGGTTAGTGAACTGATTTGGACCTCATGAAGGGTAACTGTTATATTATAATGTTTAACTTTCAAGATCTGTGTGGTTCAAAATCATATGCTGAAGAAGAGGCTTGCATGTAAGGTTTTTGTATTCTTATGCTATGTCAGTCATATGAGTGCTATAAAAGAGACTTATGTTTCTTGGTGCAGGGTTCTTATTTTGCAGAGAAAGCCATTGATATAGCAGTTAATGAGCTCATTCAAGTTGCTACACCCGGTACAGGTTTGTTGCCCCACTTTTATCATGGTGTCTTCCACCGAATGATTGGACTTTCTACCCTGATACTGATTGTTTTTAGTGTTGCTTTCTGAACAGTTGACCCAGTGCAGTTATCTCGTGCTAAGCAGTCAACAAAGTCTGCCATTTTAATGAATTTGGAATCCAGAGTATGTAAATTTGTTCCTTTCATTTGTTAATTGTATATTGATGAATTCTAAATGAAGCGATCCATGTTTGAACTTGAACATTTGTACTTTATGAAGAAAATTGAGGGAGACTACCAGAAAAAAATTTGTAGACTTAATACCGCTAGTAGACACAAAATGGGATGGAAAAGTGCAGGTAGAAAGCAAACCTGGAGTCAAACTAGGATAGAGGAAGAGATAAGAAGATGCATATAGGTGTGAATTATGGTCAATAGAAACCTAAAGATGAGATTGTGAAGGTAGCATGAGCTGCAAGTGGCTGGGGTTTACTTAGTTGTTGGCGAAGAGGCCATCAGCAATAATGTGCTTATGCCCGCAAGTAGGACTACATCTATATTTCTCAAGTACATTCAGAAATGTGGGTGTTTATGGGAAGCAATACCTAACCAAAAAGATGCATACCGGATAAATTCTGGAAGAGTATCATTTATTAGAACAAGGCAGAGATTAAACATTCCTGGAACTTTCAAGGATAAAACTGAGTGATTATAATTAGTTTACGGAATGTATTTCGGTTCTTGATCAATATAGTTTCTTGTAAATCCATTATGGAATGGAGAATTGTGTGTTCTAAACGGAGAATTGCTGGTGGAATTTTACTTGAGTAAGATTCCTGTTAGACTACAGGAACTATGGCAAACAGCATCTAAGCAAGCCCTGGTGTTTGATAAAAATATTGGTTAATAATGAATTATGTCCTAATGAACGAACTCATAAGAAATGAGAATCTGAAGATGGAATTGTGGGAACAAAAGAGATTGTACAAGGAATAAAGTACATTCATGTCAAGCTGGTTTTGTCTCCTTGAATATCAGAGACTACTGCTTACAACGGACCTGCTCTAACCAATGTAGTTCATGGTGGGTACATTGGTGAGGAAAAGTGACAAACTAAAGTAGGAGAAAGAAAAGAGGACAGGAAGGTCTAAAATGATTCGTGAGAGGGTGATCTAGATGTACCTTTGTTATTAGGTATTTCTGTTAAATAACACCTAACAGAGCAAAATGGAAAAATAAAGATGTGGCAGAGTTTGTTTTAAAATTGTCAACTTACATCTACTTTTGTTTGTTCCAGATGATTGCTTCTGAAGATATGGGTAGACAAATCTTGACCTATGGTGAGAGGTATGTTCTGATGTGTAACCTTCTGTTACCATGCCTATTAACTCTGCTTGTTCCAAAGGCTTTATGAACGAGTAATGTGCAAGTCAAACTTCAACTCTTTCACATTTGTTGACCATTCTGCCATCATGTTGTTGGTTGTGTTTGCTGTGCTATGAGAGGCAAGTTATTGTTGTACTTGGATCTTTGCCAGAGTAACTAATTGTCAGTGCTAGTTGTTTACAATTGCATGCTTGATTTTTGCAACGAATGTGTCTCATCTATGTGGTTTATCACGTTTTGGTAGTAATAATGCTCCATCATGTCATAGGAAACCAGTGGAACATTTTCTGAAGACTGTAGATGAACTTAAATCGGAGGATATTACTTCAATTGCTGAGCGGCTTATTTCTAATCCTCTTACAATGGCAACATATGGAGATGGTATTGAACATGCAGCCAGAATTCTGAGTTTTCTTCCTCTACAATTTATTTGATAATTTATGTTTTCTTTCACTCTATTGTGTGCAGTCATTAATGTCCCCACCTATGATTCCATCAGTCGCAAGTTCAAGTCGAAAGTATCAGACTGGATGTCTCTCCGGAAGTGAATTATTATTGTGCATTATCGAAGCTTCAAATTATTTGGATATAGCCGAAGGAATCAAAGAAACTAGCATTTAGGTCAATAAATTGGGTGATCCCTGGCATGCATGGTTTTGAATAACTTATGTCTGGTGCCTTTAATAATCCAGAGTGATGGGTTTCACTTTCATATTTTGTATTTTATATATCTATGATATTTGAAATGCTGTAGGTCTACCATTCATCCAATGTTTTGCTTCATGAGTGTCCGAATATTGCATTTTGGGGTTTGAATGAAAACTGTAACTTCATTTAAATATTACTTGAATAAAAATGTAGTTTTAACATTTAGAACCTATGATACATTGTTGGACTATATGTAGTCGCTTCAAGAAACTGGAAGTTTAGAGGAAATAATTTGATTGAATATGGAATGGAAATATAACTATTGTTATAAGCAATCAGAAATGTCGAAATGCCCGTGTGGAGTGATGTCGTACGTGTTGTTTTGCCTGAATTGTAGTTGGTGATTTTTCAACTTGTAAGCAATGGCCTTTAACTGTGGCAGGGAACTTGTTATTGTGTTAGATTGAAAAAATAAAGATGCGGAAAGTTAGGATGTAAGTGGTTTTTTGTAATTCGTGTTTTAGAAAGGGAAGTAATTGTAGACTTGGTGAGTTTTCTCATTGGTGTTCTATCTTGTACATTGAGTGAAGATTTAGAATCTCTCCGTTAGAGTTGGTAGAATAATGAAAGCAGTTTAGTGACTTGTAGAAAGTGGGTTATATCCAACCATCTAAAGTTACTTTTCTCCAGTGTTGTTCGCGTTGCTGGTTGTTTATTAAGATTTGCTTGCTTGAACTGTGCCTTGCAAGAATGATGAGCTCTTGTAACGATAAAGATTTGAGATGTTGAGATCAGGAGGGCACCCTCCCTACTATCCGTATTCTTGAGGTATGTAGGTCAAATCTAAGTTTCTAAGGGTCATGGTTTTTGATTGTATTTGTTCCGATGGAGCTCACATGACCAGAAATAATGGCTTTTGGGTATACTGATCTAGATCAATAGTTTGTGAATTTTTAGCAGCTCGTATTTTGGAACTTTCAGTTGGAAAATAAGATTTCGGCAATACGATATGAAGCAATATTCTCAAAATGATCTGAAGACATGAACGGATACTGATGAGTGGGATGAGCATCATTTTCATTTGTCATAAATGTTTGTCTAAGTTGAGGATATCAAAAAACCTAAGTGGCCAGTATTAGATAGACATAAATTGGATCATGCCATGACCAACAAGCACCAGGAGTCATACCCAACTCACATTCCAATATCTACCTATTATCCATGTAATTCATTGTCAATTGCACATTCTCTCTTCTAAAACAATCATTTTTCAGTTGGTTAAAACTGATAAGCCTTCTATTTCTTCTACATATTTTTCCACAATTCTTCCACAGTTTCTCGTTCTTTTCCAAGATATTGGATAAGCATACAAAATATTCGTAAATATAGAGTTGATATATATATATATTATATACATATCTTCATTGCTAATATATACAAGCGCTAATCTCGACAAAAGATGCTGATTAGTTTAAAGATTTACAGATAGCATTATAATGTTATTGTTAAGAGATTGGGGTGACCTATGACCTAGGGGTGACCCATGACCCACTTAAACCCATTACTTAAAACTCACTCACACCACAAATTCGAGATTGAACCATATGAATCTTTCTGTTTTATTTCTTTTCATTTTGTACAAAACACTAGAAGCTTCTACTGTAACAGAATTGTATTAGCTGTCAATTCTGTTACAGATTCCACAACACAATAGCCAATAGCATTTCTTTATGTCTAGTATAAAATCCCCATCTGTACATATTTAGACTATGATGAAATAAGAAATTTCTTCATCAACGTAAACCTTCTTTTCATGATATCAGAGCTAAAGGTCTGATTCACCTTACCCTAACTACCAAAATGTCAAACATGGCAGACAGTGATACCAACAACCCTAATCTGACAATGATACCAACAGCCCTAATCTTACACAAAACCCAGACCTAGAAAAGTATTTCATGACAAATACTGAAAACCCTGGAGCTGTCCTAGTTACTAGCCTTTTTAATGGCAACAACTATCTAACTTGGAGCAAATCAATGATGATAGCTCTATGTGCTAAAGACAAACTTTTCTTCACAGATGGAACATGCATGCAACCAACAGAAGACAGAACCCTGCTTACCAGATGGAAAAGGGTAGATTCCATGGTCAAGTCCTGGATACTCAACTCCATGGTTAAGGAACTTGGTGATGCCTTCCTTTCATTCTCCGCAGCTAAGGAGCTTTGGGATGAACTGAGAGAGAGATTCGGTGAAGCCAACAGACCACTACTGTACCAAATAGAAAGGGAAATCAGCCTTTTTAAGCAAGGTAATCTTACCATTTCCGTATATTACACAAAGTTAAAGAAACTTTGGGATGATTTAGCTAGCCTGAGTCTAACACCTACATGCACTTGTAATGTTGCTAAAGCAATTACTACCAAGGAAAACACACACAGATTAGTGCAATTTTTGATGGGCTTAAATGAAGGTTATGAGCATGTAGTAAACCAGGTCATGTTAATGGAACCTTTGCCCATGGTAAATAGAACATTCGCCATGATGCAAACTGTGGAAAGACAAAAGGCAGTAAATGCTAGCACTGATAGTAACCTGAATGTAGCTATGATGGTGAGATAATCCAACTCTAATGCCAAGAAAGAGGGCAAAAACAACAGCAATAATGGAAAAAAAACCATTCACTAAAAAAGAGGATAAGTATTTGGAAAAGTGTGAGAAAACAGGACATACCATAGAGACTTGCTTCAAGATCCATGTTATGCCTGATTGGTACAAGGAACTGACTGGCCAGAAGAGTAAGACCAACCTAGCTATGATCAGTGACACTCCTGTAGATACACAACAAGAACCTAGTGGGTATACCAAAAGGAGTGGCCAAATTCCACAAGGCCTAGCTACCTTCATATAATAAGAGATATCTAAAGCAATCAAAGGGAAGGCCACAGGAGAGGTTGCGTGGGCTTGCAAATTTTGCAGGTAATAGCACAAATTACACTAATGTTCATAGTGCAAAAAATGAATGCATATGGTTGATCGATTTAGGTGCATCATCACACATGGTTACACACCTAGATTTCTACCATATGCATGAAATAAACAACATATATGAGCCTTTTACACTCCCAGATGGCACAAAATAGCAAGTAAAACACATATGCCAGACTACCATTGGTGACAGAATTACCTTGATGAAATTTTGAATATTCCAAATTTTTTCAAAAACCTATTCTCTGTTAATAAACTCACAACACAGTATGATATTGTTGCAATTTTCGTATCTAATAGTCTGTTTTTGTAGGACCTACAGACTAATAATGTTACTATCAGGGCTAGAAGTGGACTGTATGAGCTAACAACAGGCAGCCTATTACCCTCAGGGACTTTGAAAGGTTCTCCTCCAGACTTCTACAGAACTGAGAATGTTGCTCTTAGTGCTTCCATTCCCTTTAATGTTTGGCATAGCAGATTAGGACATGTTTCCAAGGAGAAAATGAGGCATATCAATGAAATCAAGTTTTTCAATCACAACATATCTGATTGTCAAGTTTGTCCTATAGCAAATCAACACAAAAAATCCTTCCCTAAACATAAAATATGAACCACTAAGCCCTTTGAAATCCTACATATGGATTTGTGGGGACCTTACAGGATACCTACTCTAGACGGATCATAGTTTTTTCAAACCATTGTAGATGATTTCTCTAGAGCCACCTGGACTTTTTTGCTCAAACAAAAAGATAGAACACAACCCACCATAACACGGTTTTTCAAAACCATTGAGAAACAATATGACACAAAGGTCTTAAAGATATAAATAGACAATGGGACAGAATTCATAAACTATGAATCCAGAAATGTTTTGCAGAAATGAGAATAGTACATAAGAAAAGTTATCCATACACTTCACAATAAAATAGAGTAGTGGAGATAAAGCATGAACACTTACTACAAATAACAAGGGCTCTGCTATTTACTGCAAACTTACCTAAACAATATTAGGGAGAAGCCCTTCTCACTGCTACTTACATCCTAAGCAGGATCCCAATCAAAACCCTACAATGGAAAACACCATATGAGATGCCACAACAAAGAAAACCAACCTATGAACACTTGAAAGTTTTCGAGTGTCTATGTTTTGCCCTAGATAAAACACCTAACAAGACAAAACTGGATCCTAGATCTTTGAAATTTGTTTTCCTTGGATATATGCTAGATTACAAAGCCCGCAAAGTCATGGACATTGGCACAAACAATATTTTTAGTTTAAGAGATGTAACCTTCCATGAAAAAACTTTTCCCTTTGCCAATACACAGACCGACTCTGAACAAAGACCACTACCACTGTTCCCTTATAACATAACAGATGATGATGCAGAAACATTAAGTGACATACCGGGGTCATCAAGCATACAACATACAGAAGACACACCATAAACCACAGAAACACTACCACAACCCGACAACATCACCAATTAAGAAACTACCACAAACAACAATGTGAGAAAGAGCCAAAGAACACACACCACACCAAAATACCTCGATGATTATGTCCACCAAGCCTCTGCTCATCATTCCACTTCTGTCCCTGATTTTGCTAATATCACTTTAAAAGTCTTTGGTCCTACAGGAACAGAAGAAGACAAGGATTCAAACTTCTAGGTTTCGAATACACAAAGCTACAAGGAGTTTATAGGTAATGTGTGTACTACTTTTGAACCTTTGTCTTATGACACAGCAAGCAAGTCAAAGGAATGGGTAGACTCTATGGATGCACAACTAGCAACCCTAGAAGAAAATCAAACTTGGGTTTTGACAAAGCTACCTAAAGGGAAGCGAGCTATAGCATCAAAGTAGGTATACAAAGTGAAATACAACCCAGATGGCACTGTTGACAAACTAAAATCAAAACTGGTAGCAAAGGGCTTCAACCAAAGGGAAGGAGTGGACTATTCAAAAGTGTTCTCTCCTGTAGCCAGGATTATGACGTTCAGAACATTCCTAGCTTAGCCACAATCAGAAAATGGCCCATCCTACAATGCGACATAAATGATGCCTATTTACATGGCTACCTAGAAGAACTCTATACGTTGCCACCACAGGGTTATAAGAAAGCTAAGGTAGGAGAGGTTTGCAAATTGATAAAGTCCATTTATGGACTCAAATAGGCGGGCAGACAATGGCACAAGGAACTGACCACAAAACTAAAGGGATTAGGCTTTGATAAAGCAGAATCAGATCATTGCCTATACACTAAATGTCAAGGAAACAGCTTTATTGCTATCATCATTTACGTGTATGACATTCTCATCACTGGAGCAAAGGAAGAACATTTAAACACTATCAAACATGCCCTACACAAAGAGTTCATAATCAAAGATCTAGGGTATGCTAAGTTCTTCCTAGGAGTCGAAATAGCAAGGTCAAAAGAAGGGACGGTACTCAGCCAAAGCAAGTATGTAAGGGACATTTTACAAGAAACAAATTTACTGGACTGTAAACCATGTGTAACACCCATAGTTCCAGGAAGGAAACTCACCATTGACGAAGGTGAACTACTCAAAGACCCGAAAATCTACAAGAGAATCGTGGGCAGGCTACAATACTTGAGCTTCACAAGACTAGACCTCACCTACATAACACAACAAATAAGTCAATTCATGAAATCACCAAGAGAACCTCACTAGAAGGCTGTAAAACACGTTCTCAAGTATCTCAAATGAACACAGAACCAAGGCCTATTCTATGCATCAAATTTGAACTTACGACTCACTGCTTACTCCGATTCAGACTGGGCAAGCTGCGTGTTTAACAGATGATCCTTGACTGGTTTGCGTTGTAACACCCACATACCCCTTGGAAGGATATATGAATGCCACACAAAACAGTACAAACAAATCAAAGCATACGAAAACTTCCAGTAAACAATTCAGGCAAACATACATTAAATTACATAGTGCTTAACACAAACTCGCTGAAAAATCCAAACCAAACTGAAGTATCATTGTTACAAACTTACAAACAAATTCACACATATATATATTAGATATAAGCCTAAAAGTCAAACCAAAAATTTTACATTATTTTAAAATAACACTCAGACTTTATTGGCCATTGCGGTTGTCTTGTCCCAGTCTTTATAAACGTTGCTTAGAACCTACACGGGAAAAATCCACCTTGCTAAGCATATAACTTAGTGAGTAATAACTAAACTATGCATAATTTGACAATTAATCATACTGAATCACAATATAGCACAAGTAGATATTTCAATTTCAGAACAGTTGCATAATTAACAGAACTGAGTATCAAAGAAGGCACAATCCCTTCAGTTCAAAACATCACTTTCTTTATTTCAAAATCCAACATATATCAGAATACACAATCAAATGACTGCTAATCCGTCAACAGAAGTGGGTAACGGGA
>JAOSBP010000205.1:10076755-10099642 GCA_027563825.1 Erythroxylum mucronatum | reverse complement strand
AAAGAGGAAAAATATGGACAGAATTCCAAATCTGCAAAATTCCAGAATTTGTCTCCAATCAGAACACAACCATTGAATATAATCTCAACCTCTTTTCAAGAAGACCCCCACTAGAATTAGATGTGCACCTGATCTGAACAAAGTCAAATCAAGATAAAGAAGAAATTTAATTCAAGAAAGAAATCAATGTTAGATTGCCGTATACATATGATCTAGGGTTGCTAGAGGAGGATCATCATATATTCATTATTTTTCCAGCAATTGGGGGCTTCTTCTGGTTCTTCTCCAATCAATTGATTTTCTCCTTATTTTAATTCGCAATTTTAATTATTTTTAATTCGCAATTTTCATTGATTTTCATTATTATTTCAGTGAGTAACAAAACTCCCCTTTTTATTATTTGTGCCGTTTGAATCCGTAATTTTTATAATCGCAAAATTCCTCGTGGGAACAATATCCGCTTACCGCTATTACATTAAATTGTTTTAACGGGAGTGAAAATCTTTTATATTTGGTTGCAGGCGACAGCATCACCAATAAATTCCCTATCTATATATATTCAGACTATGATGAAATAAGAAATTTCTTCATCAACGTAAACCTTCTTTTCCGTTATACATTTGATTAACCTTTAATCCTTTTGGTTTGTTAATTTACTTACGCCAAGAATTCCAATTATAAGTTTAATCAATTAGAAGTTGCAACCATGGTAAATTTTTAGATGATTAATGTTGTTGAATAATGGGTAGCAATTAGGTAACTTTGATTCCTACTTCTATTTTTTTTCTTAGGAAAATCAAAGATAAATTTAGATGCATGCTGAAGTATTATGGACGTGGTAGTATAGCAGTAGGAACCTTTTCTCTGTAGGAGACAACATGCGCTGAAGATAGAACGACGTATAAAAAGTTTTTTTTTTTTGTAATATTGAATTAATTCGTAAAGAAACATGTTTAACAACACCACCCATTAATATTCTCATTGTAGAGAGACACGTTTAGCATGTATCAAAATGTTCAATTGCTTCCTTTATGTATGTGGACCTTACTAAGGATATATAAGATGTGTCGGAGTTGAGCACGAGGAAGGGGATGCTAACCTAACTGTCGTAATTCAACGTTAGTTATTGTATTTCTTACAAACTTAAGCTTTGAATTTGTCCAAACCTGTAACATATATCAAACACTCAGCAAAATTTTATCAGTTTCTATGTAGATGTTAGTGTAAAATTTTAGTATCCTTAAACTACTTATAAAAGTAAACCCACAAAATATCATATTATAGCATGAAATAATGTACTAAAATTACTTTGCAGGCAAAAAATTTACACTAATTATATTGTTAACCACTTTGATTTACGGTCAGTAGCCTAAGAAGGACAATAAGGGTTAGACTAGAAATCGATCGATCCACCATGTAATTGCCTATTCCAAACTATGTTTAGTGGTTTTCTCATCGACAAGTGCTTTTTCTTTTTCATTTCATTAAAGTTGTAGTGTTTAACTATCAATATCGTTAATTATAATGCAAGTTTCTACTTTCCGCCAAACTAATGTTGACCAAGGGATTTTAAGTTTGTCAATTCCTTGATAATTTTTTGCATCATGGACATATATATTCATTGATATATTTGGTACTGATTGTTCTTGTTATAAGAGACATTATCATGCTATAGATGAATAATATAAAGTTTTCCTTCCACGAATTAATACGCACTTCCAATGTGCAAAATTTGAAAATTTCAAAGAATATGTCTTTGTAGGATTTCACTTTCTTGTCATTCTTTATCCACCATTGATTCTTCTTCGAAATGACTAGGTCTTCAATTGTACATACATCTAGATAACATTTGCATGTTAAATCGAATCATTAGTAAATGCAGATTAATAGATCAAACACCATAACATCTTTTACAATCCGATCCCTTGTTTATAAGTTGGAAATTCTACCATGAAATGGGACCTTATTGGTTTAAAAATCTTAGACTTCAATGATAAACGAGAGATCATACGGTTGGGTTACATCAACACTCTGTTAACCTTATTATTTGTAATGGAGGAATTCGATATATTATTATGGTTACGTTTCTCAAAGGTGAAAGCAGACGAAGAAAAATGGAAAGAGAAAGAAAAAGAAAAAGTCAGCGGAATCAAACATTGGAACAATGTCTACAATATGCTTGGATTCCATTCGTTAGATTGGTCAAAGGTCAAACTTATCCTATTTTTGGACAAAAAGAGAAGCCTAATGGCAATGGGAGGTATTTACAAATGTTTCGTACACACAATCCCGTCACCTTAAAATATATTCTAGAAAAACCAAAACTATTAAAAAAATATGATACCAGACAAAAGAGCGATCATGCCCATCTATTTGTTGGTTCAAACATCTCTGGTCTCGTCCCTGACTCCCTGCTTCATTTAGCCTTGACTGCCCGAGAGAATGTAATAAACGTGAATTCCAAACACAAACATCCTCCATCTCTGTCCTTCTGATCATCGTGGGTCCGAGATTTCGTAGACACTACATGATTGTCCGAGAACCGTGCACTTTTAGATTTGCTACACATATGTAAAGAATACATGAGGGTTTAAAAAAATACTGAATACTAGTTTCCTCTTTACGTGAATCTTAAGATCACAACTCGACTTGACTTCAAAGAACTGAATGATCTGATACATTTATTATATATTGTTGTGGGCATTTTATCTTTTGGTTAATTCAGACGAAATATCTAAAATATATAAATAACATAATTAATTTCAAGTGACTGGTACAATACATGAAGACATTACTATTTCTATTACATACACATTTTCTTTTTTTGGTTTATGATGATAAGTTCTCATAGGAAGAGGTGGTGGTGGTCCATCAAGTGCACTGCACATTTACCTTGCATATCAAGCAACCTCCTAATTCTTCTCTCTCTCTCTCCACCATTCATGGCTGAAGAATCATCATCAGCACTCCGTCTCAAAACCCATGTGAGTTACTACTATTTCTCCCTTTTCTTATTCTTCTATATTAATCGACTCCCTTTGTCATACAAATTTGGCTCTGCTTATGTGCTATAAAAGGTGAATCAGCCAGAAAATGTTCTGGGAATAACCCCATCTGATATCGTCTTTCTTATTCAAAGCTTCTTGCCTTGTATACTATCTAATATATATATATACACACACACACACATATATGTTCCCCCCATTTCCTTTTTCTTTTTGAACATTTTAAAAACCCTAATTACTAGCAACTGTTTTTTCTTTATTATGTTGTTATTACAATGCAAAACTATACTAGGAATAGAGAGAGATTTGGTTTTGCAGCGGCGGTTGTTTACGTGTGATGTTGAATGGCGTGCCTCAAGTAACAGTTTTGAAGGCCGTTTCTTGGCTTTTGCTTTACTAGTCAATACCTTGAAACAAAGGTGATCCTGTGAGTGAGAGAGAGAGAGAGAGAGAGAGAGAGAGAGAGAGGCAAGTCTTGTACTTTAGAAAATTTCCAACTGGTGTTTGTAGTCTCTCTGATCTCACTCTCTTTTGGTACTACTTATCTCTTTGTTTCCTGTTTTATTTTTTTCTTTGTTCTCTCTCATAAACCGCTTACATTCACTACTTGAATTAGAAAAGGCTTAAACGGGTGTGTCTGGCCTTAGCTTTTCCTTTTTTCCTCTTTTGCTTCGGATAAAGTTAGAGACTAGAGAGAGGGATTTCTGGTGTTTTCCATGGTTAAAGCACAGGTTTATAGCTGAATCCTACTGTGACAGTTTCCTCTTTTCCTCCTCCTAGCTTCTTTGTTCTACTTCTACCTAAGCTATTCTCTCTCTTCTATACCCACACCTCACATAAGTTCTTTTTTTTTTTTAATTTTCTTGTGAGGTTTCTTATCCGGGTATTGATTAATTCAACTTAGGTTCGTAAATATTGCATGCTACATGTTCATGTGCACAATTTGATGGTTTGTTGATCAGATTTCTTACTTTTGTGTAATATAATTTGTCACCGGCTGCTGAAAGTTTTTATCTTTTCAATTTAATAACCTGAAACCAAAACGAACCATATCTTTGATACGTGTTCTCTGTCTTTTCCATTGATGTATATATCTACAGATCTAAAAAACCGATGTTTTTTTATACCGATAATCTGGCAGGGATATGAGTGACGGGATCTTGCATAAACCTGATATCTTGATCGAAAATTTCAAGTGTTGTCCAAAAGAAGACGATAGCAAATATTAGCAGCTGCGTACTTGAGCTAGAAGACCGATGAGTAGGAGTAATTTGGTCTCCGTCAGCAGTTCTGACCTCATCGACGCAAAGCTCGAAGAACATCAGATTTGTGGATCAAAGCAGTGTCCAGGCTGTGGACACAAGCTTGAAGGAAAACCGGTACGGATAATCTTCATAATATTCTTCAGTTTCAGACAAATTTTTGTTAACAAAGGCAGAAGAATATTTGTAATAAGGCAAAGCAGGTGCTTTCTGCTTTATTCTTTGGAGCTTTTTTTTTTTTCGGTCAACATATCTCTCCTATCCTTTTTCTTTTGTTTTGATCTAACTTGAATTTTCATGGGTTCTACAGGATTGGGTAGGTCTACCAGCTGGTGTAAAATTTGATCCAACTGATCAAGAACTGATAGAACACCTTGAAGCACAGGTGGAAGCCAAAGACATGAAATCTCACCCTTTGATAGATGAATTCATCCCTACCATTGAAGGAGAAGATGGGATTTGTTATACCCATCCTGAGAAACTTCCAGGTCTGGTAATTTTCTTGTCAAGTTGTTTGGTTTTACTCGACGAAAGTTCGAGTCTTTTGTCCTTTTCCTCGAAACTGAAATTGAGCAATTAAACGTACGTATTTTCATTGGTTCTTTGCTCCTGCTCCTATGACTTTTATCTCATAGGGTCTGTCTCAGTTTGTTACACCTAAGTCAACCTAACTTTGATTTTAGAAACGTTTTGCTTCACATTTTCTTCAGGAGTCACTAGAGATGGTTTGAGCAGGCACTTCTTCCATAGACCTTCCAAGGCTTATACAACTGGAACAAGAAAGCGAAGAAAAATTCAAAACGAATGCGATTTGCAAGGTGGAGAAACAAGGTGGCACAAAACAGGTAAGACGAGACCTGTCATGGTTAATGGCAAGCAAAAAGGGTGTAAGAAAATACTTGTACTCTACACAAACTTCGGCAAGAATCGGAAGCCCGAAAAGACTAATTGGGTAATGCATCAGTACCATTTGGGGCAGCATGAAGAAGAGAAAGAAGGGGAGTTAGTGGTATCGAAGATATTCTATCAGACACAGCCAAGGCAGTGTAATTGGACTGAGAGAAATGCAACAACTGGTGAAGGAAGTAGTGATCTTCATAGCAGAAGAGATAGTGGAAGTGGAAGTTGTTCTTCCAAAGAGATGATTCCACTGCGAGAAGAAATATCAAGAGCTACTGTTACTGCTGCCATCATGGATATTCAGAAATTGAAATCGGACCGTTTTAGCTATCCCCACTTCAGAAAAAGCTTTGATGATCAGGTATATATCATTCATCAAACAAAACTCTCATGTATATGACTTCCATTTAACTATTTTAGTTCCTAAGTGCATGACGATAAAGATTCTATGCAGGAAATAAGCTTTATTAAAATTTTGTACGTATTTTTAACTTTAAAGACAAATAGCCTTTCTGAGATTGCCTTGATTGCCTTCCTCAACATTCCAGAGGTTCTTGGGTTTAAACATCAAAATCAGTGAAGCATCATATCTATGGCTTAGGATGAAAGAGTTCTATGGGCCTCACTTAATTACCTTTATTAGCCAACCATGCTTTTATTTACCAACTAAAAGGGCAACTGAAAAACGAAAACTGAAACTATTAACTACTCAAAAGCTGAGTAATCAACAAAGACACTAAATACTGAAAATGGACTGCCTAGCAAATTGGCTCACCACTGAGGGCTTGTGTCTATTTCAGGTGGGGATAGGTGAAGCTTCAACGGTAAGGGAAGTCCCAGCATCGACTAACACCTGTGATGAGATTCGGGAGCAACAACAGAGGCCACATCATGTGGCTCATGATCACCATCATCAGGTGCAACACCACCACCATGCACACCATCAGATTGCTACTGCAGCCTTCCACATCAGTAGACCTTCGCATCCCATCTCCACTATCATCTCTCCACCTCCCCTCCATCACACTTCCATCATTCTTGACGAGGACCCTTACCATGTCCCCGGAATCATCCTTCAAAACGAAATCCAAGTAATTTCTTAAGCTGGCTATTACCATATGTGTAGTTCTTCCATGGCATCCAGTTCCAACCCTTTTTCCTGTGGCTTTTTAAATGAATAATCCAAGACGAGTCTAGCTAAATCTGAGTCACATCTATGCAATTTAAGAATGACCAATCTCTGCTTATAATTTCTTATATTTCAATTGTTTATCTCGTCATTTCTATACATGATATCGGGTATGCAAGTCCGTATGAACTGGTTCCCAAATAGCGAATTAGGTCATAATGCAATGCAATGCATGAAGTTCAACCATGTATTGTAGTAAGGTCAAGAAAGTGGGTACTCAAGGAACTCAACCACCGACATCTCTCTCAAATGCATATAACTAGGTTTAGGTGAAACTCAAGCAACTAACAGTAGCTAGAATGAGAGTGGCTAATTTTCACCCATAATTCCATTTACTCAAGGTCTTCTATAGGTGGTGGACAAGTGGAAGCTATGAATTAAATGAAACTGTTTTTGTTAACGTCTGCAAAGTCGGGTAAAATAGTCAGTATTTTTACTTTTTAAGCTTTCTTTGAAGTCATGATGGTGATTATATGGCGATTATTTAGATCTTTTGAACTCGATGGTATTTCTGTCATTTCAGGAACAGCAGCAACAACATCATAAGTTAGGAGGAAGCAGATCAGCATCTGGATTGGAGGAAATAATAATGGGTTGCACCTCTTTAACTGATATCAAAGAAGTGAGTATGAACTTTTTGACTCTGAAATCCATGAGACCCTTCTTTTTAATTATTCCCAACTGTGAAGAAGAGTTAAGAAAAGGCAAGAAGGAATATCAAGAGGAAAATAAAGGAAAACACTACCTTTTTACGTTTTCTACTCTTCTACTATATTTCAAATTAAAGATGTAAACCCCAAGAACTTTTCTCTTTCTCTTTATCTCTTTTGTTTTGCTTTTCATTTTCATGCTTGAAGTTCTTATTGTCACTAAAGAAGGATAGGACTAACTATCATGTGATTTAGACTTGCATCTTTTTGTTGAGGGGCTTGAAGGTTCAGACTTCCTTGTTATGTGTGTTCCATTATAAGTGTCCACATTTTGGTTCTTTTCCTTTTTTTTTTCCGGTTTAATCCTCTCTGTGCACTAGGAGTTTTCCCAGTATTGAACAAAAATTCTTTTCTTCTTACATTCCTGTCGTGCCCAAAACAATAAAAGGATAAAGACTTAAAACTGGACAATCAATTAAGGATGTTCCATTGTACCATAAGAGATCAAATACGAGAAAACTACCTTTTTCGCATAGTATACAACTATTTCTTCTTTTCTTTTTCTGCTCTTTTGTTGGAGTGTTGAGGTTTGGAAAATGGGATCGTGTTGAAAATATATAGTCGAAACATACATATAGTCTTTTTTCTTCCTTTTGTTGTTGTATTATTTGTTTGAAAGTGGATGATAGCGACTTGGAAACTTTTAACATGCGTGTCCTCTCAAGATATACACAGAACAGGTAGCGGAGAAGATTAAAAAGGGACAAAAGAGGCAGCTTCATTGATTTCCTTTGTTGGCTTTTCTTTCTTTTTTCTCTCTCGATAGGTGCAATGAACTTTCTGTTCAAAACCCTAACCCTATTTTTCACATGCTTGTCGGAAATGCTGTTTTTGCAGGAATCATCCATTGCAAACCAGCAAGAGACTGAATGGTTGAAGTACTCCCATTTCTGGCCAGGACCTGACAACCAGGATCATGATGGGTAGGAGTAAAGAGAAAGAAAATAATAGAGAATAAATAGGTAAAGACTAAAGAACAACTTTACAGACACCATCATTGTCATCGTCATTAGTACTTGAGGCCTCACAGTTGCTTGAAGTTTCTTTTCAACAAGAGGCCAAGAAAGTATAAACCCACAAATATAGTTTGTTCTTTTTCTTTATTTTTTTTCCTCTGTGGACGTGGCTGCCAAAGGTCTAGTGGCTCTCTGAAGTCTCAACTGAACTAACTGTAAAACAGTCCTTGAGAAGAAAGAAATGAAAAGAAGAAAAGGAAAAAAGTATGAAAATCAAAGGAGAAAAGAAAGGAAACCAAGAAAAGGCTGCTCTCAACTGACAATAGAAGGAGAACCAAAGACCCAAAGCTAAATCCTCGTGCATGAAAATCGTCGCCAGTATGATTACAATGGCATCTCTATTCTGATTTTTTATTTATTTTCAGGGCACCTGTATAAGTTCTTTCATAGTGTTTTTTATAAAAAAAACAAAGAATACGATAGTTTGAGTAAATCATATAGCATGGAAATCTTTGTTATTTTTTGTTGCAATTAGCTTTATTCCCTTTTCAGTAGAAATACGGGAAATTTATTTTGCAGATAACTTCCCAAAGTTTCATGGAATTTTGCAGATCACATGTGTGTATGTTGCCTATTTTTGAAAAATAAAAACCCTGAGATTATGTGGTATAAGTTATGCAGTGCGTGGTTCCAATAATCTTTTCTTGTTTAGTATAAATTAGTTCACAAACTTCTTTGTGTAATAATAAGAAATACCAAGGTGTAATTAGTTTATTGTAATTAGTATAAATTACTTCTAAAACATAGTATAATTTGTTTATTATATTTGTTAATAGTAGTATACTATATTGGAATCTCCTCTAAGGTGCCACAATCCTTTTGCTTGCCTGATGTTTATGGATTCTGAACATTAGATTCGAGTAGGCGGCAATCACAACTCTCTAGCAATTTATAATAGTCGTGCTTTAGCAAAAATGACGATGAAAGATACACAATTTTAGTTGCCTAAAGAAGAAAGGACATTTTATAGTGCATAAGATTGCATATAATCATGACAATCTCTGATCAGCATATTAATGTTGATATGCACTTCTTTTATTAATGACAAGCATCATCCCTTACAGTTTAAGTACATACTAAGGAAGGAAATTTTTTGTTGAATTACGGTCATGATATTTAATATACTCCCTCCTTTGTGAAATAGGATGGAAAAATCTATCAAATCAAATAATCTTTCACTCAACATGCATGTATGGATGCGTAACATCTCATCATTCTTGATGTTAATTAAGAGGTTTAATTCTGTTTTCATCTCTTCTTTTTTTTGTAATTAGTATCTCCAATTATATAGTTTTGTCTTTAATTAGTGTAAATTGAGACAAGTATTTTGACTGAAAGAGGTATGACGATGACTAATAAGTTTAAATGATTTATCAAGTCAGAGTTCTCCTGGAGCTTTCAGAAATTCTAAAAATGGTTGTGGAGAATTTTCCACTTTGACATGCAGTACGCTCACCCTTCAATTTGTTGCTTCTGATTAACCAATTTCAGCGGCTCTTGCTTGCTCCAACAACATCAATCAACAGTGCTTGTCACTTTCTTGAAGTGACTAATTACTTGCATATATTTATCTCACCATATTTCTTATCATCATGCGTAATAATTGGTTTAAAGCTGGTCTGTTCTGTCACTATACTCTTTGTAGCTAAAACGTAATATATTGTCCTTTTGTGCAGCTGATTGACACAACTGAACTGAACGTGGGCTTCGTTGAGACGTCACATTGAAAATCAAGAATCGTTGTGTAGTAGTAACGAATATCACAATTAAGTAAGTCAGCCTCCGTGTTTTTTTTTTCCTCCTTGGGGAAAACTTCTTTTGCAGCTTTATTTTATTCCATATTCGAGCTTTTGTGCATTATTATATAGAGTAAAAAATGTGATTATCCCTCGAAAGCTTAGAGGGAGAGAGGGAGAGAGAGAGAGTTGGTGCATGCTATCTTTCCCCACATGGGACGTGCACGTAGGTAAAGTTACATCAAGATGGAAGCTACAGGCAGCTTCGTAGTAGTTTCTGAAGAGAATAAAGGCAGAACAAGGAATAAGCAGACAAGAATAACCTTTAACTTTAAAATGCACTTCTCACTACTTAACGCCAATTGGTTTCTAGTTGTGTTCATTTCTGTACATTCAATGGGAAAAATGAAAATATTCCGTACAGAATGGAGCTTTTCACTACATGCAAGAAAATTTGTGAGTCATGTGTATATCATTGATTTCCTTTTTCCTTTAAAGAGATGCAAGACATCAGTATTTATAGAACATAGTAAATATTATTATGTTATAAAGTTTAACTTACGTTCTATGACCTCTATTGTAGACGAGCTATTACAAGCTGTAACTTGATCTCACAATTATATCATCAATTAAAGTAACTATGTACCTGATCAGAATTATATCACTATGATGTGAGGTTTTGGCAACAATTTGCAAAATTGTCACCAAAGGATGATCATTGGTGACAAGTCCGCAAGTTTTTTGGTGACAAGACTTATCCTTTGGCTATGGTTTTCTGTAAGTCATCGTGAATAAAATCGCCGCCAAAAGTGTAATAACAAAATAACTTTTTTATTTATAATTATAAATTTACTAATTTTGACTTCATCAGTTTATGATTGAACATTGTATTGAGAAAATTCAAATTTAATATTATTGACAATGATTATAAGTGTAAAAATAAATTTAGTTAATAAAAATTTCAAATCATTTAAATAATTTATGAAACTATAAAATCAAAATTAATTAATATTACATAGATTTATCCTTTTTATTTTTCTCTTTTAAATTATATGATTTGACAAATTTACATGATGTTACAAAAATTTTAAATAGTTTTAATATGAAGTTTGTAAATAATGATATATGATTCTTACAAAAAAAATAAATAGGAATATATGGTAAGTAATATAATATAATGATTGATGATAAGTAATACAAGATTTTAATTAGAACTTTAATAATTCTTAAGGATAAAACAATAAATAAAGTTTAATGCCTATTCCAACAAAAAAAAGGAAATAATTATTTTTCTATATTCTAAGTGACATGAGACTTGGTAGATAAGGTAAAGGAGTTTCTTATGTTTGGATTCCCAAAAAAGCTCCTTGCACGTTTTAAGGCATCAACTGAAATAGACAAAGATCTTCCCCCAAGAGTTAGTTTATTGACACCCACTTTCAACAACTTCTTGACTTTAACTAAACTAGTAGAAGATGTAATGAATGATTTCCCGAATGCAGTATGAATCACTAAATTAGATGAACCACATGTACCATGTATTTCGCCTAAGGAACAAATAGTATCTAACAATCACATTAATTTCTTCACAATCTTTTGAAAAAATTAAATCATAAAACTTAAAAAGCTAAATCAAACGGTATAAGGAACCCAAATTTGAACACATGTATACCCGATTGAATGACTCCATTAGTCACAATGAACAAACATAGTTTGCAGTTAACGATTGTTCCAAAACAACCAATTTCTCCTAATCCTGTACGGACCATCAGGATATAGCCATTGAAGGCAAGCGATTATTAGACTTTGATGAGCAAAGTTGTTATGCATTGATTTGTTCTTTAGAGGGAGAATTTTGCTAGATAACTCCTATCGGAGCTCATTTTTTCCATCATAAACTATCTGTCACGTCGAAATTTCGTGATGAATTTATGTTAATAGTGTTATTCTAAAAAGTAAATAGAAACAAAACAAGTCATAGATATAATCAAGTATAGAAGCAAAGTGTACAATTTAATAAGGAAAATGAAAAATTATATGAAGATTAGATATATGCAATTAACAAAATATTCACAGAAGAAGCAAAGATCATCAAAACTTAACTTTCTAAGCAGCTAAAAATCCCTTACACAAGCACATTTTTTTGTTTGGCACTTGACCTTAAAGATAAATAAAACCCAGAGCACATGCCACAGATTAATAGGTGATCTAACATCTTTAAGAATAGAAGAATTCTTATTTGAATGTTCCAAAATTCTAGCAAAGTTAATTTTGTGATATATATTAGTTGAGACAATTTATTATGATAAGGTTAAGAATGTTAACTGTATATGCACTATGTTTAAGGGATGTAGACTTAAGTGTGCTTTTGTCTAAAGCCACTATTCTGATAAAAAGAGTTGGGTCCCTCGAGCCCCTCGGTAGATATGGAGAGAGCTACTATCATGGAATTCAAAATAGAAGAAAGTACAAAAATAGGAAGGCCAACCCAAAATCAATAAGATGCAAAAATCACATAGAAAATGCGCGTAGGAAATCCAAGCAGATAAACAGATCAACTTTAGAGTAGTTAAGAACAAATTTAGAAAGAGGGAAGACTTACTCGAAGAGTTGAATGAATACTAAGGATCGAAGCTGTCTCTTCAAAACAAGACCCTATGATTTCTAACTACGAGCTTGAAATCTGGATTAAGCAAGAAGAGACTGAGTTTGTACAAAAAAATCAAGTAATTTCGTACCTCGAGGATAAATTTTGCTCGGGATGAGAGTGCTCTCTGACTCCTCTAAAAGAAAGCTAATGACTAGTTATTGCAGAACAACCAAAGGTAAAAAGAAGAAGAAAAGGTGAGAGGCGTGACAAAGGAACTCATACCTAGCAACTTGACCAACTCAGAGAAGAAGATCATGTTCGATGGTTCAACTCTAATTAGGAAGCATTTGGAGACTCTTTTGGCTAAAGAGGATTTATTTGCCTTATTTATAAAACGCCATCATAGATAAATTGTCTTGTTTGCTACTTACAAAAATGTTGTCTTTTTTCTGCATTGTTAGCAACTGTAGGTTATGTTGTTGTTTTTGTTTCTTTGTAAGGAGAATGTATGTTGTTTGTAGACATGGGTCCTGATTTGGGCCCATAATTGTTTGCAGGCTTTATCTAAACAATTTATGTCTTATGTTTTGATAATTAGGTTTTCAATTTCATAAAACGACGTAGTTTTGCTTCACCTTTGGTGATGAATACAAAAATTGTTACAAAAAGGTGAAACTTTTGCAATGATTTTTATAATTCATCGTCAAACCCTATTCCTATATGTTATGCTCTATATATTATAGAAATTATAGATAATAAATGGAGAATTATGATTAAATAGAATAATATGATAACTAAGATATGAGAAAATTTATCTATTATTTATACATTCATAAATCATTATACTAATTACAATTATTATCTAGACATTCATATATCATTATATTAATTACCACATATAATTATATTTATTTCAACATAATTACAAAATAATTGAAATATAGTAAAAATAGAAATCACTATTAAATATTAATATCATAATCTTAAAAATCAAAATTTATATTATTGACAATGACTGTTAGTCTAAAAATAAATTTAGCTAGCAACAATGTCATTTCAAAATTTTATAAAACTAAGAAACACAAAATTAATTACATTACATGGATTTATACTTTTTATTTATCTCTTTTAAAATATGTGATTTGACAAATTTATGTGGTGTCACAAAACTCTATTTAATATATATATTTTTTATATTATTTTATATAAATATATATTTATATATATATATTAAAAGATTTGGCGCTAATTTATAAAATCGTTGCCAAATCCTTACTTTAGCGACACTTCAGCAAAAACGTCACCAATCGTTTACATTTGGCTAAGTTTTTGCTGAAGCTTCACTGAAGCAAGGATTTGGCAACGATTCTATAAATCGTGGTCTACATTTGGTGACGTTTTTATGAAATCGTCACCAAATGTTGGCTATAATTTTTAAAATAACATGAAAATGATTTCGTTTATTCCACAACAAATGATGTCATTTTCTTGTTATTTTAAACATGAAAAGGAAGTCCATATTCCTCTTCATTGTTAATCATCATATTTCCAACAAAATTTTACTTTAAAGAGTCTCAAACCTCATCCAGCTTCGTCATTCCTTGCTGTCATCTTTGGTTGTTCATCTGTCTAGGTAAGTCGTCCAACTTATATTCAATTTTTATGTTCTGCTTTCATTGTCTGAGTTTTTGTGTTTGGGTTTTGTGTTCTGCAAGGAGGGTCTTAGTTTTCTGTATTGTTGTCTGGAAGATGGTGAATGCGTAATTTTGTTTGGTCCAGAATGGGATGATTAAGGCTTAGATGGATTAGGAAGCTTGTTTGAAGATAGCCTATAACGTGTTCGATAAAAGTTTTGTTATGGACGATTTGCTTTTGTTTGAATTATTTGTGACAAATTATTAAAGAATTCAAAACATATATTGGATTGTTTCTAACAAGGATGGTAGGTTTTTCTATGAGATTGTATATAATGGATAAAGTATAAATGATGTTTAAAAAATGAAGGAAAGAGGGGTAGGGAGAATTTGGAGAATAAAATTACTCACATATGAGTTGATATTGTCTGACAATTTATGCTTCAATGATACTATTATTATTCTATAACTTGGCTATAGACTAAAGGATTATTTAATTGATTAAGTCAAATATCTGTAATTCTTATTTGCCTATTTAGTGTTAATATTATATAGTAAGTATAGAAGATATGTTTACTTATTGCTGCTATTGGAATACAGCTAAAAGGAAGACTAGATCTTGGATTCCAAAATTTGGAGAGACGAAAACAATTGAAAGCAAGAAAGTTTAGTATCTCAATTACGTAACATTCATCTATTTTGCAATTATATATACTTACAAGGAATGAAAGTCAAGTGGATCCAACTAAGTGTAATCAAGGAATGATGTTGGAGGATCAACAATAATTGCACCAACTCACCTAAACCATCATTACTATATGTAAAATTTAGTACCATATCATCATTTTTATATTGATAATTAAAATTCCCAAAAAATAAAATAAATTATATGTTAAATATAAATTAGTTTTATCAAAATTTCAATACTAACTATAATTAAAGATTATATCAACAGAATATATAAAATTTTGATTTATTGTAATTTACTATTAATATTGCTACATAATCATTCTCCAATGTCAAATCAACAAGTAATCTATATTAAAAGATAATATTATTTTTAAATTAAAAACTAAATTGCTAAAAAAATTATAGCCTTAAAATTTTCTTAATGACTTAGAAAGAGCATAAAATGATATCAATGTATACTTGTAATCACTAATTGATGACTTAAACCATCTTTGGGAGGTCAGATTAAAAACTTATGATGTTATTAAAGGTAAAATATTTTTCAATGCCTACAGCTGTTTTGTGGACTATAAATGATTTTCCAGCTTATGACAATTTTTCAGGATGAAGTAGTAAAGGGTATATGGCTTGTCATGTATATAACTATTAAACTCATTCGATGAGACTACGAAGTAAAATATGTTTTATGAGACATCGTCGTTACTTGGAATATAGGCATAGATGGTGAAGAAGTAAATTGTTTAATGGAAAATTTGAACATAGTGAAGTTCCTTTGCACTTGTCTAGTCATCATGTAATTGACTAAATATCACATTTGGGGTGAGTTTACATCTGACAAACACCCAAGTAATAGAAAGTGAAAGTGAAGTATTATTGATTTTAATTGAAAAAAAAACATAGTTTTCAATTTGCCATATTGGAAGGAATTACTATTGAGGCATAATTTTGATGTGATGCATACTGAAAACATTTGTGAGAATATTTTAGGTACTTTGATAGGAATTGATGGCAAATTGAAAGACATAATTAAGGCTAGATTAGATTTGAAAGACATGAATATAAGAAAAGATTTTCATTTGAAAAGAATAGATGATGGGTTATACATCATTCTACCTCCATGTTACAACATGTTAAAAAATAAGAAGCAAAATTTTTGTCAATTTCTTAAATCAGTCAAGTTTCCTGATGAGTATGCATCTAATATAGCTTGTTGTGTCAATGCGAATGAGGGAAAAGTTTTGGGTTTAAAAAGTCATAATTTTTATGTACTTCTGTAACGATTACTTCCTGTTGGTTACGTAACCGTGAATTGCCAGAGGCAACGACAATATTATATGCTTTGGCATGTGGACTTCATATGTGTGGGAAAAAATATACTAGTTGCATTATTAATGGAGTTAGATTTCTAATATATTGGTTCTATTAACCTTATTAGATGATTTCATGACTACTTAAATCTTTTTTCCTCTATTTAGGAAAAATGTGAGATGACAAAGGTCAATAGAGGAAAATGAAAACACCTCACAATCAAGGGTTCAAATCATTTGTAGTCGTCCGAAATGAACATCTATGATCTTTGTTTACAAGTTATAATTTATCAATTAATACATCATTTATTGTGCATTGTATTTTTCTTTCATAAAACAAAGTGAGACGGAACTAAATGTACAAGAGTGTGATTGGATCACATAATACAAAGTCACTTCCTATAAGGAAGGTCAAGGGTGGATGTCAGACGAAGGGAAAAATAACTTAGTATTAAAAATTGTTTAAATTTTAAGTTTATTTATTTATGTAGTACTAACCAATAATATTTGCATTAAATATTGGTTTTATTTTTTAAATTTTAGAATAAGATGCAAAAGCTTTTATAGAAATCAATGTATGAGGGTAATGAGGTCAATGTAGAAGAAATTTGCAATACTATGTTTGGTACACGTTCTAGTTATATTAAAGGCCTTGGCTTTGATTCTAAACTGAATGTTTCAACCTCATCAAGATCCACATACCATTGTCTTAAAGAAGAAAATTAGTCACTTAAGGTTGAATTACATCATACTCGAAAAAAGTTAGCCAAGCATGATAAGTACCTCAAAGAAAAACTTAGCCTAGATTATCAAAGCAGTGAAGATGAAAGTGAATAGTGTTAATTACATCTCTTATACTTTTTTCTCTCTTAATTCTTGTTTCTATTATAATTTAAATTTAAAATTTTTTTCTTAGATTACAGATTTGAAGAAGATGCAACAGTTGAGTGATTTGTATTATAATTTGTAAACTAGTCTCTGTATTTATTATTTTGTATATAAGAATTGTTGAAGTTTTAATAAAAATCTTGTATACGTTGAAATTTATTATTTTTTATTTTTATATACAATTCTTCAAATTATTAATTATTTTTAAATATATCGAAACACTATATTCAATAATATGGATTAAAAATGTAACAAATAATTTATTCCAACATGGTATAGCATTTCGTTAAAACGAAGAAAAAAATCGACTACATTTTACAAAACATAGCTAAAACATTTAGCTATGTTTCTAAAAACATAGTTAAAAACTTTTTCCTACGTTTCAAAAAATGTAGCTAAAAATTTTTGGCTACGTTTCTAGAAACGCAACTAAAAACATTTGACTACGTTTATGGAAATGTAACTAAAAACTTTAGGTTATGTTTTCGAAAATGTAGCTAAAAACTTTTGGCTACACTTCTAGAAATGTTGCCAATAGTTTTTAGCTACAAAAAAACAAGCGTAGACAAACTCTTTGGCGAATTTCCTCCAATCATTGCTAAAAGTTTTTTGCTACAAAAGCAAAGTGTTGCCAAAACATTGTTTTGATGATTAGACCACATTTTCAGTGACAGGGATTTTGCGATATTTTGGGTGACAAAAATAAATCGTTGTCAATCCTTTTCAGCAATGATTTTCTTACCTGTAGCTACAATTTTTTTTTTGTAGCCAAAGGTGAATTTTGTTGTAGTGTATGTATATCACTCATTTACCATTATTGGAAATTCACTACAAAAATTGTTTATCACATATGCATCTATGTATGCACATGCTCATTAGCCTTGAAATTCAATTTTTTCTTTCCTATGAAAAAATCAGAGAATGAACTTAGGACCATTGTATTAAATTTGTATAATTCTCTATTTTAGAAAAAGATGATTCATATATAAGTTCTATATTTTGACTTAGAACTTTATATTATTATATTGTGAACCTATTTTTATTTATAAATTATTCTTAATTCTTACTTTTAATTGATGTAAAAATTTATACACTTACCACATTGATGCAACCATCACAAATTGTTATTGTCACCAACACAACTGGAATATGGTCGACCGTTAATAACATCCGAATAAGATCTCAGATCTGCTTTAGTAATATGAATGCAGTGAAACAATGAAATTAATTAAGATGCTACAAATTCTAATCTTATAAAACTCATTTTTTTGATGCAATGTAAATATATATTGCACAAAAGAATGATTGTACAAAATTCAAAGGGGCATACCCCAGTCCATGGTGCCTTCCACAGTCAACAAGAGCTAGGGGCAACCATTATCAGGGATCCAATAAACAAGTAACTCCCAGAATCCCAGTACATCCATAACGTTCACTACCATCTAACCAAGGCCTATAGAAATGGAGAAAATAAAGGGCCCCATAACTAACTCTCACATAAAGTAGTCGAAGCATTCACCAGTTCTCTAACCAAGAACCCCCAGTAAGACTAACAAGAAACATGATGATGGGGCCATCAAAACAATAACAAAAGCATCAGGCCATCAGAACAAGAGCAAGAGTAGCAATGAAGTATCCCACCCCCGTACACCCAGAACAAGTGTCGCAATAATCAAAACATAACAGAGGCACAAAAAGAGAATCAGCCATCCAAGAGGAAAAGTCAGCAAGCAGCCCAATGCAGCAAAATCATAGCGAGTAAGCAACTTATTTGATTCAGAACCATCTTGACTGTTAATTACAAAATAAAATTTTAGTACTATAACATCAGCAAGAATAATAACGTTTTGAATAACTTTAAAGTAAGGTGTCGTAGAGAATCAAAATACTAAAATGTAGTAGAAATGCTTTGCAGCTAGTATTTACTATAAACAACCAAAAGTAGAGGATCCTACAATTACAAGGCAAAATGTAATATAAAACAGTGGAGAAGAGAAGTGTCTGTATATTTCCACATGCAAAAAGAAAAATGAGGAATGAAATGTCTAGTTCAACTTCAAGTTAAAAATGTGAAATTCAATTTTTTTCACTTTATGCTATATGGTGAAGGTAGTATAATGTGCCACAATTTCTAGGATTTATGGGGTACTAGAGATTTGGTCCTATAAAAAAGTTATATGAAGAATTGTGTTTTGAAAAGAGGAATCTCACAACACCTTCATAGCAACCTTTTTGGATTCTTAACCAAGGGCTTATGGAGACACTTTCATTGAGTAGTAGCTGATTTAACTTTCATGGTTCTGCAGCAACATTGCCACTATTAGACAACAATTTAAATGGAAAGAAATTAGATCTAGTTTAAGTGAACCCAAATACTAGTATAGACATTATTGCACTATAGAGTCAAAACTTAAGCAATGATAAAAATGACCAAATTCGATCATACTCTCTTGGGTTGACCTAAACTAATTAAATTTTGAGATGACTTTGGATTATATTTTTAAAAAATTAAGTTTTGAGTTAGGTTCAAGTCGAACCATAATCAAACTTCTCATATTACATAAATGATGTTATTTTATTAATGTAATAAAATGACGTCGTTTTGTATATTGATAAATGAAAAATTAAGAAATAAGATTTGTTACTTACCCTAACCCCGACTTTCTACCACTATCCTAATTTTTCTGTGAATCTCTCTCTTTCTTGTGATGTTTGTTTCTTGCTTGATTTTCTTACCAACTGTTTGCTTCACCTTATAAGCTTGGCTCTCTAAAATAAATAGATATAACATAATTGTATTTCTTCTATTTCTTTTTGGTTCTCACATCAACATAATGATTGTTTAGTTAATGTTTATTGTTAAGTAAAAGTTAAGAAAGTTGAAAACATCGTCATTAAAGAGATAAGAATAAATATTGCACTTATTGAAGTTTAAACATTTAGCCAAATAGTTATAATGATGAATTATAGAAAGCATGGAATTCTGGATGTTTATTCAAGTAGGTTATCTAAGTTAAATGAGTGTTTATTCTAATTATTTAGAGCAAGCATGCTTAATTGTTCAATCAATTACTTTAAAGAGATAGGTTGCATCACAATGTCAACTTTTTAAGCTTGAACTAACTTGATTAAATTTTAGGTTATCAAAACTTAGTTGTGATTGTGCTCAAACTCAGGCTCAGGCCGAATGATTCAAACTTGATCATACTTCAAATCACACAAAGTTTGATTACATTCGAGCCCGATTGAACCTCAAGTTATGTCGACCTAACCTATTTACTAACCTTAATTAAATAGCATACTCTGCGTCAAGTTAAAAGTTAAGGCTCATAATAAAGTTTGACTGGTCATAAACCTTAAGGCCAGAGTTTCAGCTTAAAAAAGTTTTAAGCTTGAATCTCATTTTGATCTTAATTAAATCTAAATGTTTGAACTTGAGTCTTAATTTTATCAAATATATTTTAATACATTGATTTCATAGCTCATGTTAGTTTAACCGATCTCAATTATAAGAAATTAAATTGATTTCAAGTAGCTTAAAGTCAAAGTTCATGTTAGTTTAACCGATCTCAATTATAAGAAATTAAATTGATTTCAACTGAAATCAATTTAATTTCTTATAATTGATATCGGTTAAACTAACATGAAATTTGACTTTAAGCTATACAAACTTCTTTTCTATACCTATTTGAAGTCAATTTGAATTTGCACCAAACTTGTTTGACTTGAACCTATTTAGGATTTAATACTAATGGTTAAATTTTAAGGGAGTTTATGAAGACGTTAAACTAAAACTAAGTGAATATATATAGGTGTATTAATAAATCTATATTCTATAAATTACTTAGGGTTATATTCCTTGGTATTTGGTACTTTTATAACATGTTTAATAGAAATTTTTAATGTTTTCCTATGTTTAGTTCATTTTCTTGTAGTTGATGATTTTGAGAGAAGATATAAGATCTAGTGCAACATTCTCCACAGTTGTCAATCAAAGATATTTTAGAGTCATTTGGCAGATAAAAAGATGGACACCAATTTTTTAAAAGACATTAGTCAATTATAATTTGAAGATGTTGAAAAATAAAGAAGATGAAATTAAACACAATAGGTATTGAACATATATAAACAACAAGCAACTATATTTAATGATGATCTGAAACATTGATTGACTTTTTCTATGTGTGTCTGACAAATACGAGTCAATCACATAAGGGCAGTGATTACCAGTAGTTACCATTATTCTATTATCTAGTGTAATTTTTTAATTTAAAATAAAATAAAACTATAATAAGTAAGATAAATGGGTAGCAAGAATGAATCACAGAACTAAAGAAGTATTAAGAAAATTACCGATATCAAAAGATTAGTATCTAGGTTTCGAATCCCCTAAACCCTTAATAAATTGATCTTTTATTATGCAATTCTTTTGTTGATTTATTGGATCGTGGAGACTCCTATGGTACGCTAATAGCTACCTTGAGTCTATAAACAATTAATCCTGAGGTTTTAAACCGAATTAATCAAGTTAAAGTTTATAGGATTGCTTTATCAAATTGTGAATCCCTCTATTAGGTTTGACCCTAATCCGGAAGATTTATGTCATCCAATATCTAGGTTGCAATTAACTCCTTCCAATAATGGTGGATATATTTATAAACAAGATTTCTCAATCTCTATGTATGGAATCAAGTTATAACATAATATTTCAATTTTATTATAACATAAATAAAACACATAATTAGATCACAATATATCAATCAAACCAATTGCATTAATAAAATAATCAACTCATATTAAAGTATCAATATAGGGTTAATCTAACCTAAATACTAACAAGTCGTTTAATTACACATGATCAAACACAAAATCAAGCATAAATAGAAAGAAAAATAAATTGAAAACAGTGGGCTCATAATTGTAAATCTCCCTAGTTGTCTTATATCGAGTATACTTGCGATGTAAATATTTGATCTTGTATTCTAACAGATCTTTCGTTGAATTCTTTAAAATCACCCCTTGATCCGCGTCTAAGAGTTTCAAAAAACCTTTGTACATCTCCTCCTTCCATTTGCCTTTGAAAATGTCTTCTATGTTAAATTATAGGGTTTTGGAAAATGCACTGTCTGATGCACGGTCATGCATCAAACTGTGCATAATCAAAATCTCTGAAAATCGCAAATCTGTGTTACCTGAGATATGTGCAGGAGTTGATGCACGGTTGTGCATCTCTTCTGTGCTTCAAATCTTTATTTTGTACCATGTTTTCTTCTAAATTCTTCTCCTTTAAATTTGTGAATGCAATTATACTCTGTAAACACACTTAGAGCGAATTGAGTATTAAATATATGATAAAATTATAAGTTATCAAGCAAAAAAATATCAAACATAAGGAATAAATATGACCATCAAACATCCATGCACTTAAGCTTCTGCTTGTCCTTAAGCAAACCATAATCAAAATTATAAATCTTACACATCAATCCATCATCAATCTCGATCTATCCATTCATACTATACATCATTATATCTTATTGAATCAAATTAGCATAAAATTAGAATCAAATTATCCTAAAATTAACTTTCTAAGTCAATATTAATATTAATCACATCAATAATTGCATTGAAATTAAAAGCATTAACCTTTTAATGTTTAGGATGAAAAGTAGCAAAACTCTCAATGAATGCATAGTAGAACTCTTACCATAGGATTGCAATAAAATCACATCTCCACCACTTATATATAAACTAGAAACAAAGAGTTTTGCAATAAAATCACATCTCCGCCACTTATATATAAACTAGAAACAAAAATCGAAAGGTCTTTATAAGGTTGTGATGGAGCTTAGTGATCGCGGCTTATCATTCAATCCAAAGATTGATTCTTGGAAACCGGTCAAAATAAATTTATACCAAGAATTGCAATATAGGATGCAACCTCGGGTCGACTCTCAAGGAAC
>JAOSBP010000205.1:10063370-10076655 GCA_027563825.1 Erythroxylum mucronatum | reverse complement strand
TATGAATTAGGGGTCAACATGTGCATAAATACTCAAGAAAGTGAGACCAATTTATAGTATGAATTTGGCTCAATCACTTAGGTATGGTATTGTTGGGATAATAAAAATGGCTGAATTGAAGGAAATTTACCAAACAAGAAACTATAAAACTTGTTTACAAAACATACAGCTCCTTTCATTGCAACTCTATTGGTACCATAAACTTATTCACAAATTTTTTTTACTCTTATAATAACTTTTTTTTTCAATCAATGAGTATTAAGTACCACAATTAAAGAAATAATGGACCTTTCAATAAATTCTAGTTTCAACAAGTAAATAATCTAAATAACCTTCAAGGTTCAAAGCAATAAAAAGGTCTTCAAAGAAAAATAGGATAAAGGTTAATATGTGGGTCTAGTCAATGAAAAAGACTAAAGTTCAACTTGGTTATTCCTAAAGATAATTTAACAATGTGGTAACTTTCAAATAAATAGGCTTAAACAAGTTGTTGAATCTAAGTGCCTTCATCATGTCAATGCTTCCAATTTAACAAATATGGTATCAATATGCATAATAAAAGCAAGTTCTAGAATTATTCTGGCACATATGATAGCTCACATGAAACTTTAACAAGAGCTTAACAAATTTGAAATTTTTGCTCTTAGTCTACAAAAGCTCAAGAAAAAGATGGGTATTATGTGTATAAATAATATGCAATATCATTCAACTTGAATATTATGACTTACAAAAGCAATTTGATTCTCACTCTTATCCTTTTACATACCAATTCAATCAATATTCAACAATGAAACACAATATTCATGGACAAATTTCAACTAGGATATCAATTCATAAAATTTAATAATCAATATTATAATAAGCTTAAAGAATTTGTTTAAAGATTCATCACACTTAAAGTTGTATATTGTCCCCAACGTACTCAATATATATAGTAAGGGAAAAGTTTAGTGGTATTTTCCTAAATATGTTGATTTTGTGATGTTAGATCCATCCAATGTTAAACTACATCCTTGCAAAATATAAGCGAGAAAGGGATAAAAAGAACATGGAAATAACATAATATAAAATAACATGAAATAAAATCCTATACTAATACATGAAATAAAAATAAAATAAAATAAATAAAAACTTATCATAATTCATGGGTTGCCTCCCATGCATCGCTTGTTTAACGTTATTAGCTCAACGTGCTCCTTACGCCTAGCTTTATCCTAGATCAATAATGAGTTCTTCCTTCCACTAATTTCTCCACATGAGGTTTTTTAGCTTATAAATAAGCCGACTATTGCAAAATAATAACAAGGACATAATTTATCAAATTAATAAATCCAATTATAAGTATTAATGCCCTTTTTAATGACAAACTATTAATGAAAGAGAAAATAATAAAACTCTTTGAATCATCAGTTGACTCAAACAATTTGCCTTTGAGGAAATGGGAACCTTTCGTACTTAAGGTCATTACCAACGCTTCACCAATAGTTTCCTTATTTGGTTCCTCCATTTCTTCCTCAACCATCTCTATTCACTCTTCTTCTTCTTCCTGGACAGAAGTTTCTGGCTTATCGTCTTCAATTATATCCTACCACTTCTCTACTTCTGCTTCTTGGATGGAGGCTTCTTCTTCTTCTTCTTCAGGAAGCTCTTTGAGGATTGTCACTCCATTCATAAGACTAACCCTTATCTTCTCTTCACTCTGGAATTTTCATCAGTTGGCTTTCATTTTGGCAAGGAGTTCCATTAATTTATCTTTAATACTTGCTTCCTCTTCCTCTTCCTCTTCATCTTCTTATGTTTTGTCTTCTTATGGAAACTTGTTTCCATTTCTAAAGATGATTGTCGTTCCATATTCTTCAACATCAGTTTCAGCAGTACTTAGCAAACTCCCTTGCATCTCATTAAATATTATCTCCACCAGTTGTTCTAACTAATTCACCAAATTTTGTATACGAACCTCTATTTCCTATTGCTTCATGATTAATTCTTGAATGAAATCAGCCATCATATCTTCCATAGTTGGCTCATTAACTGAAGGAGCTTGGTGCTTTAAATATTCAGTTGGAGCATAATCGTTCCATTTATAGGCCTAAAAGTTGCTCCACTCTCAATTGTAGTTGTTCCCATATAGTGCACCTTGAGGTTGATTTTACATACTCTGTTGCTCCCATATATGAATTGGTGCTCAACATTCATGATTGTAGTAAGTACTCTCACAAATGTCCCAACACAGTGTAGACATTGATTGTGCCTCTGAAACCAAGTGAGGGAACCTCTCTCTCCCATATGGTGATGTTACAGATTATGAAGACAAATCGTAGCTCCCATAAAAGTATTGTCAGCTCCATCCTTCCATTGTGAGTTGTGGCTTTAATAAGAAATCGTAAATCTTGCAACAAACCATAAATCAAGATCAAGAAGAGAAATTCAAAAGGTAATTAAATGAATAAGTCACAAATAACATACAATATAATAAAATTATAATTTAATATAATATAATACAAAAAATAATGACTAGAGTAATAACATTTAAGTGTTCCTAATATCAAAATCCCCGACAATGGCACCAAAAACTTGGTTGACTTTTTCTATGTATATCAATATTGAATTACTACAAGTGCATGGCATAGTTGTAGGGATGACAGTTTTAGCCCAGCGGGCTGGGCCATAGGCTGGGCTTAGACTGGGGTTGTCCTAGCCTGTGACCCAAAAGGAAGGTAAGTACCAGGCTGGCAGCCACCGATCATCCCTACGTAGCTGTAGCTAGTACCAGCAAATACGAGTCGATCCCACGAGGATAGTGATTACAAATAGTTACCATTATTTTATTATCTAGCCTATGAATTGATTGTGATTTTTAATTTTTAAAAATAAAACTAGAGCAAGTAAAATAAATGAGCAATAAGAATGAATCACAAAATTAAGGAAGTGCTAAGAAAATTATCGATATCAAAAGATTAGTATCTAGGTTTTGAATCCCCCTAAACCCTTATTACATTGATCTTTTATTATGCAATTGTTTTGTTGATTTATTAGACCGTGCATCAGGCCTATGCATCAAACCGCACATAATCAAAATCTTTGGAAATCATGAATCTGCATGGCTTGAGAGACATGCTCTAGATGATGCACAGTCATGATCTCTTGTGTGCTTCGAATCTTTGTTTTATATCGTGTTTTCTTCTAAATTCTTCTCCTTTAAGTCTATAAAGGCAATTATACTTTGTAAATACACTTGGAGCGAATTGAGTACCAAATATATGATAGAAGTCTAATTTCTCAAGCAAAAATACATCAAATATGAGGTATAAATATGATCAATTATGCATCTACTATGCATTGACAAATAAAACAGGATTAGTGACGAAGTTAATCTTAAAACTGTACCAAACTTATCACTGTTTTATGTAATAAGTTCCATAACAATATCCACACCATTTTTAAATTGCTATTAGGAGCCAACTATCAAGCATAGTAATGGGTTGAGTCAAGCCATACTTGAAGCTACGCTAGTCCAGCCTAAAAACCTTTACAAGTGGCTTGAACCTAACTAAAAATCCAATTAAGCCTGGCTTATATTGTTTGAGCTAGAGTCTGATTGGGTTTTGGATGACTTAGAGCTCGATTGTAAACTAAATCACCCAGATCTTGACCTATTAGACCTGACCTGACCCATTGTGGACCAAAATTCCTCTCTAATTTTTAAGTAGTTCTTAATCTCTTATCTCAAAATCTAAAGCATCTCTAATAAAAGTGAACTCCAAATCAATCATAAAATCTATGACTAAACTCAATAAAAAATTTGGTTGAGATTTTATAGATTAATAGCATAAATCTATAAATTCAAACTCTCACATAAAGAGAGAGAAGTCAAAGGAGTGGGATGGAGTTATAATCGATAGCAATAAGGCAACAAGATAAATAAGTGAAGAAATTGAGAAAAAAGGAGAAAGTGTCGGTAAATTGAAGAAACTGAAGAAAAAAAAAGAGAGAAACATTTGGTGCATTGTAAAGAAACAATTGGTGCAGATGAAAGAAATAATTGGTGCCTTATAGTTTATTGTGGTAGTACATAAGAGAAAGTAAGAAAGAGGAGAAAGAATCTACTTGAGTTACGGGCTTCAAGTCAGGATGAGTAATGGAGCCTAAGCATGAGCCTAAGCCTGAAGCCTAATTCTCTTTAAAAGCTTAAACTTAGTTTGAAGCTTTGTCAACTTAGATTAATCCTATTAACTTTGCAACTATTTTGCTAAGTTTACCAGTTACATGAGGCTTGGTGATGACGTAGAGTTCCAAAATAAGATTGTCGTCGATTTGATGCTATTTTGATGGCGTGTTTGGACACAAATTATAATGATAGGTGATTTATCAAGTTTAAATAGTTTAGAACTTTGGTTTTATAACGTTAACTATAAATTCTTATATTAAATTTTACTTGGGGATCGTTAGGGAGACTTTTGAAGCCATCTAGCTTAGTTTTTTATAATTTTTATTCTTTCTCAGCATTTGATGAATATTTAGAGCAAGGATTAGAGGAGCTAGTGACATTTTCTCTATTTTTAACCTTCTACTCTTTTTTTATGTTGATATTTATTGTTTTGTTTTGTTTTAATTATGTTTAATGGCTAGAAACCCTAATTAGGCTTATGAATGTAGTCTATATGGATTTTTCAATTATTAACCATCATTTGATTATTCATTATTTGAATTTATTCTTTTTATTATTAATCGTTATATTTGTGATTAATCACTTATATTCAATTTTATGGATTTTGTTAAGGATTGACAAATAAAATATAATCTACACACTGGAAGAATAAGCACTTTAACACTAGAGAAAGACAATATCCTAGACTTTATAGATAACCAAATGGAGTAGTCATGTTTAATGAATTTGATTAGGTTTAATAAATATCAAGATGTGATAGTTACATAATTAGATATGCCTAAGTGCCTCAATAGAGGATATATATACCTTTAGTTAACTGTTATTTTAACCCATATAATCAATCTTGTTTGCTAACTGGAATTTCCTACAAGTGAACCTCAAATCCTTAATATTTTCTTAACTAATATTTCTTTTGTTAGTTATTTACTTTATTTTTGTTAGTTCATTGGTTTAAGTATTTTCTATCAAATATGGTTTTATTTAGTTTTCTTGCCTAATTAGGATTAATATTTATGCTGACATAATTCCTTATGGGTTTGATACTTTGGAGTACTATAATTTTGTTAACTTACTACAATTAACTTTGTACCTTTGAAGATTTAGTAGATAAAGCTTTAACCCCATAACTTGTTATTTTTTTTAATCTTGGTTTTGTTTTTATTTATTTTATTTTATTTTACATTTTTTCTATCATTTGTTTCAAATAGTTGGTGCAAAATAAGGGATCTAGAAGTGATAACTTGGATAGCCTACCTCCAATTAACCTAAAATTAAATGAACTTGTAGAGCGAAAAGGAGAGAAGAGATGAGTGCACATTAAGAAGATACGATTGTTGGTATGGAGCAACAACATCTACAAAGAACATGCATAATGGAAATCTAACTGCCTATGATTAATTTCAGTCCTTTATGCATAAAATTGAATTAAAGGGAAAGGAATTGTGTGTTGAAGTACATACATCTCTACCTACTCCCAACCTTTAGTGGATCACCTAAGAAAGACATTAGCATATTTATAATATAGTTTTATTTGGTGATCCAATCACTTATAATGAATAGATTTATAGAAGATGAGCTTTATATAAGGTTTTTTTTCCCTACATTTCATAAAAGAGCAACCAAGAATCTGATTGTTATCTATTGACATGAACTCTTTTAAAGAGTGGATCAAGTGTATGATGCATTTATCATGAGCTATTTTCCTTCACATAAAATTACTGAATTGAGGAGGCAAACTCAATGTTTTACATAAAAGGAAGGGAAAGCATTCTATAAGGCTTGGAAAAGATACAAAGCTATTATAGCTGGTGATGTAATTATTTATGATAGCTTCACCCTAACATATCAAAACTTAGTTGACACAACTATATAGGATACTATCTATACAAAAACTAGTAGGGAGGTTAAGGATATTATCAAGACCTTGGCAAGGAATTCATTAACTAAAGTAGTAAAGGGAAAACTAAAAGCAACCATTTATGAGGTCCAAGTAGTTTTAGAATTAGCATCAAAATTAGTTGATATCTCTAATCTGTGAAGATGCTTTTGAAATGTGATAAGAGCAATAGAGAAACTTGCAATTAATGTGGCATATAAAGGAATCCTTCCTGTCCATGCATAAATGTGAAGCCAACCTCAAACTATTATGATGAGGCAAATTACACAATTTCCTATAGAGAAAAGCAAGTAGTAAATAACTTTTTTTCCCATGCATAAAATCTGAGGTGGAGGAATTTTCAAATCACTTATGTAAAGAGCAAGGAGTTAGAGTCGGCAAGCCTATGGGACCACCTACATCTTAATTAAAACATTTGTTTCTACAATCACCACCATCAAAAGGAAACACTATAGAAGAGATGCTCTAGCATTTTATCTTCTTTAGTTGTATAATTAAAACAATTAAATGACGTTGGAAGTTAACAAAAATGATGTAGTCAAATAGTGAGTCTATTCACATTTTGGAGATTATAAGTTACCCAATTAGCTATGAAGGAAAGTGAAAGAGGTCAAGGACAACCTTCTAGTAGTAATAAAGTTAACCCCCCAAGTCAAGTGAGTGCCATTAACTTGAAGAGTGATAAAAACACTTGACGTTAATGCTAGTAAATGAATAAAGTGCAACCATAAAAATGAAAATTGAGAAAGAGGAAGTGAATAAGGGAAGAAAAATGTAAAAACATGTTGGGCTCATCCTCATTTAGAGCTAGTGTTGATCTAGATTTTATAGATAATCGAGATAGAAGCAAACCAGTTTTGATCTTAACTTTATCCAATGCCAATGTTATTTTAGATTTAGATGATAAATTGGATAGAACAAAACTAGCACTACTTTTACTAATAACTAGCATTGAACTTGAGCTGACACTCCCTATATGCCACCCATCTCATACCCTCAAAGGTAGAAAAGAAAAATGAGGACAACTTCAAGAAGTTACACATTATCATCCCCTTTACCAATATTGACCTAAATTTCATCCAATGCATAGTTTTTGAAGGGGATGGTCTTTAAAGAAAAAACTTCTAGAGTATGTTATAGTGCCTTTAATGGGGGAGTGCAATGTTATAATGTAAACAAGTTAACTTCAAAGCTAAAATATGCAGGAAGTTTTGTGATTCTTTACTATTTTTGGTGCTTTCAATGCTTATAATTGTTTATGTGATTTAAGTGTTAGTGTTAATATAATGATTCTTTATCTTTTTAATAAGCTTAAAATTCCATAACTCAAGCCAATTATAGTGTCACTCCGATTATTATAATAGTCTATTAGGTACCCATTTAAGGTAATAGAAGAACCTACTTGTTAAAGTAGGATAATTTATCTTTCGTACTAACTTTTAATAATGGATATAGGGTACAACATCAAGTCTCCATCATCTTAAGGAAATCATTTTTCTATTAAAGGGGCATTAATTGGTGTATTTGATGGGAAGTTGACATTCAAAGTGGGGATTAACAAGGAGGAGTTTATGATATTTAAGGCCTTGAAAGGGATAACCCTTAATGATACTTGTATATGATTAATATTATTGACTATATTATGCATGCAACCTTACCTAGAGTTACCTATGCAAAAGCTTCAAAAGTATGTTTGGCTTTACAAATGGATAATAAAGAGGAAGATTCTAACATTGTGGATTGTCTATGAGATTGGAAAAAGGGAGCAACAGTTCTCATATTTCTTGAGTCTTTAAGGATTAAGAGAAGGAAAGCCTAAGCTCTACCATCTACATAGAAAACACTACCATTTAAATTGAAATAATGACCTCTTTATTTACAGTAGCATATGTAGGAGAAAATAATACTTATCCTGTTATTATTTCTTCTTCTTCTAGCTTTGTGTAGGAAAATAAGTTGCTTAAGGTTCTAAAAGAGCACAAAATGGATATTGCATGGACCATCTTTGATATTCACGAGATGAATCCATCTTTATATCCCCAACAAAGTGTATTAGAACTTGAGACCTTGTTACTAGTGATAGACGATAAAGAGAGATATAACGGGAGTTTGTGTTAAGGTGTTTGACATGTTAGTAGGTTAAGGTAGATCATTAGACATTAGTAAGAAAACTAAGACCCTTAGTCATTTTGTTGTGGAAGTGGGAGAAGGGTACGATGGATTTTGTGGTAATGTTACCGAGAACTAGATGTAGACATGACTCAGTTTGGGTGATTGTAGATAGCTTAACCAAATCAGCTCATTTCTTACCTATACAATAGATAGACTTATTGGACAAGCTCGTCAAGTTATGTATTGATGAGAACGCGAGGTTACACGCCCAATATCCAATTGTATCATACTGAGATTCATAGTTTACTTCCTAGTAAGTTTTTAGGTAGCTTTGGGGATTAGGTTGAATTTGAGTACTGCATTTTACCTTAGTTAGATGGACAATAGGATTGTATGATTCAGACATTGGGGGACTTGATGAGAGCTTATGTGTGAATTTTAAGGGTGATTTGGATAGATATCTACTTGAAATAGGGTTTACATATAATAAAAGTTATCACTCTAGCATCAATATAGCACCATTTGAGGTATTATCTGGTAGATAGTTTAGAGATTTGATATGTTGGGATATAGAGGTGTCAGATTTTTGGATGGATCAGAATTGGTTCAAGAGACAGTGGAGAAAATAATGGTGGTAAGGTGATGCTTGAAGGCGACTTAGGATTAGCAAAGAGTTATGTTAATCAACAAAGTTAGGAGATGGAGTACGATATTAGAGATATGGTATTTTTATAGATATCACCTTAGAATGAGATTTTAAGATTTGCTAATAGAGGGAAGGTAAGTCTGAAATATAACAAGTCATATGAGATTGTACAGCATGTGGGGTTGTTAGTTACAGATTAGCCTTACCTTTTAAAGTTATCGCAGATTTATGATGTATTTCACATGTCGATATTGAGATGATACCGATCAGATCCTAGCCATGTTATATCGAGTCTTAAGATTGAGGTCGCAAATGATATGACTTACAAAGAGAAGTCATTAGAGATCTTGGATAGATAAATTAGAAAATTAAGGAGATGGGAGATTTCAATTGTACGAGTTTTGTGGAGTCATTATCGTTCTTTAAGAGAGACTACTTGGGAAGTAAAGGATGAGGTTTAATGTCGATATCCTCATTTGTTTGGATCCTCGATACGTAATTTAGTTTTGATGACAAAATTCTTTTAAGGGGAGAACTGTAAAGCCTACAAACCTAACCTTTAATAAAAGCCCAACGTAGCCTATTGAAAATAAAAGAGAGGGGTAAAGATTGGATTGTCAAACAAACTAACGAAAAATAGCTCCATTCTCCTTCTTCTTCTCCATATTTCCAAGTGGTAAGTGTACAAAAACACCATCTTTCTCCTGCATGTGAAGCTTTTCTTATGTATTTCCTCATTTTATTTGTTCGGCAATAGATTATAGAGGAAATTGTGGAGATTAATAATCCAAAAATCTATTGGAAATGTATAGAACTTCATATAGGTAGGATTTTTAACAAAATTCCATTCCCTTTTATTAGTAATTTTTAATCATCCTAAACTAATTTCTAGTTAGAATTATGTTCTAATTGATTGTGATAATAATTTTATGAAATTGAAAAAAAAGGAGAAAAAGTGGCTAAAAATGAGAAAAGAAGGAGGTTCGGAGAAGAAGAGAGTGTGAAGAAAACGACAATTTTAGGAAATGTCAAGATCAAAATAGGATCTATGAATATTTAATAGTAAAATTGGAATTTAATTCTTGGAATGGTATTTAGTAATAATAAAAGAATGTATAGAAAAATAGAAAATTTCAATAATTAAAGGTATTTTATTAATTATAAAGGTAAGCTAAAGTAAAGATATTTTTATTAATTAAAAATAAGCTGGTAAAAATGGGGTAACTTTGGATTATTAAGTGTAATTGGATTCAAAAAATTTCTTAAATAAAATTTAATAGAATTTTGTAAATGCCTAGGTCTGGAGGATGAATTAGAGAGTAGATTAGGCCGATCAAAATAGTTGAATTTGAAAATCACGTTAGGATAACTTTAAACTATACCTTTATATTTGTGTACGGTTCATAAAACTGCAAATTTTTTATTAATAAAATATTTTGTGGTAAATAATATTTTGAATTAGTAATTAATTAAATTAATAATTAACTATGTAGATTTCTAAAATATATGAAATTTTAAGAATTTTATTTATTAAAAATAATTGACAAGGTACAAAATGTTTAATGTTTATATTTTATTACATGTTATAATGTGTATTGTCTGATAATTTGAGAAAAAAATGATATTTATAAATTTTAATTGTGCATGTGTATAATTAAGAATATTAGGGTAAGATAAATCATGTTCATGAAATTAGATAGAGATTAGTTTATGATGGTTTGAGGATAGATTGTGAAAGATGTAAATCTATGACTTGCCTAAGATAAGGTATATTCAATAGTCATAGATTGATGACTTATTAAGATATGAGTGAACTATGACTAAGTACTTGTTTGTGAAGCAAGTACCGAGCATCCTAGATCTTTGGGATGCCTTATGCTGATGACTAAGTATTGGAGAAATAACGAGGTATCTTCAGTCATTGGAATATCTTGTGCTAATAGCTAGGTACTATAATGGTACCAGGGTACCATATTATATTGAGAGATTGAGGTACCCTGTGTTTATATTTAAATATCTAATTATGTTTCCATTTAATGAATAATTATAATGAGTAAAGATAAGTCAACAAATCATTGAATGTGAGCCTATTAGGATAGATAAGGCCTAGTTATTTCAATTAATAAAGAGGTAAAACATAAATGCTAATAATAAATATAATATTAGTGTTAATAATTAATAATAATAATAATAAGATTATGAAAATTTATTAAGTGTTTGGGTTGGCTAAGTATTGCTTGTGTATTTTACAACTATATGTATATTTTATCATCTGACTATTTTCACTATATATTGAGTTATTTGGTTTTAAGAGCACAATGAATTTATCCTTATTAGGCAACTCACCTCTTGCCGCTATATTTTTTAGAAAATAGAGAGATTGCCGATAACCTCAATGCACATAATTAATAGTGTGGAGTCTAACTAAGGCCAACAGATCAAATTGAGTACAATACTTTTAATTGTTATAGTTTGAGATGGTTATACTTCTACAAGTAATTTTGTAACTAATGAATATCATTTCCAAGACTAATGAAATTTTGGTAATTAATGATGTAATTGTAAAAAAATTTAGCTAAATTATGGTATAATAATAATAATTTTTTGAAATTGAAATTTCTGTATATAGTGTTATCAACCAACAAAAAAAAACTAAGATTGACTTTAATAGATAATCACAATGGAAGTTAAAAAATTTACTCTTATACCAATAATAAAATTAATTTAATTTTCAAAATTATAAAATCTTCAAGAACATTTGTTATTAATGAGAATAACAAATTTTGTTTTAACTTCCACATAAAGGCCGATTACAAAATCCTTATTCCTCATAATAATTCTTTTTTTTTCCTATCTTCCATTTTGTTTTTATTTTTGGAAAACAAAATTTTAATATATATATTTAAAAGTTATTGAACCATTATAATGCACTTCACAGTTACAATTACTTATTCATATATATAACATTTATGGTATGTTTGGTTGGGGTTTATTAATGGAATAGAATGGAATGTAATATTATTCTATCGTTTGGGACTGGAGTTTATAATGAAATGAAATATAATGAGATAGAAGAGGAGAGTTTCACGTTATATCTCATTTCATCTTAAACAGTATAAATGAAAAGCCTACGATTTGAGAGATTTAGGATGGATGTAAAATGATACAGAACTTTACACTATATTACGTTATAAACCCTTAATTTAAATAACATTTCACTATATTACATTATGAACCCTTCCATCCCTTCCAAACAACAATTTTTAATTATTATATCCATTTACATTTCATTTCATTATAAACAATTCCATTCTATTAAAAACCTTACATCTAACTAAATATATCCTTAGTGTTTATATTCATAAAAAAACATGACTAAACCTCTGTTTGATTTGGCTAGAGCTTTTGTCAATACAGCCTTTTCTATATATCTTTTTTATAAGAACTTTTCTAAGAAGTCAGTTGATTGTTTAGCTGTCATTTAAAAAAGAACTTTTTTGAAAGAGCTTCATGACCTTGTTTGGCAATCAGCTGATTGCATTAGATGTTAGCTGATTCTATCAGCTATTAGCTAATAGCTGATTATATCAGCTGATTGAACCAGTTGATTGCATTAGCTATTTTTCATTTGATGTTTGATAAAATTAGTTGTTTAGTATTGGCTGTTTATGTGTAAAATGACTTATGAGGACATAACTTTAAAAAAAATTATAAGAGTATGAATATTATATATCTTAGTATTTCGTTGAATATTCTTATAGAAATTTAGATTTTAGATATTAAATTCTACAAAATTATGTTTATAACTCTAATAAAAATTATAAGGATATGATTATTATATATCTTAGTATTTCGTTGAATATTCTTATAGGAATTTAGATTTTAGATATTAAATTCTACAAAAATTAAGTTTATAACTCTAATAAAAATCAAGGTTACCAAAAAATTGGATGAAACAGATATGTTTCAAACGTTTATGTTCCTATTTACATCCCTGCTCAAAGGCATTGGACTCAAAAGAATGCAGTGAGGAAACCAAACAAAAAGAATAGTAAGAAAATGTAACACAAATCAATGCCCTATATTTTGAAAGCTTTAGCTCAAGTTCAGGTTCTCAAGAACTGGAAGACCCTCAATTTCCATCACCAACATCAACAACTCCAGCTTCCATTTCCCCTTTTCCAGACTCATCCACAACAACTGCTTTAGGTTGAAGATTTGGAGCAGAAGGCTCAAGCACATGAAGGCTTGAGGTTAACCATGGATGATTAAGGTAGTCTCCTGCAGTTGGCCTCTTCTCAGGTGCAAAATTCAGCAAGGGAACAATGAATTCAGTCATAACAGTTGCATCTTGCTCATTAAAACTGTACTTCTCCATAAGCACTTTTGGTGATGCTGTCGCCTGCAACCAAATATAAAAGATTTCACTCCCGTTAAAACAAATTAATGTAGTAGCGGTAAG
>JAOSBP010000205.1:10030822-10046540 GCA_027563825.1 Erythroxylum mucronatum | reverse complement strand
TATAATTTAACATATGCATCAAATATAAGTAAAATTAAAAGAAGAGGAAAAACAAAAACCTGGAACTTCATTCAATCATCTACAGAAGGATACCCGCTATAACTACACTGACCTTAGTTATCATTTGATAGAAAATCATCATCATTGAGATGAGCCTCATTATCATTATCATTCAAATTTAATGCACCAGATAACATGTCAATGTTTTCCTAACTAAAATTATCTTCCAAGTCATTCACTTCTATCAAATTCGATTCCGCAGAAACCTAATCAGTTAGAAGATCGATATTACCAATAGATATTAGATTTGTTAAATTACTTGTACTATTAAGACTCCTAATAAATAATAAAATTTAATTATTAGAAAATTATAAGAAATTATATCAAAATTAATAATGATAATAACATATATTTCCCGAAGCTTTAAATTATAACGAACGAATACCAAATCATTCAATCTCTTGTGCTCCAATCTATTCCTTTTCTTGGAATGGATGAATTCAAATGTGTTCCAATTCCGTTCTCAACCCATTGCACTCATACATTGAATTAAAATCTAAACTGCAAACCTTTGCAATTTTGGAATACCACTTTCGAATTGATCCCACCAAGAAACTGTAAATCGTAAGATAACAAAAGTAGTGTTACAAACAAAATAAAGTGATAATTAATTTCTAACAAATAAGAAAAAAAGAAACAACTAATACCTGGAGAAAGTTTTGTTTTTTGTCGAATAGCAATTGGCAATCCAAAATCCCCAGAAGACAGCTTATAAAGCTCTATTTGTGAGCTTAAAAAAGTCTTGCATCATTTTATGGCCAACAATTATTGTAATAGTGAATAGCATTCCTCTAATGACTTCAGCTTTCTTTGTACAATCTTGTCTGCAATATACACTAGGATTCAAAAATGCCTCAGCTACAAATAAAGGAGAAGAAAGTTGTCTTTCCTATCTCTCATTGATAATTGAAAGATACGGTATATATAAAGAAGGCCTATGTTTCAGATTGGCCTTGATTGCTTCCTTTGCTCTTTCCATGACATTCAAAAAATAATTCATTGTTGACTTTTCTTCAGTATCAGCTAAGCAAAGCACCCTTACCAAAGGCACAAACTTGGAAAACAAATTGACATTGAGACCAAAATTCTCTATCTTCTAGTATAATGCTGGAAACCTCCAATCTAGCATTAGACCTAGCATGTTGAGATGCAATCCACTTATCACTTGTAAACATTTATCTTAACTATTTCTTCATCGAAACAAAAGACTGAAGTGATAAGAAATTTGTTACAATTCTTGTCACACCAGGACAACACAAATTCTTACCATTGGTAAATTCCTTTCTCATCAAATTCAAAACTCATGCACGATTATAGATAAACTTAGTCACCTTTTTTGTTTTCTGCATAGTCTCATCAATAATAGGAAAATACCTAGGATCCACTAAATTTTCCAGCATTAGGTCAATGCAATATGTAGCATAAAGAGTCCAAAAAAAGAATTATATCTATTATGTAGCCTTCTTCCTATCGTTTTATAAGCAGAATCATTGTCAGTAATGAACTAAACAATGTTTTCTAGCCCCACTTCATTCACAACTTCATCAAATATCTCAAATAAAGTATCAGTATTTCTATTAAGGTCAGATGTATCAATAGACTTCAAAAACATTGAGCTATTTGCAGAATAAACCAAAAAATTAATAATAGGCTCTAGTCTCCTATTTGTCCAACCATCACACATAATTAAACACACAAAAGTAGCCCAATTTACTCTTCTTTAAACCAAATAACTTTTAATTTCAGAAACTGAGTGACTTAAAAGTTTACCTCTTAAGTCATCAATCAAAGGAGCTTTGTATGTCAAACTGTAAGGGGCTATTGCATCCACTATAGGTTGATAATAGTAAGACTGGGAAGCATTGAATGATGAACCTGTATCATACCACCATTTAGCTACTGCCATATCGACATTAAGAGCCATTTCTCTTGATTGCATTACACTACGAATTGAAGGTTGAGCTCCAGGAATGGTTCGTGGTGTAAAAAAACTAGTCACTTGCCTTCTTCTTTCCTAACATCAAGTGCAAGTGTAACATTATCTTCTTGCTGAGCTTGGGATGGAATACTACCACTACTACTACCACCTTCAACATTTCCACAATCATCACGAAAACTAGCAAATGAAGTTCGACTACCAATTTCAAAATTCAACCTTTCCCTTCTATCTTTCTCATGCTGATATTCTTCAAGCAAAGTTTCATCTGCCACTTCACATCATGACTTACTTTTTTACATGGTTTCACATCTCCTTTAACCCTAGCTAAATGCTTCTTTAATCAAGTTATTCCTCTACCTTTCAAATGCTTGTTACAAAGCAAGCAAATAGTATGGTTTCTTATACTGGAAACCAATGCAACATGAGTCCAAGCTAGATCACTGTATCTTCCTAAAGTGGTTTGATCAGGAGTACTTAAACTTCCTTCCATTTATTTGTAAAATAAATGAATGCTTATATCAAAATAAAGAACGCATAATTTCATTACACAAATACGCATATCCATCTTATATAATATAACTCATACATCGTACACAATTTAATTTCATCGAACACAATTAACCTTAAGTCAAAAACTAACAATTCAATTAGTCAACAAACATAATTACCTAAAACATATATAAACAATTCTCATTTCCAACAAGCAAAAAAACATACATAAATAATTTCCATTTCCAACAATCACAAAACATATATAAACAATTTATATTTTTGATAATTCTATTTTCAACAATTTCGAACAATTTCAATTCAAAGTTTCAAAGATGAAGATCAAGTTAAAGGGTATGATTTACATAATCACAAAACATACACAAACAATTTCATTTCTAACAACCAATAATTTCAACCATCACAAATTGAAAATTCACAAAATAATGAAATATACATATACAATTTCAAATTTCAACAATTTCTAACAATTTTCATTTCTTAATTTCAACAATTTCCAACAATTTCATTTCTAACATTTTCCAACAATTTCAATTCAATCATCACATAACATACATAAAGAATTTCCATTTCCAACATTTTCCATTCCCAATAGTTTTCAACAATTCCATTTCCAACAATTTTGAACAATTTCAATTCAAAATTTCAAACGCCACAAAACATATATAAACAATTTCTATTTCCAAATTTTCAATAATTTTCTTTCCAACAACTAACAATTCCATTTCCAACAACTGACAATTTCAACCGTCACAAATTCATTTCCAACAATTTCAATTTAATAATTACAAAAACATACATAAACAATTTTCATTTCCGATATTTCCAACAATTTTCGTTACAAAACATACCAATAATTTCCATCACAAAACATACACAAATAACAAAATACAATGAATTTATTTTTCAAATTTAAGAGTAAAAAACACACTCAAAAAATAAAAAATCTTTTTTAGTTTTCAGATCTGGCATCGGGAGGCCAGTGGTGCGCTGGTGGGTGTTGTTGGGCAGTTGCTAGGGTTGCGGTGGTGGTTGCCAGATGGTCGGAGAGGGAGTGGTGGTAATTGGCGGTGACAGTGAAGAAGAGAGAGAGTGAAAGTGTGAGAGAGAAAATAATGAGAGGAAGAAGGAGAACGTTGGGTGTGGTGTGGGGGGGAGAGGGTGAGTGAGAGAGTGATTTTTTGAATAAGAGTGTGAATTTGTGAGATAGAAAATGAAGAGAGAAAATGAAAATGAAGATGATGTAACAGTGGTAACATTAGGGGAGGGGAGAAAATCGGGGTTTTTCAAGATTTTTTTTGGGCAAAAATATCCTTGAAGTTTTAAAATTTTCAGTATCAACTAGTATAGGACCGATATTTTGAATATCAGCCTGTACCAACTGAAATAGGCCAATATCATAGTAGGAGTTTTTGTACCATTTTCCGACCGACACGGCATGAATTTCCAAACTCTAGGAGAATCCCACAATATCAAAATAGTTTACAAATCAAAGAGGGCCTCAAGAGTCCAGTTAGGCCCACAAGACAAGTGACTTTTGAGTTTGACTACTAGTATTGTTATACTTATTTTGAGTTTGACTACCATTATATCTTCTTCTTTTTTTAAATCTTTTAGGACCCAGTCCGCTTTCCTCCAAGTCCTACTAGTCATTTGAATGATGGCTCTGAGAATGGCCGTCCGGAATCAAAAAAGGAAGAGTGGTAGAAGCTGGGACCGGGTTGCAGCCATTGAAGAGAGTTTAATACAAACAAAGTGTAATTCCATTTAGTTTTTTATTTTAAATTTAATAAATATTTTTATTTGGTTAAATTTTTTTAACGATTTTTTAGTTCTTATTTTTAACTATAATTTTATTTTGATGATTTTATGATTATTTATTTATTTATGTTAATAATTAAAATGTTAATTATTTAATAAATAAATTTACAAATTTCTATTTATTTTGAATAAATTATGAGGATTGTATTATTAGAATTTATTAGTAAGTGCCATACAAAATACTAAAACAATTTTACCTACATATAAAAATTAATTTAATTAAACTGTAATTCATATTAAATGTTTTATTATTATTAACACAAAAGGTCCAAACTATATTATTAATAATAATTGAATAAGAATTTATTTCCTTAAAAAATTAAAATTAAAAATGTGAAACAAATAGTCCTATTTTTATAATTATTATTTTTGAGTGTATATTAAGTATATTGTAAATTAGGCTTTTCAAAAAAAAATTAATAAATTTAACATGTTTCTATTTTTAACTTAAATCAACAAAGTACAAAAAGAACACCAGCCTAATTGAAATTTAAAATCTTTTAATTGACAAATATATGGAGGACAAGCTTGATCGGTTCAGGGTTGCAGCACCCTGTTTTAGTTAGACTGTTCCAACTTTATTTCTCTTAATTTGATCTATATATTTGTGTAGACTTCACATAAATAAGTAAATAAAATTTAATGGAACAAAATTGGAATGATTAACTGAAACAATGATCCGATCTCTTCGGTTCAACAACTCTTCTAAAGATATTTTGATAAGGCTACGAAGAGATCCGTGAGGTCCGGCACTGCCACCAGTGGGCTTGGTTGTTGGTACAGGTGAATGTTTCTTTTATTTTCGTTGATTAACGTAACACACAAAATTTCAGTGATGCATTAATCAAAGAGCTTACCATCTTTATTAAGGTTTTAACTCGACCATATTTGTAGCAGTAGTGATTTTTGGTAATTGTCAATTTAGTTTAATAGTTGCAACATAAAATATTACGATTCGAACATGACCAGAAAGGGATCCTCTTTGCTTTGGTTATGGGCAACGTTTTATGCATAGATTGTCCAAACTAGAAATAAGTGCACAAGACAATCTCAATGCAGAAACAAATCCAGTACATGTGATAATATGATTGTGTAAAGAGTTATATTGCTTAACATATAGATTGTAAAACAAAAACTAAAAAATTAAATCCTTGCAAAATTATTACGTACTAAAATGTGTATTAGTCATATGGTGAATGTTAAATTGAGAAAAAATTACATTGATGTACAAAATCTCGTTAGGGGTTCATTGAACACCTATATTTGTTCAAAAATGTACTTTTAGGTGTTTGATGCTATTTATCTATAAATACCATAAGTTTTTTTTTTCTGGATAAAGCGTATGTATAATATTTTGGCTATAAACATTATTGGGATAATGTCTCAAGCTTTCAAGATTCCTACTTTCACTATAACAGATATATGTTTTGGCTACACTTTTATTAGCGAGGACTTTATAATCGTTGCTAAAAGTTACCTTTTGGCAACAATACATAAATTCGTTGCAATAAGTCTGACATTTTGCGACGGTATTAAAACCATCAATAAATGAATATATTTTACGACGAATACTTCCTATTGTCGCAATACTTGTAAGTTTTACAACGATAACAGAATTTTGTCACCAACATGACAGATTTTGCGATGAATATAATTATCGATGCTAGTAGCCACGAAAAATTTAGTATATTTTGCGTCGATTATCTTGAATTGTCGTAAATGGTGTGAACAAAATGCAACATAAAAGGAATTTCATCGCCAATATGTAAGCATTTTGCAACGATTAGGTAAGTCGTCGTTAGATTTTGAGAATTTGGCGACGAATTGTTAATTTGTCGTGAAAAGTTGATTTTAAATATTTTCATAATTTCTTGGAGAATTTTGATGATTTTTTTGTATGTGATAATAATTTTAAAATTAATAATATTTGGAAGATAGTTTGTTAATGTTAAGTTTACTTAATAATCCAAGTTAAGGTTAATTATAATTAACATTTATATAATACTAGTTAAGCTATCTTTTGTTGTCAAATTGTTTCTAATGTTTTAAACATATTGTTGAAAAAACACATGGTAGGTTATTTAAAATTTGAAAAGTAAAAATATTTTGGACATAAAAAGATAATCACACCAAAAATTTTAATTTTAATATGATAAAAATATCATAAATTTAAGTTAACAACTATTCTTAATCACTATTATTTATTAATAATAAAATAAATATTTATAAAATATTGGAAATGGTAACAATTCTTACAGACATACAACAACAACAATAACAACAACATCTAGTATGAATCCCGTTGATATGTAGGATTGGGAGAGCTTTAATAGTAAGCAACCTTACCCCTAACTAGTAGAGAGTCTGTTTTCAAAATTCTTACAGATATAACAATAAATATAGTTACACGCTGATTCCATCGAGAAGGAAATTAAATAATTATTTTTTTGGATTCCAAGTGACATGAGAGTCGGTAAAGGCAAATAAGTTCCCTATGTTTGGATTTCCAAGAAGGTCCTTGCATGTTTGAAGGTATCAATTGAAAATGTCAAAGATCTTCCCTCAGGTCTTGGGTTATTGACACCCTCTTTCACTGTAACTAAACTAGTAGAAGATACAATAAATGAATCCCCAAATGTAGTATGGGTCACTGAATGAGATGAATTGCCAGTATGATGTGTTCCACCAAAGACACAATCAGTATATAACTTAGATAGCTAGTTTAGTCAAACCGTATAAGGCACCCAAATTGGAACAGATACATACCGAATTGAATAGACATAGTAATTGGAATCGATGACTTTTTCAAAACAACCAATTTCTCTAGTCTTTTATAGACTATCGTAACATTGTCAATGTCTTTATTTCCATCTATGTTCTCTTGAAGATTTAAGGAAGCTTTACAAAGAATATCATCTATAAAAGGCAAGTGATTATTAGTGTATGAAGAGGGTAGTTATCCTACATTGATTTTTTCTTCATTAGGGACATCTTTACCACATTTCTCCTAGCGGAACTCATTTCCACTATCAAAAACTAGTCGCCATGTTGACATTCCTCGATGAGTTAATGTTAATAGTTATATTCTGAAAAGTCAATTTAGTATAAAATTCATTATGTTAAATTAAATTCTCAATGATAAGTCAAAGTACAGCAATTTAGTAGTTATACATCTTCAATCTACCTATTAAGATGAAAGTTAGCCTTATTAAAATGAAAGTTATCCATTTACCCTTTATATCATATATAAATCTTAGAATTTAAAGTAGAGTACACATGACCATGTTCTTTATGTATAGAAATATAGTATTTTCTATATAAGGTTATATTACTATTATAATAAAAATGTGTAATTTTCAGTATGACCATGGCCACTTCTGAAAAGGACTATTTTTCCTTAACAAAAAAAAGAGTTAAATACTCTCACAGACATTTCATCAAATAGTTAGCAGACTTTCCTCTACAAAGCATTGAAGGTGGTAAAAAAAAGTCATAACATATATAACCTAGAAAGGAAGCCAATAAATCATCTTCCAAACACAAACAAATACAAAACCCATACATCAATTGTAGAAGAAAAACTCACAATAAACACCTAAACGTATTAGTAAAACAGAGAACAAGAAGGAGGGTTTGAAAATAAAAAAAGAAGAACAATACGAACACAAGTAAGGACGTTTCTTTGATGATGAAGACCACAACACATAGGACGAGCACAAGAGAGAGAATGATGGTAATTGGACCATAAACGAAGATGAATGTTGATGGCCAACACAAAGCGAAGAGATGTTTGTTTTCATCTTAATAACCTAGTGGAAAATGACGTTGTTTTTAAGGTAATCGGCGTCGTTTTCGATTAAGTCGGAACAAATATAGTACCATTTTGTGAGGATTTTAAAACTCGTTGGCAAATAGTTTTTCATTAAGTTAATTTTGATTGACCTTTTCCTAACATAATTATATATAATATATATTATATGTTACAGTATGAAATTTTTATATAATAATTAGATAATAATTATTAAATAGAGTAATATATATTAAATAAGATGTGCGCAAATTTATATATAATGTAATATTTCATAAATCATTTTACTAGTTATGATTATTATGTATACATTTATAATTCATTAAGCTAATTACCATATATGATAATAATAATAGTTTTTTTAATGAAAAATAAATTGCAATATAGTAAAAAATGTTAATCAATATTAAATATTAATATAGTATTTTAAAAAATAAAATTTAATATTATTAAAAATGACTTTAACAACAATTTCATTTCAAAGATTACAACATGATGTCAAAGTGTGTTGATTGTATAATTGTAAAAAAATTTACTGAATAAAAATGTCATTTATACTTTTTATTAATCTTATTTAATATATATGATGATTTCATAACTTTATGTGATCTCACAAAATTGTTGTTATTATCTATAATTTCTATGTTTTTGATATAATGGAACTTGGTAGAAACAAGGGAAAAAAGTGGCAACTATCGAAATTGATCCAACCCCACGACAATTACATCAATTTGACCTTATCGAACAACAATCACTGACTTCATCCACCAATGAAACCAGTCAGCAATAACTTCAATCTACCTCAACTAGTGTTAAGGGATCTTTGTGTTTGTTTATCTTTACCTCCTATAATTAGACTTAGGCTCAAATATATATTTACATGTTTATTGTGTTTTTTTTCTTATCATTATTCTTTTGTTGTAAGGTTCCAATACCGACATAAGAAAAAGAGGTAGAGGTATCACTAAAGGTTTTAAGTTGCAACACATGAGTGTTGCAATGAACAGTAAGTTGTCTGTGCATATTGACCCCAAGCAACGTTGTCTTGTTGATAAGTTCCAATTAGCAAAATTGTCTAGTAAGTTAGGGGTTGTTGTTAGAAATGAATTGCCTTGCCTTCAGCATGCCAAGCAATTGAAGGAAGATAACTTGCTACAAAATGCTTTGAAGAAAGTTTCGGTATTTTTTTAATTGAGTTAATTATATGCAATTTTATTTTACTTATTTAAAGATTAATTTAACTTTTATTTGTTGTTCTTAGATGAAGCTCAATATCATCGATATCGAGAACCCTAAAGTTCCAAGCTGTGTGAGATCAATGTTGAAAGAAAGGGTTGAAAGAAAGGGCGAAGAATCATCGTTATTGACTCCATAAATACTATAAGTCTTATTTCGTATAAGGAAGCAAGGAGACATGTTCCCGAATGGGTGACTCCAAAAAATTGGAGAGAAATGTGTGATTATTGGGCCTCTGTCAAGGTTAGGGTTTGTCTTTTTTATCTTCACATATGTTTCCATTAATTTTGTTACATAATTTAATGACTATTCCTTTTCTTTATTTAGGAAAAGTGTGAGAACGCCAAGATTAACAAAGGAAAAATGAAAACTCCTCACAACACCAGCCCCGAATCATTTGTTGTTGCATAAAAAGAATTTGTAAGTTCTTTGTTTATAAGTTATTATTATATCAGTAAATACAATATTATCTATTATGTTTCAATTTTTGTAATAAAACAGAGTTATAATCAACTATATGGAGAAGAGTGTGATAGGATCACACTCTACAAACTGGCACACTACAAGGAAGGTGAAGGGTGGACGTCTGAAGAAGAACATAATAATTACGTAAGTATAAAAAATTTAATTTTTAAGTTTATTTATTTATTTACTACTAACTAATAATATTTGAATTAAATCTTGATTTTGCGTTTTAAATTTTAGGATAAGATGTAGGAGTTGTTGAAAAGAATATTATCTGATAGAAATGAGCCAAACGTGGATGACATTTGTAACAATGTCCTTGGTACAAGATCAGGGTACATCAAAGTTCTTAGGTATGACCTTAAGCTAATTGGCTTATCATCATCACGGCTAGCATATTTAACGACATTTCAAAAGGATAACCAGTCGCTTAAGGCTCAGTTACAATGTAATGAAGAAAAGTCAGATTGAACAGAAGAAAAGTTAGAGCTGTAACATCCCGTTACCCATATTAAGGCAAAAACAGTAAATGAGAAATTACTGAGAAATTAGGAAACACATTTCATGCTCATGTATTACATGATATGCACATACACGCAAAATCGAATCTTTGTGCATAAAAATAATTGTACATGCATTCATTAGCAATTTCTGGGTAAAATTGTTTATATATGTGAGTATATTGAGAAATGAGGTTTTATGTGTCAAAAAATTGATTTGGAAAGTGTATTTGTTGATTTAGAATTTCTAGAATTTTTGGAGAAATTTTTGGAAATTGTTGGGTATTTTTGAACTAGGAAAATTGCCAAGTGGCAAAACAATTGTTAAATGGTAGTAAAAAAATTACTGTCCAATGGCAATGGAAATTTTGATAAATGACTTTAGGATTTATTGACAAGTGCCATTGAAAATTGGAGAAAAATTGGAGTAGAAATTGAAATTGATGGGACTGTTTGAATGAAAGAACCAATCAAATCCTTTAGGAGTGGACATGTACAATTATTTTTATGCACAAAGATTCGATTTGATTCTTCAAAAATCCATTCATGTTAAACCCAACCCTCTCATCTTTCATGCTACTCTTTCATCTTGGTTTCTCTTCCATTCTCACCAAAAACCTAAACCTATCAAGCTGTAAATGAAGATGATCGTGGGTTGTTGGTGAAGTTAGGGATTTTCGAATTTCTTCAAGATTTTGAAGAATTGGAAGCCAAATCAAGTAAGTAACTTATTGAATATCATGGGTTTTAGTTTAATGAAGCATTTGTGATGATATTTAGAGGTTAATTGCATGAAATGGTGTTTTGGGTATATGGGTGTCGTGAATAGTGAAGGGTGTGTAAAATTTCTTGCTTTATTGATGAGTAATGATTTATAGAAATATTATGGAGGTTGAATGATCATTGATAAGGAGTTTTGTATATGCTAGATTGTTGGTGAAGAAGTGAACATATATATATGTATATATTGATGTTTGTTTCATAGACATGCTAAATAATGGGTTAGGAGTTGTTTATGGTTGATTAATGTTGTATATGATGAGTAAGAAACTATAAGTTATGCTACACATGTTTTAAAGATGAATTGGTCGTGAAATGGATGTTTTAATGAGAATTGGAAGTTAATGAGTATAGAAATGCATCTATAACCTGTTTTTGTTAATGGTTGAGTGTAGAAATGAGTAAAAATGGAGTTGGGAATGGGGAGTAATGAGGTAGAAAAAAATGATCTTGGTATGAGTTGTGTTAGAATAAGATTTGGAAAAAATTTTTGATAGTTGAGCTGGGAAAATGGTGTAGCAACATAATCTTTGAATATGCTTTAGTCTTTTAGCCATAACTCCTTCTATAGTTGTTCAATTGAGGTGATTCTTGATTTGGATTAAACTAGAGGCATATTGCGACATTTCTTATAAAGATATTGAATTTAAACTTTGTATTTAGGAGTCCCAAATTTTAACATGAAATTAGGAACTGGGTGTGGCAAAAGTTGTGGATGAATGTGAATATTGTGTTATGTTTTGAGTGTGTGGGAATGTATTATGTTTTGGGTGTTTATGATCAAGTGGGGAATATGAAATGTGCATGGATGATGTTGAGTTGAAATTGGGTATATAATTGTAGAAGTTATCCCTAGAGATGATGAATTAAATGAGTTAGGAATTGGAAGTGAATGAATTATAATTGGTGTTTGAATGGTTATGGAGTGATAATTGCATAAGAATAGGTGAATTTGGGAAGATTAAGAGTATATGTGATGTTAGAATGGGTTTAGGATCTTTTGGAGGGGTTTTTGAAGATGAAAAATTTAGTAAACCTAAATGTTACACAGTCAAGTCGTGTAAATTCACATGGCCCGTGTGTTTTTGATGCAGAAAACACAATCTGATTCGAAAGACACACAGTCTGACCGTGAGATTCACGTTTATGAATGAAAGTGGGCCTGATTTGGTCATTGATTTTCGCATGTTTTGATTGTATTTAAAACAAATTGTACTGAGTTTTGACAAATTAGTGTTCTAGCATGCCACCTTTGCGGGGCAAATCTCGGATATCCCTCAGGATGTCAGATACGTGTCTTACGGGAGTCGGGTGCTACAAGAGTATACTGAAGAAAAAGTACAACGTAATGAACAAAAATTAGACTGTACTGAAAGAGAGTTGACCAAGTTTAAAAGATGGTCAAACAAATACTTGGATCAAAGTATGTATATAGTAGTGATGATGATGATGAGTCTTAGTTTGTACATAAATTTTTTGTTAACTTTTGTAATTAACACTTAATTACATTTTATTTTTATATAGAATGCATCTAATTTTTAATTATTTTTATTTTTATCTTTTGTGTACTTAATTATAATTCAAACAATGTTACCAACAATAATTTAAACAATGTTAATTATAATTCAAACAATGTTAAAAACAATAAGATGGATTTAAAATGTTATCAATAATTATAATTAACTGATAAATTGTTAATTAGAAAGTGTATTAAAAATAAAAATTCATCACCAAAACCTTTTAGCTATAATTACAAAATCGTCACCAATTTCTTTTAGCTACATTCCACAAAACGTTAACAATAATCTTTAGCTACGTTATGGAAAACATTGCTAAATATATTTTGCTATAAAAAATAAATCGTCGCTAAACATTATTACCTATTCCTACATTAATGAAGCTAATTACGTTTAGCGACGAAAAAATCGTCACAATAAGTCACTTACGACAACTTGCTTTCTCCTCGCCCATCCCTTTTTGTGACGAATCTATGATCGGAATATATTGGGTAATGATTTTGTGAAAAAGTCGCAGATAATTATTTGCTACTAAGATTTGGAAACCATTTATGCGTCAATTTTTTACTGATGCTAAATTTTTTTTTGACTAATTACTGTCTTTCAACGACAAAATTTTTCGTCGCCAAAAACATTTTATGATGTAGTGTCTGTGTAGATTCCTACTATATGTAGTTTTTTTTTCTTTTTTGACACTATTTCCAAATTCTTGCTTTGTGTAGGTTTCCTACCCTAGGGTTATACTACTATATAAATACCCTCTTGGGGGCTCTTTGTAACATCGTATTTGTGTACTCTTTATTAGTTCTGAGGTTTGTGTGTGTGAGAGAGAAAACACTTGTAATTTTTCTTTCTTTTACAAAGTGCATATTTTTGGGCACTCTACTTGATTGATTCCATTGCTTTCGCGACTATTAGCACCATAAACTGATATTAGAGCCAGGTTCATTTTGGTCAATCAAGTCTTGTCGCCATATCTCCTTCAACCAAATTTAACATCGACAAGTTCGACGGAAAAATTAGTATTACTATTTGGGAGGTCCAGATGCAAGTCGTTCTCACACAATATGGATTAAAGAAAGCTTTGCTTGGTAAGACAAAGAAACTTGCCAATATGTCAAACGAGGATTGAGAAGAGTTAGATGAAAAAATCTTGTCCACTATTTAGTTATGCTTGATGCTTGAAGTGCTCCGAGAAGTAGTCCATGAGATTTCCATTGTAGGACTTTGGTTAAAATTAAAGTCCCTTTATATGAAAAAGAGTCTATCCAACAAACTTTGTCTCAAAGAATGTTTCTTTACACTTAAGATGTCTGAAGGAACACCGGTCTCATCTCATCTTGATGAATTTAATTCCATTATTATTGATTTGGAAAATCTTTATGTTAAAATTGATGATGAGGATCAAGCAGTGCTTCTTGTTATTTCACTACTTCATTAATATAAGCACTCTAAAGAAATTATGCTTTATGGTAACCATGAAACTCTCTATTTAGAAGAAGTTAAATTTGCTTTGCTATCTAAAGAAAAGTTGAATGCTTCCATTGAGAAGGAGGTTGAGGGTTTAATGGTTAGAGGTAGCACTTTTGAGAAGGGAGAGAGCAGTAAGCGTCATAAGAAGTCTAAATCTAAGTCTAGAGGTAGAGATGCCAATATTACATGTAAATATTGTGAGAAAATCAGACACAAGGTCTCATATTGTTATAAATTGAAAAATAAACTCGAAAAAGAAGACAAGAACAAGGGTAATCAATCTGATTCTACCTCTAAGGCTACTGTGGATGATTCTAGTTTAGGAAGTGATGTTTTTTTGGTTATTCAAGGCGAACAAGTGTCCAAAGATGAATGGATCCTAGACACCGGTTACTTATGCAAATGATCAGGCTAGTACAAAGGAGAAGGTGGAGTTCGTCGTCTTTGTAACTCTCCTTAAGGAGACAGTGCCACTTACTTCTAAGTCTTATGAAACTAAGACTAATTCCACTATATAAGTTGATCCGCTGCCAGTGTAACCTGATTATGTGTTGGCTTGAGATCGTCCTAGGAGACAGACCCAATTGGTAGTGAGATTGTAGGAATATGATTGTGATCTCTTTATTTATGCTTTATTTGTTGCACAAGAAGTTGAAACTTATTCTGAATTAAATAATTATTTTGAGGCTATTGCTAATGCATATGTAGGGAATTGGAATGGTGCTATGTAGGAAGATGTTGAAAGTCTTCATAAGAACAACTTCTTATGTTTGTACATAAAAAGTGGTACATTAATTTATAGACAACTTCTGGGCATAATTGATATTAAATGTTGGGACCCAATCTCGAAACCGGATCCTAACCGGAAAAGCGGAACGGAAACGGAAAGCGAAGCAAAGAATGCGCGCGGAAACAAACGAAGGAAGCGAAAGTCATTTAGCGGAAGCAAAAACATAAGCGAAAACGAAGAATCGGACTTACAAAACGAAAGCAAATTGCTGATGAACAAAAAACGAAGCGGAAGAAACTTACAGACACGAAAAGCAGAACAAAGCAAAGATATCGAATTAAACTGAAACAAAAACGGAAGCAAATGGAAACAAAAGCGACATTCGAAAGCGCAAATCTTAGAAAACAATCACGTCGCGTTGGAAACCCTAAGACCAAACCAACCCGAAATCCGGTATAAATTTTTTTTCTCTTTCTTATTCCTTTCATTCCTTTCATCATTATTCAATCTCATACAAATCAAAACTAATCCATACAATTTCGCTTTTGGAAATTCATCCTCATTTAAAACGCAATTCATATAATCTTCTTAATCATGCAATACTCAATTTCATCTATAACCAAACTTATTCTAATTTTTATTTTTATTCTTTTCCATAAAACCGATTTTATCGAAAATCGGGCAACATAACGCCTGCATTTTACACAACCTAAAAATCTGCAATTAATTTTAAAAATTCACTTATATAAACAAATACCAAACCAAATCCACACCATTCATCGGACCTCCTGTCCAGAATCAAAGCATAAACAAACTCACATCTATACTTAGCACTTCAATAATTCTCAATCATAGTCAGAATCATCCATATCATAACCA
>JAOSBP010000205.1:10004072-10030722 GCA_027563825.1 Erythroxylum mucronatum | reverse complement strand
TATATGGCTACATTTTGTATGAAGACATCGAATTTCAATTCTGTCTCTAAGAATCCCAAAAGTTGTCATGAAGTTAATAATTTGGTGCAGTATGTTGGTGTATGAATGGGGAGTTCGTCTTCAGAATTTAGGGTCAAATTTGGGATTGATATAAATAGATTTAAGCAAAGTTTCCTTCTGGAAAGTTGTAGATCTTTCCTTTATCTTTCCAATGGTATATAGTATGAAAAATTTGGACATCGGAGTCAAAAGTTATGATCTTTACAAGTGGAGATGTTCTGGAGCAAAAATATGACGAAGTTACTGTTTATTCACTTTGTCTGATCACTGTTCATCCACTTCGTCTGATCACTATTCATCCACTTTGTCTTAGTACTGTTCATCTAAGACAGAGCAAAAATAAGACGAAGTTATTGTTCATCTTCTAACTTCTATTCTATTTTCGAGCCCTTAGAAGATAGAATTGGCCATCGAGATCTTCATAAAAGTTGTAGATCTCGCTGTCTTCTTTCAAATGGTTCAAAAATGAGATTGATCAGACATCTATAGGCAAAGTTATGACAATTTTCCCAACCTTATTTCGCCTGATGACATCACTTCGTCTCAAAAATGACGTCATATCATCTGATCCATTTTCGACCCCTCATGTGAAAGAATTTGCCTTCTACTTCTTATAAAAGTTGTAGATCTAGAAGTCCTCTTTCCAATGGTTTAAAAATGAAGTCAATCCGACATCTGTAGCAAAAGTTATGGCATTCGCACTGAGACATGTACATTACAAGTGAGGGAATAAACGTGTTGGAGTCTTTTGGCCATAACTTCTTCTCTAGATCTCCAAATGACCTGATTCTTGAACCATTGGATTTGTAAGATCTTTCTCTACATCTCCTCCAAAAATTGAAGCTATTTGAAATTTATGGAGAGAGATTAAGTGAAAAGAGTGAGACGGGCATAGTGAGTGTGTTCTTCAATAATATGAACTGGTGTTATCTCACTGAACATACTTCAGTATTTTGATGTTTTTTGGATCAGTAGAGGTCGAAATGAGATGATTTCTAATTCGTGGTGAACCAGAGACATGGAGCTACAAATGGTATGAAGGACTTGGAATCTGATTCAATCTTTAGGATGTTTAAAATTTATATGGAAGTTATGCATAGTAAACTGTGTTAGACAAGAACAGTCCAAAATGTTTGAAGTGTATCTTCTGAATCATTGAACCAAATGGAATGTTTTCTGTGGCATTAGAAGCGTAAGAAAATAGGGGAGATTCTTCTAGAAGAAAAGGTTATATCAGAATGTTCAAGGATATTTTTGGCAAGACACTTAAGTATAAAAGACATAAGACATAACTAGAAGGGAAAATGGAACAATTCTCAATCATTAAGGGCATAATTGGAAAAAAAAGTGTTGTCTTGCTTGTATAAGAAGAAGGAAACGTGAATGGGAGGATAAGCAGCAGTGATTTATGAAAATAAGTAAGAAAGAAAGAGAGAAAGAAGAGAACAAGCTAGGGTTTTAATCTCCTTAGCCTTCAAGAGAGATTTTGAAGTTGTTCAAGAAGAGAAAAAGCAAGAGGAAGAAAAGAGCTTCTATTTGAGCTAAAGATCTCTTCATTTGGGAAAGAATCAAGGTATGATCATTTGAATTTTTGGATTTTTGGAAGGGTTCTAGTTTATGGAGTTTAGAAAGATGCTTAGGTTTAAATATTCTAGAATCAATTTTAGTGATTTTACATTGTGGGATTTTTAAGTGGATCCCTATTGAAAGGGATTTTGTTTGTTTTAGGAAACCAAGAAAATCCTACCCAAGAACAAGGGGAAAGATAATTTTAACATGGAGTCTTGCAAGCAAACTTGGTGAGTAATATAGATATATGGTTATTGTGTAAATGGGAAATGTGCCTAAGTGTGTATATGTTGAATTGCTAAAGTATGAATGGGAATTTGATATTATGAGATCATATGAGGATAGAAAAGAGATGACGAGAAATTGATTTATGATATAGAGTAACTAAGTGTTCTTGAAGTGTAGCTTATAAATAAGCTAGACATATAAAAAGGGTAAAGATTGAAAGGAGCATTTAGATTGATCATGTACAAATGAAGTGCAAGTCTAAGTTCAATGAGACATGTATGAATTTTGAAATGGGAATGAGCATAATATGTGTTCTAAAACATACCAGGGATTGTCATTAAGCATGCATTGTACATAGTCCATTTATTATCCATGTGTACTTATTGATGAGTATGAAATGTGTGTTCTGCATACATGGGTTGTGCAGGGTAAGTGTCTGCGTTCAGGCGTTCCTAGACTTTGAAAGCAAATGCTAATCTGGAGCGTACTGTGAGTAGACCGAGATGGTCTCACTTCATTGTTTACTTTATTTGAATTTTGTATACATTGATCCTTGTATGATGAATGTGTATATGAATGTGATTAATTGTGTTGGATACCGGACAGAAAGTCCGATGATTGTGTTATATATGTGAGATATTGAAGTGATTGTCAAATGTTTTCTGAATGTGCAATTGCATGCGAGTGAAAGTGTAAATTCTTAACTACATGTTGAATGCCAGACTACAGTCCGATGACAAGTGAATATGACCGAATAAGAGCATGCAAATATGAGTGATGCATTTCATTTCATGAATGCATGAAACATGATGGAGTTATGACCAGAGTAGCCACCGATCAGAGCTTAAAGCTCAACGTTCAATGAGTCCTATATGGGACAGTTATCAATAAGCCCTACATGGGACAGTTATCAATGAGCCCTACATGGGACAGTTATCAATGAGCCCTATATGGGACAGTTCAGGCATTCGGTCACAATAGAGTAACAAAATGGAAAGTGAGTCCCATGCGCATTGCCTATGCATAATATGAAGGATTAAGTGTATTGAATGTGAACTAATGTGAAATGTGAAATAAAGTGAGATGTGTGTGAATTATGTGTTATGTGACTGGGTGAGCCATCGATGATGGTCACTCGTTGATTTCACAAAACTCACCCAAAATTTGCAAATATTTTCAGGAACTGAAGAATACCCCGTTAGGCCAGCGGGAGTATACATACATCATTCAAGTGAAAGATAGATGTCGGGATCAGTTCGCGTCTGCATTTGTGTTTTCTTATTTTGCACTGAATTGTAAATTTTGCATCTTTCTGTATAAATTTGTATTTCGAATTGACTCAAATGTATTGTGTTTGTGAAAGGGTCTAATGGTTATTGAAAAATTCTGTTGATGGTTTTTCGTTAAGTGACAATGTTTATAAATAAATGTGGGCCCAATTTGAGTAATGATTTCTGCAAAATGTATTTTTTATATAATTTTTCTTTATTCGACATATTGCATATTTTCGGGCTCTCTTCATCTCGTGAGTTTTTCTTCTGACAGTCGAGTTTCCCACGTAAAATTTCTTTTTATCTTTCTACTGTTTTTTCTTTATTTACTTGGTTGGTTCCATTACTTCAGCCACTACTAGCATCACAAACATCCTTCCACTTAATAAACGGTACTTTTTCTACTCCTGTACCCTCTTTCTTCTACCCCAGGCAAGTGGAGTTGATTAGTTGTTTAAGATCCAAGCATAAATTAGAAGAACCAGAAATAAATGTTATTACATTAGGCGACTTGCTGAACTACACAACGAGGCAAAGAAACTGCCTTATACTAAGCACCAACTCAACCATACATTATTTATTAAAACGTAGTCCAGTGCCTGCACTCGCCCTTTTTTGGTTTATGAAAGATAGTACAGAGGATTTGGGACCTTGAAGATCCTCTTAGCCATTGGATAACCCACCAAGTCACTCCACTGATCTCCAGAGCACCCATGAAGCTTATACCCTTCCTTCACCAACTCTTCTCTTCTCCTGGATTTGAAGACTAATGCCGTATCGTTGGTCTCGGTAGTATTCCTAGACAAGCAATGGTATACATCACATAAACCCAAGATGAATATAGTCATTTAAGTCTAGACATTTTAGTCTTAAAAAGAAGAAATCGCTTAATTACCTCAATATCAGCCTTCTCCAGTGGCTATATCCAGTCTTTAGAAGATTCTGCGCTGTGACAGTCCTTTGACTTTCAGTCCTCCCAGTTAACAAAATTATAGTAAAACCCAGTTGCTGCAATTTCTTGTAAAACCTCAGGCTTACTGGCAAAAGTGTTGCCTCGCCTAATGCCACCCACTCATTCCATCCACTAGTAGGTAATGAACTGTTGTACAAAAACTCGTTAAAATAAACATCTTCATCTACGTAATTACATAAATTACGCTATACAAAACTCTAAACAAGAAAGAATCAACTTTAAAAAAGTTTTCGGATGTAATCTGTTTGTGCTATGTACCCATTTCTCAGCCCCAGTTCACCCAATCGGGCATTACGTATTTTTATCTTATTTCAGGTGGGCATGTGAGTCCTGTCGTAGTATTCCCCACCTGATTCCCTCAATAAACTCATAAATGTATTAGAAGAGTCATAAGCAAGTAAAAGCAAGTTTGGCATTACAGTCCACGTTACCCGTAACCATAGAGCTTGTAGTATGGCAGGTTAGAGATGAGGGTCTCGTCGACGTCAAAGATCCATGCATCCTTTCCATCAGAACCAACCTCGACGGTCGCAGCGTAGGCCAACATGTTGCCAAAAGCAACCTCGGAGTCAGAAAGGAACTTGTCGCCGTTCATGTACTTCTCCACGTAGCTGGCACATGAGGAAGGGACTAAGGACCACTTACCGGAGTTGTTGGTCTCCACGGATAACCTCCAACTTTCGCAGTAGAGGTCGTTGTCGCCAACGCTACGGTCGCTGGGGATTCGGATGAAAGATTGAGAAATAATGGCAGGGAGGGAGCAAAGGAGGAAGGCGAGAGAGAGTAGAGCTTTAGAGGCAGCCATTGGATAGTTGGAGGAGAGGAGAAGATAGGCTTTTCTGCCTAAATTTTCGAGTTCATCAGTGGCTACATATAAGCTCCAGGCCATGAAACGCAGTAATTATTGTGGGGACTTTCCCCACCAGTAATTTAAGCGTATTTGTTACACGTATAAGCTCAACAAAGATCTTCTATACGTATTATACTTAAATATATATCAATTTTAACCCCCAAGGCTGTGGTGGAGTGGTAAAGGGCTCTTTCATTCTTAACTAAGTTCTCAAGTTTGAGTTTTGAGTACGGTGTTATCTTAAATTCTTGTCAGGGAGAGATGAGTCACCTAAAAGGTTCCCATATAGGCTCGACTTTTGATTTAGTCGGAACTTATAATACCTAGCTATTTTTGGGAATTAAAGGGTATCTATACTATATAGGTTTTATTATGAATGGTTAAGATATGTAAGTGGATATTGTTAAAGTTAGAATTTGGAGGGAAAAATTGGAAATGTATATTGCATATATGTTTTATTATGAATGGTTAATATATGTAAATGCATATTGTTAAAGTTAGAATTTGGAGGGAAAATTGAAAATGTATATTGCAGGACAACATTTTGTAAGAGGAAAGAGGAAAAGATATAACAGGTGAATATTTAAATTGGATTAACCAAAGTGGAAGGGAAAAACTAACAATCCAAACAGATAAGGTAAATTTCGTTATAATATTTTAGTAAAAAATATAGCAACTACAAAATTTGATATGAATTAAAGTAAATCAATGAAAATTTAAACAGAAATTTCTAAGGTAGAAAACAACCAATAAGTATGTGAATTAAAAAGAAAATTTTGACTGAGCAAATAGAAGGAGAATAAAAGATCGGCAATACAAGACAAAATTAAGGAGAAACATAGTTCAACAATAGTTATCAACAAATAGTAAAAAACACAGTGAAATAACAACAAGAATAGTTTGTATGTACGTTGGGATTATAGTCATCTGAGCACTAAGGATCAATAAATAGTAAAAAAGATAGGGAAATAATAGCAAAAGGAGTTTGAAAGTGCATTGGGATTATAAGCATTTGATATATAATAAACTTTGGCGATTATCTTATTAATCGGTAATCCTTAGATTGTGGAATGGAATATCTTTAATGCCTGGAATTTGATAAATAAAGTATTTAGTGATGATTGTGAAAGATGCATGTTTCATAGTTGCAATTTCTGGAGGAGTAGGCTTGATGTAGCATATAAAAAGTCTGCCATGCAGATTTCGTGAGAGAACCAAAGATCTATTCACTAGACGCTTTAGGAAGAAGGGTTATATCCTTTTGGCTATGTAACTCGAGACCTACAAGATCAGCAACTACGTCGACATCAAGGTTAATGGCGCCATTCACAAGGGCATGCCTCACAAGTTCTACCATGGTCGCACTGGTAGCGTCTGGAACGTCACCAAGCGAGCTGTTGGTGTCGAGATCAATAAGCCAAATGCAATTCTCTACAAAGCGACATTTGCTTCTTCTATTTACCGTCTCTAAAAGTAGAGAAACTCACGTAAATTTTCCAACCATGAAGAAGGGAAGTATTAGTTAGTTGATAGGATCATTAACTGGATCAAATCTGTTTTAATTGCAAAAAAAATTTTTAGCTCGCTCTATCTTCTAATATGAAAAGTAGATGGAATCTTTAATTTGGTTTTCCTTGTAACTATAACTGGTTAATTTTCTTTACTTATTTTACCTCTGTGTAGAGTATTTACTTGAACTCATTGCTTAAGCTGCTTTAAATAAGCAAAAACAATCGGGCATATATGAAAGATATACTCATTTTCGATTAGAATTAACATAACTGTTAATTCTGTAGTTTAAAACTCGCCAAGCCAAAATATTAAAAAGATCCAAAAAGGAAAAGAAAATTGATATTGCAAAACGTCTATAAACAATATGTTGCAAATGCTTATTTATTCTCAATCTAAAAGATCTCAGAGGTTTGTGAAGTTAAGGATTAAAATAGAAAAGAAGCCTTGAGCTTGCCGGTCTAGCTGGTTGATACATGTCTATAATAGTGGCACATTGTCTTTGCTTTGTTCATCTCATCTTTTCCTATTTCTTCATACCTATCTGTCTTTTATATATGTATTAGAGAAGATGGTCTAAGCAAATTAAAGACTTAAGATCATAAATAAGTACATCATAGGTGACTTGTGGATCTAAAACAAAACTTGTTCTCTTGGGCAGGATATGAAGTAATCCTAATTATCATATAAACACAGTAGTAAGCTTGGCAAATGTCAACTACTTTAGATTTAACCAAGAGGAAATAGTCGGGAAGTTGGATCACCAAGTTGAACACTGTTGAAATTGGAAGCACAAATTATTTATTACATATTTGTACTTTCTCCTATTGATTATCTTAGGTTTTTTTATAGAGAGTTTCAACTTTTCGTTTCATTTGCCTGCAGTATGTACAGATATAGGTTTTTTCTTCTTTTCGTATATTTTTGTTTGATTTAAGACTTAGATGCATATTTTTATCTCCAAACCTTCAACTGAATTATAATTCAATCCTAAACAATCTTAAAATTTTAATTTAAATCAACATTTAATTATACATTTAAATTTGGTAGCACCATAAACCTTTAAAGTAATATATGATTTTAGTTATAAAAAAACAATTGTTATCACTCAAAATGTGAAAAAGGAAAATGATTAAATTTCAAAGTAAAAGTTTGGAAAAGCACTCAACCATTCTCGATTTTTATTATCCATAAGTTGAGATCTTTGTTCTAGCTCCTTTAACATTCTAGAGTATACGTTTCCATCAAAATTTGTTAAGTATGAGTTTATAAATAATATATACATTTGAAAAGAAATATCAAAATATTATGGATGCAATATTATATTTTTATTTATAATATAAAATTACGTGCAATATAATATTTCCAGGCAATTAGCTTTTTGGACAAACAACAAATTCAAATCATTTAGATGTTTAAATAAATAATGCAAAATGGCGATGTTTATAGCAAGGAATAAATTGGAATTTAGTTTTAGGTGGTGCTTTGTAAATGTAATGTAATGGAATAAGGTAAAGTTTGCCAACCAATAGTCAAGTCTATTTTGGAGGGACACAGTTAGCTATTACGCATAAAAAACTCAATAAAAATTTCATTAAGACTCAGAGTTTAAATTTTTTTTAAAATATATAATGTTAGTCACACAGAGAGATTATTTCTAATAGACTCGCTAAAAAATTAAAAACGATTAAAAAATCAAATCAAATCAAATTAATTGACATTTTGCCCTCACTGTGTAGGCTTTTAGTTGCTGTAATTGAACCTATAATGACTCAGGCACAACTGTTAATGGTAAGTAGATATCTGAAACAAGAACTCTAGTTCTTGGTATACCATTCCGTACGACAAGAAGTAGAAGTTGTTTTGATTTACAACCTTATAAAAAGTATTTATGTGTGTGTAAAATTATCAAAGTGCACAATCATTGATCAAACCTAAAATGCATGACCAAATATACCCTAGGCCACAGGTCACTATGTCTATCTTGTTGAACTCTTTAGACAAAGCAAAGGACAATCAATAACACCGATATGATCTCACTTATAAAAGTATATCTCTTTCTCTTTTCTTCATCTCCTTTAAATAACTATTCAAGAATAAATCATGAATGACGGCATACAACTTTTCTTTGAAGGACAAAACATAATGTTCTGCTAGTCTCAATTAATCTTAATCTATACTGGATTCAAAATTTTCAAATTGACATAAGTACACATAAAACAATAATATGATAAATCCTTGAGTACTAACTATATGAGTGTCTTCAATAGCTGTCCAAGCAAACTTTGCTATGGGATGCTTTTCATACAAGGGTTGTTTGATCTTGCCAAGTGATGCATTTAATTTAACAATAGAAAATAATTAGGATTGCTGACAATTCCAAACTTACACATAAGAGCACCAATTAAAGGCAATATCTTACTACGAATGCTGTCAGGAATGCTTCCTAACTGAAGAATTTTTTATGCAAATCTTTATTCTGAAGAAAACAAATAAATGTATGAATTCAAACCTATCTAAACAATCATATACACAAGTGATTTCAAATGTCATAATTAAAATACCATAACAACACCAACAATCTAAAGTTATATTTTGTTAGCTTAATATTAGCAATTTAGGTACAACTAGTAAAGAGCAATAATAGGTACACAAAAAGCTAGGAAATATTTGGCGTGGTACCTCTTTAAGAAAAGTTATTTCAGACTCTAATAATCCTATTTTTCAATTCCAAACCAAAAAGAAAAGGAAACTCAATACAAGATTAAAGAAGTAAATTGCTAAAACAATAGTTTCTAGCATTCAACAACCCCATTTGATGAGAAAACTCATAGTAGAATGCATACCCATATAATCATATACACAGAAATAACATACACTCCGATATCCATATTTAGCTCTCTGTGGGTCATATTTATGGTTCAAAATGAAGCTGTATGCATTTCGATGTTCAAGATATTCAACCAGGCTAGAGAAAAGAACCTATCGTATCCAGATCGACTTACTAAATGGCATTTGAATCATCCCTAAATAGAATGAATCAATATACTAAAAGACAGTACAAGAAACAAATAAAATAAATAAACAAAGGCATAATAGAACTCCTACTCAGGACTGAGGGGTTATCAAAAGAATTTCTGGATGAACATTATAAAATCATTGAAGATAATTCTATGAAAGAATACAATCAAGAAAGGGTGAGAGCTTAGAGTTGGATATACTTCACCCGTTACTAGACACATCATCCTTATAAGCTAAAACATTAATGGCATGCTCAAAAATGGAAGTAACCTTTTCACTCATTTGGATATTATGAACAGAGAAACTTCACAAATTAGTGAACATTTAAGACAATAAAATAAAAGTTAGTAGAAGATGGCATTACATCTTCATAATGTAGAAAATAAAGAGGAAAGGGAGAACAAAGTAGGGGGAACTTCAAATCACCAAAATGCATATCTAACATTGGATCAAACTTCAAATCAGCCTGTTAAAAACCTCCTATACTATATTTAGTTATCAACAAAGTACAATTAATAAGTCATATATTAAATCACATAGGCAAAGCTTGCTTTACTGCAAAAGGAAAATTTGCAAAACATTTACCTACGTAAAATATATAATCTAAGGTGCCAATAAAATCTCCTGTGTGGTTTATAAACAAAGGTTCATTGGTCGTGGGATCCATTCTTCTCCTCTGCTCCTCTAAATCAAAACCAAGTCTTGGCTTGCAAAAGATGAATATGCATTAACTTGCAACAAACTCATGTCATAATCAGCATAAAATATAGCAAGCCAAAATAAACCATCAATCTCATCCATGCTTCCATCACTGTCGTGTTTTGTAAGTTTTTCTTTTTGTTCTCACCAAAAAGGCCCATATATGACAATATTGAAAACATTTTCAACATATCTCAGTAAAGATGTTAGCTATTAACATTTTGAATCACATCGCTACTTTTCTATCTAAACCCAACATTTCAAAACTACTTTAAACACTAACTAAATGCAAATTGATACAGTTAAAACTTGTCAAGATTCATAATGAATTTTAACAACTAATTAAATGAAAAGGCATAAAACAAAACCTGTTTAAGGTGGTAGTCTAAAAAAATATAATATCAATGATGGAAAGAACACTAAAAATGAAAAGTACAACTTTCAAGTGTCTAAGAAGATAACAGAGACAAATCTAAGGAAATACTCAAAGCTGCAAAAAAATATGAACTTACCATGGGCGGTTGATGTGTCAGTTTTTTGTGATGGCTTAAGATGCCAAGAGGATCTACCACCAGATTTGGATGCAGGGGATCCACCTTTCTCATAGCAAGAAGTGCATAAGGAGCACTGTCAAAAGGTTCAACTTCATATTTACCAAGGAACATGCGTTATTATAGCAAACAAATATATAATTAACATATGCTAATTTTTATTCGAATGGTAAATGGACCTTCTAAGAACTCAATTAAAATCCCCACAAACCAATATGAGGATATCTGCACTGGCAGCTATTTTCTCCTTTCCTTTCAAGAGTGTAAGAACATGGTTTTAAAATCATGTAAAGATAGATCAAGCCCACATTTTCATCCATTAAGTAAAGAAAGCTTAAAAAGTAAGATGAATGCCTATCAAAATTTGACATCCTTCAAATCTACTTGGGCATTTACACGTGTATTTTTAAAATCAAGCAAAGATAGATCAAGCCCACATTTTCATCCATTAAGTAAAGAAAGCTTAAAAAGTAAGTTGAATACCTGTCAAAGTTTGACATCCTTCAGATCTACTTGGGCATTTACACGTGTATTAGCCTATTCATGACAACAAAATAACCATTAATTGGAGTTAATATCCATAGGAGAGTGAAAAAGAAGAAAAGGAAATGAAACATGAGAATTGTAAGGGAAAAAAGAAACAGAATCAGAAAAGAAACATGAGATGCTATAACCTTAACATGCAAACCGCAAAGGATTAGATAGAAGCAACATTAATTATTAACAAATTACTTCTGAATTAGAGTAGGATGAAAACAAAATAGGTTTTCAACTTCAGAAGACAAGGAGATGCTCTGACAAGATTATAGAAGGTCATTGGGCATTTCATTGAATGATTAAATCATCAGCTATGTAGTTTAATCATAATAAAATAACTCACAAAGCAGAGAAGCTATCTTTGCCCAAGGTTATCAGCTTCTTGATTACCAAATTTGGCTTCCAAAACAACAATGAGTGCAACGTTGTCCTGCAAGCAGAAGAAAATATCCATAAGACTACTTGGATAATGAAAAACATATAACTTTATATGCAGATACACATCTGTAACAAACTCAACTGCAAGAATCCTACCTTATCCAATATACTCAAAGCAATTTTCCTCTAGGCGCTTGGAACCACAACATCAATTAAAGACTGTAGAGCTTTATTAAATTCAACCTAAATACAAATAGTATCAACACTAAAAAACAAAAGATAAAGTATATGCAAATGTCCAATTAAAAGAAGGAAACCAATAGAACCTCATTTTTTTGACATGTGAAAGTCCATCCTTATGAAAAAAGGTGGCACAACCATCAATTGTATGGGTTTTCCTATTGTAAACCTACAATTACGAACATGAGTTAATATAATATGTATCTGATATATATAGCTACCAATTAATAAATGTTATCAAATAACCTCATTGGTTTTTTTATATAGCTTGATAACCATGTTTGTCCAATAGCATTTATAGGACCTTTTCCTTCCTCTTTCTTTCCCTGATCTTTAGCTACTCCTTGAATCATTTCCTTAAAGAATTTACAATCTAAAAGAAAGTAATAAATGAACCCTGTGATGAGAAATATTAGAAAAAAAGTTATACGAGATATAGAGGCAGAAAGCATGCGAATGAGAAAAATCCTTAGCACAAGGTTCAGTACTACAGATGATAAGACTTTAATCTCACTTTAAAACATGATTTGAAAAATTGAAGTTGATAAAACAAATAAACACAAAAGAAATCTGTGACACTTTCTCTGGTTCCCATAAGCCCCACATAAGTACTAAGCAAATAGGATTTAATAAATGTTCCACCTCAGGAAATTCTCCACAGAATTTCATTAGTTGGGAAACTTATGACCTATCCACTAGGATAACGACTTTGAATAGGAGTACTAGGCACTCCTGCTACTTTCTCTCATTTCCTTAATGCATGACAAGTGATGCCATCATTTTTGTTAAAATTATTACACCTTACATATGTTAGAGGAGGTATATCCCACAACAGCTTGAGGATAGAATAAAGATCTACAAAATTTCATTGAATAAAAGCTAAAGAAATTATAGGTAAAAGTGAAAATGAACTCTATACAACACGACCATATAGAGATATTAGTAGACATAGAAACTATGAAAATGAAGGATATACTCTCAATCGAAGCAAATCTAATGTAGAAAAGCTCATCCTTTAATTCCCCATCAGCAAAATCAATAGCATGCCACAGGCATGATTTATCATTTGCATGATGCTCTTGCACATTAATTGATGGTAGAACTTAAATATGCACAGACAGACATTATGTCAATAATACAATGAAGTACGGAATAAAAAATTGAAAAAAAAGAAGAAGAATTGGTCACATTGAATTGTAACTTGAATCATAACAATAGTTTTGATTATATTGAGCATACAAGATTAAGCATTAAAAAATAAAAAAACAAATGACATCAAATATAGCATTGTTAAAAATTTCTAGTAGTAGCACCCAAACAGAAGTTAAACCAAAGATCATGATAAATTAATGGAAAACAAATTACTCACTCGCGTGTTCATGTAAAAACAAAAACACAAACATAGAGAGAGAAGAGAGAGACAGACAGACCAAGATGGTGAGCGCAGATCATGAGTCTTATATTTACCTATGAAAAGTCGGACTTTCCCAGACTCCTTGTGTTTCAACATATTCATATTGCCAACGCATCTCTCTTTCTACTAATTTCCTTCCTTATCAAATCGATACAGTCTTCGTTTACATTTTTGAAGAAGATAAACAAATTAAAAAAGAACAATCACATAGACATTAATTGAGAACTAAATGAAAACCTATTGCATGCGATAGGAAACGTGAATCAAAAACCTAGAAAATAGAGTTTAGAGAACGAATATGCAGATACTACTCATAGGTCAAGAATCATATCTTTTTCTTCTTCTCCTGTGGTTACGACGACCTCTTCTAGTTTAATGATCGGAGAGATTTAAACACTAGTGTCCTCATCATCGGCAATCGTCTTGTTCTCTTACTCTTCCCACTCTTTGCTCTATTGTTCTGGCTCATTAGCTATAGTTGTAGTTGTAGTACTTGCCATTTTTGCAGTTTTTGGTTCTTCTTCACTACAGAGATCGAACAATCGAGAAACAGAGAGAAAATTGAGACAAAGGATCTTGGTGTCTCTTTTCCCATTTGTAACATTCTTTGGTTTTTTAATGTGAATTATGGCCTACTTTTTTCAAAGTGATGTGATTGACATCATTTGATGGGAAGAACATTTGATGTTAAGTATTACCAATTTCCAAGACCTGAACTGAACAAATATTTAAATACTTAATGAAACTTAGTCAGTTTTGTTCTAATTTCAGCCACAAGTTTCAACAACATCCAATCCCTCATGATTCGTGCATGCTGAGAAAAATATTGGTTTCAATTTATTGAGAGAGAAGCATAGAAGAGGAGGACGACTGCATCGTTCAACGATGGGAGTAAACTGGGGCCGTTAGATTAGGACACATAGGCACGATGACGACGATCTTCATTTGCGCTTAGTATATAATACTAGTCGGTGGTCACTAATGGGAATTTGAAAATATATAATGCCCAATTGCTTAGGTTGTCTTAGATATATGAAAAGTTCATGATAATCTTGGATTTTTGTTACGGTCATCAACAAGAACATCTGGGGTCAACGTCAATTTTGGTTCAGTTTCTTTGAATCTTTTTTCCAGACACAGTCTAAGTCTTCAGGATGAAACAAGAATGCCTTATGAAAATATACAAAATCAACATATGTTAGCGGAGGTTAGGTTGGGGAGGAATAGGAGTTTAATTTGACGTGCAAGGAAAAAATAAAATAATTGAAGAAGTATTGGTGCAGTTCATAAAAAACTAAGCCTTTATGATTGAGTTAGGTGAATTCTATAGGAAAGAGACATAAAAAAAAGCATTTTATAACGGTAGTAACGGAGTATAAAAATCACGATCTTCTTCTGTTTCAAAAATGTTGACTGAACAAATAATAAGGGTGAAGATTTTATTGGAATAAAATTGTTTGAAAATGTTTAATATTAAATAACACTAGATGTGGCAATCTATTGATAATGAATGAATGAATGGTTTTTAACAAGTCAACTAAGATTGCTAATGAATGAGTGAATGGTTCTTAACAAGTCAACTAATGTAATATGCAGCTTACAAAGGATGGACGATCAATGTAGACTATTTCTCTTTATGTTCATCAAGGTGCCACGTTTAATAAATATCTATCGGTAAAGTTTTAATTGCTGATTCTTTTTCAATCAGTTTATTGACTTAGTAACTAAGGTTGATTCTTGGTATAAAGAAACAGTGAAATGCAATGCTCTCCAAACCCTATTCCTATTAGTTTCAGGAGGGAGTTGATTAGTTTCAGGAGGGAGTTGATGGGAAGAGTTATTAATTGGTGATAGCATGAGAGACTGGAGAGAGAAGTGGGAAGAGGAGGACAATTTACTATTCCTTTAGTACACAATCTCTAAGTCTCTTTTCCCAACATTCTTTGATTTTTGTGTGTGAAATATTGCCAAAGAGAGATTAGAGAGAGAAGCAGAGATTAGGAGAGTTAGAGAAGAGGAGGAGGAGAGAGATTGATTGATTTATCAATTAGGTGATAGGTTTCTCAGTCAATGTAGAGACTACCAAAATTTATTACGTGTAAGATAATACTTAACGAACTAAAAGAGTGATATGATTTTTTACCTAGAAGGAAGGACACGACAACTTGCACATCAAAGTCACCCTCTCATTGGCGTCTATTTGCTAAACAAGTCCCAATTTGTCGGTTACTAGAGCTTATGACCTATATTTTACATTAAACTTACAATGTTACTAGCATAGATTGAGATTAATATATTGGAAGAAGCTATAATATGAAGGTATCATTTCCTTTACTTCTTTAGTTTTAGAGAGCGTATAATCATTAGGAACATATGAAGATAAGACAAAACAAAGAATGAAGACTATAAAATATGGCTTCTTGGCGGTGGTACTCTGGTGGGCTTGTGCTTCAATTAACAGGGTTCTAAAAGCCTTGGATGAGTTTATTGACTTTATTGCTTTTCTTATTATAACTTGCGTCCAAATTCACAAAATCGTATAACAGGATGAAATTTCTACCTAGTTGTAGAATTCTTCGTTTTAGTTTAATTCCTTTATGTCGATCTTCCTATGGAATTGTCAAGGGGCAGGGGGTCTCGGTTTCAGACAATCCTGCGTAATTACATTAGTAATTACAAACTTGGTATCCTAGTTTTGTTGGATACCCGTATTAGTGGGGATAAGGCAGTCGCAGTAGACACCAAGTTGGGGTTCGATTACTCGATTCGAGTTGAAGCCGAAGGCTTTTCTGGCAAGATTTGGCTATTATGGAAGGCTGACTTTGATGTCTCAGTAGTAATAGCCCATTGCCAATTTATTCACACCACAATCAAACATGCTTCAAGCCCCTTCGGTTTTACAGTAATCTATGCTAGCCCTCAAAGCCCGTCTCAAAATCTTCTCTGGCTAATTCTCTACTGGATAGGGCAATCTAACCAAAGGCCCTGGCTTGTAAGAGGAGATTTTAATGTTAAATTGGAACTTTCAGACAAACGAGGTGGAGCCCAGTCCGTAAGGGTGGTGAATAAACAATTTCAAGATTAGGTGCACAGGAGAGGGCTTCATGACCTGGGTTATGTCAAATCCAAGTTTACGTGGCATCGAGGAGTGGTCCAGGCCAGACTGGACAGAGTTTTTACTTCGACGGCTTGGATACAAGCTTACCTCAAATGGTGAATTATCACCTTCCTTTTCTTGGATCAGATCATCGACCCATGTTGATTCAATTACACAAACCACCTCCAAGAATGCTAGGACCCCTAAAGTTTCGATTACAAAATACATGGCTAACGCATCTGGATTTTGAGGATGTAGTAGTGAAGCATTGGATACCTGAGGTGGAAACGATGAGCTAGTCTTTAGCCAAATTTTCCATGTGTCTCACAAGATGGAATAAATCAGATTTTAGAAATATTTTCTCTCGGAAAAAAAGATTGCTAGCACGTTTAGAGGGCATTCAGCGGACCATGGAGGTCGGCCCATTAGATTCACTCTTAGATTTGGAGGATGAGCTGAGTGGGGAACTTCTGCAAATCCTGTGTGAGGAGGAAATTTATTGGCATCAGAAAGCCCTGTGTGACTGGATTTTATAGGGTGATAGGAATACGAAATATTACCACACCCTCACTTTGGCTTGAAGAAAGAAGCTAAAGGTTGAGCGACTTTTTGACCCCACTGGAACTCTAATTTTGGACCCAGTGAAATTGGGCCTTGTAGCCAGGACTGTCTTTGTCCAACTTTATACAAATGAGGATAGAACTGCCCACAATTTTTTTGCTATCCAGAGTCTTCCCTTCGTTATCAGGGGATAGATTTCAAGCACTATCTATGCCCGTGCATGATCTAGAAATCAAAAATGTAGTTTTCGACATGAATCCTAATAAAGCTCCTGAGATAGATGGATTCAATGCCTTATTTTTTCAAAAACAGTGGGGAAAGATAAGTCCAAAAGTGGTGGAGTACATTCAGGAAATTTTTCGGCTAGAACGATGGGACAAGGATCTTAATCACACCATTTTGGTCTTGATCACCAAAGTCCCTTCCCTGCAGACTATTACTCAATTTAGACCGATTAGCCTCTACTCTATCCTTTATAAGATCATCTCGAATGTTATCATGCATAGATTGAAACATCATCTAGACTACCTAGTAGAGGCAAACCAATGTAGTTTTATTCCTGGCAGGCAAATCATTGATAATATTATCATAGCCCAGGAGGTCATCCATTCAATGTGTAAAAAGACTGGAAAGATTAACTACTTTGCTATTAAGGTGGATTTGGAAAAAGCATATGACCGGCTTAGATGGGATTTTATCTAGAACACCTTGCAGGATATTGGGGTACTGGATAATTTAATCACAATCATCATGCAATGTGTGACGATGGTAGTCAGGCAAATTGATTGGCAAGGCACGTTGATGGATCCCTTCTGCCCCTCCCGTGGGATTCGACAAGGTGACCCGCTCTCGCCATACCTATTTGTCTTGTGCATAGAGATGCTAGGTCGGCTTATTCTTCAGGAAATGGGGCAAGGGCATTGGAAACCGATCAAGCTGAGCCCTATAGGGCCTCCCATATCCCATCTTTTCTTTGCAGATGACCTAGTTTTGTTTGCTGAAGCAGAGGACTCACAGATGGAGGTCATTGCAAAGACTTTGGTGATGTTTTTCCAGGCATCTGGACAGAAAGTGAATACTGATAAAACCCTGATCTATTTCTCCAAGAATGTCTCTCCAACATCTGCCTGACGCATCAGTCAAACTTTAAGCATCCAATGCACGCACAACCTAGGCAAGGATCTAGAGTTTTCGTTGATTGACAAGCGTACAACGCGGCATACTTATCAGTACATTATTGAGAACGCTCAAAAGAAACTTGCAGGATGGTGGGCAAAGGCGTTGTCCCTTACAGAGCGTGTTATGCTCACACAATCAGTAATTTTGGCCCTCCCCATCTACACGATACAAATAGTGAGGCTCCTACGGCAACTCTGCGATGATTTAGAGCAAATCATGAGAGACTTTATATGGGCGATCAACGAAGGCCCAGAGGAAAATGCACTTGGTTAATTAGGAACCATGTGTAAGTCCAAAAAAACCGAAGGTCTGGGTCTTAAACGTATCTGTTCGTCTAATGATGCTCCACTTTCCAAGCTAGGCTAAGCTTTGATGACTCAGCCTTAACTTTATAGGTTCGAATCCTCAGGGCTAGTACCATGCCGGGCCCAATCCTCTTCCCTCTAACATAGAAAGGTGAGAGGCATTGGTCATTTGGAGGGGCATCTCTGCCACTTGGCAGAATGTCCGCCAAGGCATAAAATGGAAGCTGGGGAATAGGAGGAGAATTCACTTTTGGCTAGATAACTGGGCGAATGATTGGGGGCCTCTATGTTTAGTGGCCACCATCCCTCTACCCGATAGTATACTGTATGCCATAGTGGCAGATTTTATAAATGACGTCGGTCAGTGACGTTGGAATTTGTTCTAGCAAAATCTTTCTTCCTCGATCTGTATGGGGATTGCGAAGATCCAACCTAATGTAGACGGCATAATGGAGGATAACATGATATGGGGTCACACAAATCATGGACATTCACAGTGGCGTCTGCTTATGAATTCATTGAAGGTAGCATCACGGAGGAGCATAATAGTCTATGGGATTTAATCTGGAAATGGGTAGGCCCTAACAGATTCACGCTTTCTTGTGGCTATTGACTAAAGGCAAACTGCTGATGAATCAACAGAGAGTCGCTCGAAGGCTAACTGCGGATAGCAGTTGGTAGTTCTGTGGCCAAGAAGGATCTAATTTGTATGCCATCCTAGACTGCCAGAGAGCAAAAGCCTTTTGGGGTAACTTCACCCTGGAAGTAGTGGATCCAGACTTCTTCCACCGAGATCTTGAATGGTGGGTAGCACACAACCTCAGGATGCCAATACAGGTGAATCAGGTTGCTTGGGTTACAATTTATGGTGTAGCCTGTTGGTTGCTCTGGCAATGGAGAAATCGAAGACTTTTTGAAGCAAATTTTGTCTGGCCGAAAGCCGGGCCTTAAGCAGTTATGGAGTATGTGGATTTGATAGGTAGAGCAAGGATAGTGGAAAGCTGTATACTGTCGACACAAGGTTTACCTATAAGTACCTTAGTTGGTTGGACGAAGCCACCTGAATCCTGGGTCAAAATTAATTCGGATGGTGCAGTCAAGCAAGGATCAAATCTTGCTACTGCGGGTGGCTTAATTAGGGACTATCAAGGGCCATGGTGCAGTTGGTTTCTACACCACATCGGTAGGGGATCTCCTTTAACTGCAGAATTATGGGGTGTCTACTCGGGCCTTACCCTGGCATGGACGCTTGGGTATCGACGCGTGGTCGTTGAAGTAGACTCACTGGAGGTTATTAACATTCTCTCCTCTTCCAATATAGTTTTAACTGAAGATAACTTTTTGGTGGCAAGTACCTATGGCCTTCTACACCGAGCCTGGGAGGCGCAGCTACAGCACGTTAGTCATAAAGGGAACTAGTGTGCCGATCGACTGGCCTTTATCGTTGTGATGTCTAGGCCAGGTCTATATATGCTTCAAAATCCCCTTATGACAATCTTGGAATTACTACACCGAGATCAGTAAGGTGCTAAGTACCGCGAACCCTGCGTTAGCTAGGGTGTCTTGTGTTTTGTTTTGTTTTTCAATCCTTTTGTAGCAAAAAAAAATAATTACAAGTGAAAGAAAAGTTAAAGTTGGTCAGGTGACATAAGTCTTATAAGTCTTGCTGGTGCACACATGTCCACAAATTGAAGCAGAATTGGAGCTCCTCAAAAATTGGTGAATGGCGAAATGAACAAAGAGGACGTGACCAAACAGGGACTTCAATAGTTTTATGACTTGACAACATAAATGCATAACTGACCAGAGTTACAGAGCATGGATTAGGGACCGGGTCATACTATCTTTGAAATTTAGTCAGCTTTCTACTTAATTACTCTTTAATATCTGTGTCATTTGATGTCAAGTATTGCTGATTTTGAAGACTTAAACTGAATGGACAACTTCTTGTTTGTTAGTCAATTCATTTCAACGTAACATTAAGACCCTTGAATGAATGATAATGGAGGCATCAATTGCGAGGTATTTGGAGTAATCGTCTAGATAAGCAAAGAGTGCAATGAAGATGACATATCAAGGGGCACCTGTATTAATGATGTGGGACAGAGCGGAGTTTCCAGAAGGGGGAGTTGTGGTGGTAGGGGTAGAGCCAGTGGGAGACGGTGCGGTGGACAGTGAAGGATTCATGGAAGAGGCTGGTGTACTAGCAGTTCCGCTAACGTTGATAGCTAGAAGTTGACCGAGAGAGCAATGTTGAGGGACCGCACAAATGAAGAATGTTCACCTGGAGTTGTGAGAATGATTCTAGTTGGCAATTTTCCTTAACAAGATTACCGAGAACCATCATTTGAAATTCATCTCGCTTCTATTGCAACTTTTCAATTTGAGCCTGCCTTTTGGCTTCCTAATCACGCAACAACATTTAGTGAATATAAACAAACCAATCAAGCATTCTAGATAGCAAAATGTCAAATAAAAAACCCCAAGTTGCTCACTATTAGGGTAATTGTCGCTATCTCCCTATCCTAAGCTTGTATCTGCGACTGAAGCCTATCAACCTTTACTTCCAATCTTGATATATCATTTAGTTGTCTGAAAATAAAAATAAACATACTGTCATCCAAGACAAATGAATTTCTGATACTAAAGGAAAAATGATAAATACTTTCTTAAGTCACAAAAATTACAACAAAAAACTACCCATAATGATTAACTAATGGGACCAAAAGAACTACAGTGCGCATATAAAAAAGAACAATTAAATGCAACAAAAATTTAAAGGCCAAACACCTTTGCCTCTATTTGTTAGCAGACTCTTTGAATTCGATATCCCATTGCCTTTGTTGAAGCATAGAGTAAATGCAGTTGCAGGTGCATGAAGACGAGACCTAACCTTCGAAGAATTCAAAAACTAACAAAACAAAACTAATCCTGTCAAACGATGAACCAAAAAGAGAGACCAATATTTATAGGGAGAGTTTCATGGTATAAGATTTGTGTGCAAAAGCCTCTAAAAGAATTTCTTTGACATGCTCGTTGTTGAAAAGCAAATAAGAGCACTTCAAAGAGAGATTACTCAAACACTCATAGAGTATGTGCTTCTCACTAAAGATTTTAAGCAAATTATCCTGCAAAAAGAAAATTCAAAGAACAACATGCAGTTTCTTATTCAATATGATTTGTAGGGACAAGTAGTTCCAATTGGAAGAGATTTTAGGACAATAGAAAAATGGCATTCATTGTTTAAATTAGTCACTCAAATCCAAAAATAGTGTTTCCCTTTACCTCTTAAACTTGTCAAATTTAGCGCAAAAAAAACAAAACTCCTGAGATCTTCTTATTCCTCACCTTCAGAACCATTATCATATAGTTCATACCTACTGAGTTGAGCAAGATGGCTTCAAATCCTTAAGCAAGTCCTTAGACAGAGGTCGGAGCCTCCTTCCTTTTATGCAAACAAAACCTACCATACATAACAAAAGCCTGCAACCACAAGCCTTTTCAATGGTTGAACTAAATGAAAATATCACGTTCATTAGGAAATATCAAACTCCAGAATCTTCCATAAGCTAATCACTCATAGTCTAAGTAACATCTTTTCGTGTGTGTCACACAAACTTGTACAGATTCATGATCGAAACTCCATGTCCCTTCACATTCTTAAAGAACATCTCAAGCTTCCTCGATTCATCTAAGGTTCTTGTATCTACATATCAAGATCAATCTATTCCGAAAATTAACAAAACATCAAAAATGGCACTGAAAATATATTACAAATTTACAAAGCTCATAGTTTTTTTGAGGTGAGAGCTAGCACTTGGGAGTTTCTCTTAGATCGTTCACATCTTGAGATTAAAAAAGATGAGGGAAGTTTGAGATTGAAAAATTTAGATAAACTTCGAATCTTACCATCGACAGGAATCAGTAAAAGTACCAAACCATGAGATGTATGTAGAATGTGCTACATTGAACTCCGACGACTCCTTCTATGAGCCATTTCTCTTCGTCTTCTGCTGCTTCTAGAACTTTTTTATTTATACTCCTTTTCTAGTTTCGAATCAGTTTGGCTTGGCAGTTGAGAGCATTTTTATGTTTAATGTTGATCATCTTTTGGAAAATAATTCCAATCTAACGGTAAAAAGAGGTTCAGTAGAGAAAAGAAAGGAAAGAGCTTTGAAGAGGAAGATGTGATAGTTATTCAGGAGATTCTAGAGAGATCGAGAAAGCACAACGAAGTTTTTTTTAATGTTTATGCTTGTAGATGACAAAGAAGCCTATATCAATAAAGTTAGGAAGAGTTTCATGTGAGAATAAACTGAAGTCGTTCGGTGATGGGAATAAATTGGAACCGTTGGATTAGGACACATAAGCACGACGACGACCATCCCATTCACGTTTAGTATATAATACTTAACTAACAGTTGGTCACTGCGCATTTTTAGAAACTTATAATGACCAGTTGTTTTTGAGAATTAAAGAATACGTATATATAGGTTTTGTTATGAATGGTTAAGATGTGTAAATGAATATTGTTAAAGTTAGAATTTGGAGGGAAAAATTGGAAATATATGATGCAAGGCAGAAATTTTTAAGGGGAAAGAGGAAAAGATATAACAGGCAAATATTTAAATTGAATTAAAAAAAATGAAAAGGAAAAACTGACAATCTAAAAAGGTGAAGTAAAATTCATTATAATATTTTAGTAAACAATATAGCAACTGCAAAATTTGATATGAATTAAAGTAAATCAATGAAATTTTTTAAAAAAATTCTGACCAAGGTAGAAAACAACTAATAGGAATGTGAATTAAAAAGAAATTATTGACTGAGCAAAGAGAATGAGAACAAGAGATCAACAATACAAGATAGAATACAAGAGATACAATTCAATAGTAGTTATCAATAAATAGCAAAAAAGGCAACGAACCAGTAACAAGAATAGTTTGTATGTGCATTAGGATTACAGTCATTCAAGCACTAAGAATCGACAAATAGAAAAAAAGACAGGGAAATAATAAGAAAAGGAGTTTAAAAGTGCATTAGGATTACAGGCATCAGAGATATAATAAACTTTGGGGAATATCTTATCAATCGGTAATCCTTATGTTGTACCCCAAACTTTTTCTGGAAGTTAGAACTATTTTATGTGAAATGTTGGAAGTTAAAAGTTGAAAAATGTAGTTGGAACATGTTCATTGAGCATGCTTTGGTGTTTTAGCCATAACTTTTTCTCTAGTTATCAAAATGAGATGATTCTTAATTTGGATTAAAATAGAGAAATAGGGATACAAATTATCTGATAAAATTGAGTTCTAATTCAGTCCCTAAGAATTTCAATTTTTGGATGGAAGTTGAGCACATAATGTTGTTTTAGTATAAGAATAGTTCAGAAATGTTTGGGATATAACTTTCAAATTTCCAAAACAAATTGAATGATTTTGGTGTCATTAGGAAATTAAGACAATGAGGAACATTTTTCTAGAAGGAATTATTATCAAATTTCTTCAATTTTTCCATGATCATTAGTCAAGGAGTTAAAAGTATAAGATGTTAGTTATAAAGACATAAGAAGGGTAAATATGGAAATACTACTTAAATGAGGGGCAAAATGGGAAAGACGACTAAAGTGCTGTCTTGAAATAAGAAAGAAGAAGGGCAAAACGTGGAGAGAAGAGAGAAGTCGTGAGAGGCCAAAAGAAAGAAGAAAAAATGTGGAAGAAGAGAGGAGAAGAGAGAGAGTTCGTGAGAGTGTACAAGAGAAGCTTGGAAGGAAGAAGAAAGAAGGAGAAATCAAGCTTGACAAGGTAAGTTCATCATCTTCTTCTTGCTTTAGTAAAGAAATGGGTTGTTGTGTTGAGAATGAAGAAGTTTTAGAGAGAGAAAGGGGTTTTGTGTTGGGAATGATTGGAGGAAGCAGATGATTGGAGGAAGCAGATGATTAAGAGACCCATTTGATTTTTGGAGTTTCTAAGCTAGGTTTTGGGTTTTCTAACCTAGATGGACCATGGGTAGGTTAAGCTTGAGCTTGATTTGTGTTAATTTCATTTTGTTATGATTATGAAAATTTGTGGGGTTTCCAATTGAATTAGAATTGAATGAGAATTTTGGTTGTGTTAGGAAATCAAGAACAACTTACCCAAAAGTAAGAGGAAGGGCACAAATTGAGTTTGGATTTTCAAGAGTTATAAGGTGGGTAATTTATTTATAGTTATTGTGTAATGAGCAAAATGCCTTGTATGTGTATTGTGTGTTGAAATGACTTGCTTTGAAATGTTGTAATGTGGAAATTGTATTATGATGTATGACATTTGATAAAATTGAATTGTGCGTATGATTATGTTATGCCATTGAATTGAGTCATGGCATTTTGTATAAAGAAAAAGCACGAGAATATGAACTTGAGATTGATTGAATTGAGCATGAGATTTGATTGTGTTTGGGCGAGAGAGGAACCGTTTGGTAGTTACGTGTACGTCCACATAAAGCCTTCTCCCGGCTGCTTGTGGCCCACGAGATCCAAAAAGTGGACTCGTTTTGTTCACGGAGTAAACTTCAGTTTTTCTGTTTTGTTCCACGAAACCCTCGAGCCATTTGTTTGTGCATTTACATTTTGATATATTAAGTATGATGCAATTTGTGTATTACGCTTCGATGATAAATTACATCCAATATGTTTTATATGATGAAGTATTGATTTATAAGTTATGAATGTTGAACTTACATTGTTGGATCAAGATAAGATGAATATACTTATATGAATAGATGCATATATGTTTGATTGTATAGCTCATTGGCAATAGCTGTAAACATATTAGCCACTGAGTTGTGTAGCTCAACCCATCATTTTCCCTCCTCAGGTGCAGAACGAGAAGGTTAGCGATCCTTGCAAGGCAATTGGACAACCTCTGAGATAGTTAGCTTTTGTACTAAGCTTGTTTGAGCACTTTTGTATAGCTTATTAAGCATGTCAAACTTTAAGCATCCATTTGTATTTGTTTAAGTGTGATGTGTATATTGATATGTAAATAAAGCTTGTTCAAATATTTACTTCGCTTAGTAATGAGAATGTGAAATTGAGGATTTCCTTTGGTCCATGAATATGTCTTTTTAAAGGTTGAGTATGATGATTGTAGAAGTGGATTTTGTGTATGCGTATGCTTCTTCGTTGAAATTGCGAATTGTTGTTTGTTTTAGAATAGAATGTTAGAGATTGGAAAGGTTTTATGGGATGAATCATTTGAGGTGGGATTCAAGAGTTTAACAAAAGGTATTTAGTAGTTGAATTGATATGAATAGATATTGCATTTCGCAAGTACATAGGTGTGGAAATTGTGTTCTAAACTCAAGGGAAAAACTGTATCAATATGGGTAGAATTAGCCAAAGTTGTCTTCATAAAAGTTGTAGTTTATCCTCTTAACTTTCCAATGCTATAAAGTATGTAAATTTTAGGTATTGGAGTTGAGAGATATGAGCATTATAAGAGATGATGCTGCATAGGAGGTATGAACATGACAGCTATGGAGAATGATGAGAGTTTGTGTATGTTATGAGTCATTAGAGTTGAGTTTTGGGAGTTTAATGCACTCAAATTGGTAATTGAATATTTAAGGAGTGATATGACTTTAGAAGAAGTGAATTTGGGAAGATTATGAGTGAATATGATATTAGAATGGATTTAGGAACCATTGGAGAGGCTTTGGAGGAAGTTTTGGGTGGCATATGTCTGTTAGACGAACTTTAGGTCCGTTCAATGGACCTTCTCAGGTGAAAGGACCACAAACCTCTCCAATGTCCATTTAACAGATATCAGGTCTGTTAAACGGACCTTCTCGGATGAAAATGGCTCCCAAGTTCGTCTATGTTCGTTAGGCGGACATGTGTGGCCGTTAAACAGACATTCTCAAGACAGCTACAGTAAATCACAATTTTGACTCTTTTAAATGTAGAATCTCACTTCAAGTTCTTCATTAAAGTTGTAGATCTAGAAGTCCTATTTCAAACCGTCTAAAAACAACATTAATTCGACATCTGTAGTGAAAGTTATGACAATTGCGCTAAGACTGTCGGACCCCGCTCCAGGAGCCCGACTGTCCCGGGAGGTGAGCCTGGCTGGAGCCCATTCCCGGGACACTTGCCTTGCTTAGACCTTAACTTGACACTCTTGGATGACTCACTTTAGTGGTGAGCATATACTACTTGGGACTTAG
>JAOSBP010000205.1:9980959-9997726 GCA_027563825.1 Erythroxylum mucronatum | reverse complement strand
GAGTTCGCAAAACTCACCCAAAATTTGCATCTATTTTTCAGGTTTCAGAAGATTACCCCGTTATGCAACGGGAGTAGGCTTACTGCTCATAAGGAAAAGTTAGAGGTTGGGATCAGTTCGTGTCTGCATTAGGATTTTTGTATAAAGTGTATTTCCGCGTTATTGATTCAGTGTATATTTGAACATTTCAGTTTGTAATAAATGATAAAGCATGGGAATCTTTGTAAATGGGATTGTTCAATGTGGATATTGCTAATTATGTTAATTGGTGCCAATGGAAATGATTATATGTGTTTGTGTTTTGAATGGGCCCGAATGGCCCAAAGTGGATTGATTTATCATTGTAAAGGGGTTATAAATGAAATTGGGCCCTAATGAATCATGGAATAGTGAATTGTAATATCTTAAAAACAAGGTGCTATCGACTTTTATCTTTATCTGGCCCAAATTGAAAATGGACTTCTGTTCATGTTATTGTTTCAAAAAAAAATTTATACCGGTTTGTAATTAGTTGATTGTTCTAGCGTGCTACCTTCGCGGGCACGAACTCGGATATCACCGTCGATATCGGGTTCGGGTCTAGCGGAAGTGGGGTGCTACATAATATCTATTATATTTGAGTTTAATCATGTTGATTCTCTGACATTAGTAATCGATTCAATTGATAGCATTTGATAATTAATTGTAAAGTTTCATTCTATCTTGGAAAAAGATTTCTTGATCAATAGTAATCAAAAATAACGAAACATTCTCTTAAATTCTTAATCACTTTAAGTTAATGAATTTTATATTAAGCACTCAACTTCTTACATATATTTCATAATATATTCAATGACTACTAATTAAGCCATCCTTGATTAGAATATATTATAACTAGTATTAAAATATAACAATTCTTATATGAGATATTTTACAGATCCCAAATCAAGGAATCACTGATATGATTATCATAATGAAAATTTTATAGATTTATAAGTAATGTTTCAATTGAAATTTTTAGATAAGGTTAGTTCAATGAACGTGTTTTCTAATAAGTATCCACAAGGTTATTTAAGTATCTTCATACTTTAATCTACAAAAAGGAAGAAACACAATATGCAATAATCTTTTTCTACTTTATTAATGTTCGGTCTCAATAGATCAATGACTAAAAACATTGGGATAATACACAAAGGCAACATGAATGTTCTCATCATAATTTTATTGCAATATGCATTTATCTTATGAACTGTATCATATATATATATATAAATGCATATTGCAATAAAGTTCTCAATATATGTATATTATATTTGAATATGACAAGAAAAAGAATGCTTTTAAATTATTATATCATTAAAACTACAATCAATTAATTGGGTACAGAGTATATAAATCAATAATTTCTCACTTGCAGTATGTCAATCACTTAAATATCTTATACCATTTTCCTACATAACCATCATGCTATTATTGAGATAGTAGTCTTATAAGAGAATTCTACAAGTTTCTCTATGGTAAATACATACTTAAATCTTACAACTTTCACCTTAATTATTACCATAATTGAAAGAAGGTGCCTAAATATATATTTGGATCTTAATGAGACTTTAGCTCCTTTTGAAATTATATATTTGGATCTTAATGAGACTTTAGCTCCTTTTGAATATCCAATGACTATAGTATTTTGCAGTACATTATTGTTTCAATAATGCAAGGAACTATACTAAATTTGTTAAATAATTTCTTAATCTAAATAATCATTTCCACTAAAGAAAAATATATTATGCCTTGATTAACAATTAATGTTACCTTAGAAACTTTTTAGCTCAAAATAATATTTTTCTAAGTAAAATATACCTTAACAAGGACTAACTTTTGTCAAATCAACGTTACATCTACATGATCTTGAACTTAAATATTAACTTATTGTAGAATAAGGAATATTTTAATACTTCATAAGTATCTAGTATTTCAAATATTAAATACTTTTAGTATATTATCTATGCACTTTGACTAAAATAAGTGAAAAACTTTTGTACCTGTATCTATAGATCTAATTTCTAAAATTAAGTTTTTTAACCTTTTTGTTTTCAATAAGAGTTATTTTTGGAATGTTATATATTCAACAATTGAAAAAATAAATTATTTTTCTTTATGAGTAGTATGCGTTTGCACACTCTCATTGAAGAGGACAATAATACTCCCACTAATCTTTTTTACAAAAATGATAAATCCATAAGGCCCTTCAAAATAAACTCTTTGAATTCTTCATGCCAATCTTTCAATACCTCATAATCTTTCAAAAACTATCAAATGTATAAAAAAAAAGGTATTAGATCTAATTGAATAAATTGTTGTGAGACTTGAAACCTTTTTAAATTTCATCTTATTCTCACAACCTATCTAGAGAATCATTCTCCTATAAGTTTTCATTGAAATAAATATTTTATTTATTGGAATTTGTAAGATCGCATCTAACATTTTTGGATATCTTATAAATTTCTGTTGTCCAATTTAATTCCAAATTTATTGGATAATATATTCTTTAAGTAAGCATCATAACCTAAAATTGTTGACTTTGACACTTTTAAAGTCTTACCAATTCATATCTAATATAAAATCTTATTAATTGATTTAATTGAAACTTTTAGAATTAAGTTATTGTATTTGGCTTAACTATAGAAAAAATAGATATTGCATCATACAGTATTTCATATTGCGTTTTCTCTTTGCACGAACCCATACTATTATGTAATTTAATTGTGGAGGTATTTACTAGAGAATCTTATTCCCCATAGATAATTGATTTAGATCTAATATCAATGTCATCAAAGTACTTCAACATTTTCAATGTTTATTATCTACTTAGATTTAAATAATTTGATTTTTAAAATTTTAAATTAATATTTCATTTAATACGTACGACTATATTACATAAAGTCATTAGTAATCAAATGAGATACAAGTATCATTTTTTAATGAATTGTTATTATATCTAATACTTCACATATATAAAATTTGACAATTCAATATCATCATCATCCTTTCATCAAAGGTTAATTTAGTTATTCTTCATCCTAATAAATTTCACAAGTTTCATACTATTCTTAATCAAAAGAATACATTTCATTATGTTGATTTAACAAATATGATATAAAATGATAGTCTCGATTATCTAACTTTGTATTCTTGTCACTTATGTTAAATATAAATCTCCTTTTATCTAACATATACAGACTATTTATATAAACTCGCATAAACTACATTTACTTAATAATCTATTTCTTATCATGCCTTAAATATTATAGTAATGCTAAGTATAAATTTAGTATCAAATAGTTAAAAGCATGAATAAGAAATATATATCATATCTAATATAGGCAACATAAGCTATATAATCAATTTTTTTCTAATGATAACTATTATTATACTATAGCAATTGTCTTCAATTTTAGTTTATGTTTATACTTTTAGTATGGTAAATAGAGTAGAACAATTCTATCAAAGCACTATACCTTTCAGTTATACACTATGCAACTATTTGCATTGTGCTATCATGATTGACATTCACATTACTTGTTGCCATTAAAGTTTTGGAAATATTAGTTAACTCAAAATGTCATTATTTTTTATCATCTATATGATATTAACATATCTCTAAAAATTTATTTAAAAACATAATCAATAAGGATTAATAGCAAAATCACGTAATAGATATACAATTTTTCTTTCTATTTTGAGAACTATTCTCAAACATAACATATGTCCCAAGAAATTTCATTTATTATTAGTTATACTATGTAAAGATAATTTTTACTTATAACAAAATATAAATGTAAGGAAAGCAAGTAATTGTTTATATGTCATGAAAACCAAATAAGATTATGATTTCAATCATTCTTTTACTCTAAATAATATTCTTCACTACTATTTTGTAAATATTACTCTAACCTCTTCAATAGTCTAAGATCCTATGTAAATTTAGTTAACCTTGAGTTTGCTTAACAAACAAACAAAATTTAAATTAGGTAGATAATAACTTTATCAATTATCTTTTGTGACTCCTTTTGTGACTCCTAGATCTGTTAAGTAATAACTCTTATCAAAACATGTTTTATATATTATTCTTATCTCTACTTCTAAATTAATATGATCATGAGTCTATTCATCTAAATCATAAGAATTTACTTAAGTAGGACTCATTTTTATAAAATTTAACATATTTGGATTAAAGCGACCTCAAGTTTGCTTAACAATCTTAACAATAAATAAAACTCTTTTATATTCTTATAATAATATAAGGCAACAATCATGTTTTAAACAGATACTTAATATTTTAACAAGATATTTAATATTAAACGGTCCCACTAAATACACAATTACATATAAAAATGTTATACATATAAGCTTATAATTCAACTTGCATCCAATATATATCAAATATATAAATAAAACATGCAACTTATTATGCACACAAAATAAAATTATAGGCATAAAATATCAATACTTATTTGACTCTAGTTATTGATATTTATAATATAAAATAATATTTTAAATTATTTAGATAATTAAATTAGACTAAATTTATTGATTTATTAATAAATTAAATTCCTATTCTAAAAAATTTCATTTAATTTAAAATTATTTTAAAATTCAATTAGAAATCATTTTCTATTATCTCGACTCGTTTAATGAAATTTAATTTATAATTTTTAACAATTTACTGTTCTTACTTATTTTAATTTAGAAAGACTCTTTTTCAAAATTTTATAATAAGACATTCTAATAAGAAAGATCTTTATTATTTATTTAGAGATTAGTTTCTCAATTATTAAAAAAAAATTTAAAATTTTAAAAACTTAAATTTCGTAAATAATAAATAAAATTATTATTAATTAGGTATAATTATTCATTTTTTTAACTTTTTCATAATTGGATTACTTTTAATCTTATAACCAAACAAGCTCAAAATGTCCAAATAAGCTTAAACTAATCTTCTTTTAATCCCAAGTTACCGTAATCTTGTGAGTTTGACCAACACTTCTTATCTCAAACCTTCCAAATGCCCGATGTTTATCTTAGGGTCTGTTTGGTTGGATGTTAATTAATAGAATAAAATATAATGGAATGGAACAAAATAGAATAGTTTATAATGGAATAAAATGTATTATAATGAAAAATAGTTTAGGAAAGATGGAATGATTCATAATGTAATGTAGTGAAATGTTGTTTGAAATATGGATGGAATGGAATGGAATGTATAATAAATGACTATTATACCCCAAATATTAAAATAGTTATTACAGGAAGTTTAACGTTATGATTTTAAAACAAAAATCATATCCAATTAAAAATTCACGGTTTAAGTCATAACCGTGACAAATAAACTTTTTATATATTTTCTATTTTACAATAATAAAAATTTTAATAAAAGTTGTCTTATTTTATTATTAATTATATACGATTTATTATCAATTATATAAAAAAATATTATCATTAATTATTTAATAAATTTTATTTAAAATTTTATTTTATTCTATTATATGTGATTTATATTTAAAAATAATTTATTTATATTTTAATTTATATAGAAATATATACAAACAATTAAAGAATAATTTTTCTATAATTTTTCTATTTTTCATTAATAAAAATTTTATTAATTTTTTATTTCATTATTAATTATATATAATTTATTATTAACAATATAAAAATATTATTATTAGGATAAGGAGAAATAATATAAAAAATTATTAATTATATAAACTTTTGTGGATTGTAATAAATGAGTATGAGAAAACGGAGGTTAGGGTTAGAAGAAATAAGTGGTATTAAGAAAAAATATTGAGGGTATATTAGATAGTATGTATTTATTAGTTTACGTTCCATCCTAAAGCCCTCGAATCGTAGGTTTCTTATTTTTATTGTTTAGGATGGAGTGGAACATAACATGAAACCCTCCGCTTCCATCTCATTCCGTTCCATTCCATTATGAAACCCTCAACCAAACGATGGAAGTGTGTTACGTTCCATCCCGTTCCATTACCTGTGCCTCAACCAAACAAGGCCTAAAGCTCCTCCAACACTAAAAATTCCTGTTATTTGCCTCATCAGTTTGGAGCAAGGCTTAGCTTTTGACCTCATTAACTCACCATCAGAGAATCCAAAGAAACACCTCAATGCCATACGTTTTTCACTCTTGGAAATTACACTTACATGCCCTTTAATCCCACCTGCTACAATGGTTAAAAAGTCTCAATAAGTTGACAAGAACAAGTCAACACTAACCAAAATCATAAAAATGCACAAGTAACTTAAACCCCATGTTCTTAATTCTCTCGTTCCGTCATTTTATCAAAAAGTTAGGATGCAATTATCACACCTTGACTTCATACTAACTACCAAACAACAATGGCTGAAAAGTATCAACAAGCTGACAAGGACAACTTAACACGAAGTGAAATCATAAAAATGCACAAGTAACTCAAACCCCATGTTCTTGGTACTCACGTTTTGTCATTTTATCAAACTGTTAGGATGCAATTATTAGATTTTGACTTCGTAATAAAACAATTGCCAAATGAATACAAAACTGGACTCAGTCCAAATAAAATTAAGAGAAGCAAGATCACTAGGACAATGTCATTGTAAATCAATTAGTAGAATGGATATAGATCAAAAACCTGGTTGTCACTCTTGAACCTGCTCTTGAGAATGGAGCCTTTAGCCTAATTCGTATGGTGATTTTCATGCCTATTAATGCATTATTATATTCAACATAAATTTAAACATGATATTATGTGAAACAAATTAAATAAATAAAAAAGGATGCAATATGGAAGATGATGGAAGAAAAAACATGGAAAATCACAAAATGTAAGAGAAGACACAATATGGAAGAAAGTGGAGCCTTTTTCAATCATACGAAAATCCCAATCAAAAGCCCCCAAATCGAAGATGACAAAATAGGTTGAATATCTAAACCAAAAAACTTGACCCAAAAACCAAGAATTGGAGTTAAGACCAAGCAACTGAGATAAGAATCATTAAAATCAAAAGGCCTACAAAATCACCGACGCAATAATGAAATAACAAAGAAAGAAAGGTCCAAACTTTGAGAAAGATATAACCTGTGGCTAACATTTCCCTGAGAAACCAGACAAAAATTAAAGACTAAAAATTTAAAGTATATAAACCTACTTCCATTACCATTGTGAAGAAAAAAGGATAATGCAAGAAGGGGATCAACTAGCTTCTTCGATCTTTACGGAATAGATGAGATAGAAAACTAGGTGAACAATGAAGGAGAAACCTTACTCACAGAGAAAGCAAAGTATTGAGAAATAACAATGAACAGTACTCACAAATTAAGCATTTCTTCTTACTCGTCGAAGCTGAGAGCGATCTCTTCTAGTGGAAAGATTGTCATCTAGTGGATCGTAGACATTTGCATTGTAACAAGAAAAAGAAAAACAAGAAGATTAGGATATTACAAAGAAAAAAAAAACCTAGGCGTAGAGTTTGTTCTGTAATAAGTTGAACAAATCTCTAACTCACCCAGTACCACTCAAAACCTCAGAAGAAGAGAGCAGAAACTATTGCTAGGGAGAGAAAGAAAGGGCTTTGTGAATGCGATTTAGGTCGAAACTTCGAGAGTTTCAGTATAGCGAGAGTTTCATGGTTCTATAGATTAAATTGGAATTGTTCGATGATAGGAATAAATCTGGGCCGTTGAATTAGGACACATAGGCACAACAACGATGATCCCTATTCACACTTACTATATAATAATTAATGAGAACTGGCAAATGGACATCTCTTCCAGTGAGACCTTTGCTCGATGCAACTGACAACATTAATGACACTTTTTGATATAAATGCCTTTTTTCATCTTGTCATGAATATATAGCACGTTATGTCAACAAAATAATGTTGTACCTCATGTATCTAACACATTAATTGACCAGTTAGTCAGGTCCCGTTCTGGAAGTGGAACAAATCACCCCACGTCTTTTTAATCTAATAGCATCTGTCGACAGTTAACTTAGGGCTCGTTTGATAAATTTTTCAGTTGATTGACATAAATTAGTTGTTTGATTATCTTAAAAAGTTAATGAATGTATTTAGTGAATGACTGATTGGTTGGCTTATTTAACCCCAACAAGTTTAATTTAGAAAAGCTCTATAAGAAGAGCGTTTGAAATATTCAACCAATAATTAATAGGTAAAAAATCATTTATACCCTCTAAGGTTAGCATAAACCGTTGGGAGTCTAAAATAATTTAATGCTCATCATCAAAAGGAACAACTGATAACTACCCTTGTAAACTTCCTCCTCTACTAGTTCTTATATATTTCTGATTAGTTTATTGGAGTATTTATGGCTTTCTTATACTTGTATGATATGGTACTTTCATAATTTTTGAATTATGCTAATTACGCTATAGTGATGTTATTGATAATTTAAACAAAAAGTCATGAATAACTAAAAATCAGCATGTATTCTACAGTGATAAATTTTTTTACGATGAAGTAAGTTTTTTAGTTACAAAACTTGGGAGTATTGTTGTACTAATGAAATAAGTTTTTTAGTTACAAAAAACAAAAATATGCTACAGTGGCAAAATTTTTAAAAATGTTCTATGCTTTTTATTAGAGTTAAAACTTAATTTTTATAAAATTAAATATCTAATTATGACCTTATAATTTTTTTAAGTCATGTCCTCATAAGTTATTTTACACTTAAACAACTAATTTTACCAAACATCTTTAATAAATAGCTAATGTTATTCGTTGGTCAAATCAACTGATATAATCAACTGTTAGCTACCGCTAATAGAATTAGCTAACAGCTAATTCAATCCACTAATTGTCAAACAGGGTCTTAGACTTACTTAAAAATAAGTATACTATTTAATTTTTTGACGAAATTACTTAAAAGTCATTAAATGCAACGTATTATTCTCATGCATATTTCATTAGATTCCCTCAGTCGTCGTGAATGGCTAACCACGTGAAATAAAATGAACTTATAGACCGAGATAGTACCACAAATGATCGTGATTGTAGAACTACGTTGTACCAAAGTCCACAGAAATAATTTATTAACCTAAAATTACGTTAAAAAAAATCATGTGTGTTGGGAAATCGTACATTACCATGCCATGATTGTACATTGTACCAAAGTCTACACAAATAATTTATCAACATGAAATTACTACAATAACTATATTTTTTATTTTTCAAAAGATAAGATTATATAATAAAGCATTAATCAAGCCAATTTTTTAAAGTATCTTCTATCATATCACTATATAACAGTCATGCTATTGTTAGTTAGGTGGTTTAGTGAGAGAATTATACTAAATTCTCTATAGTTACAACTTTCTTGAACTTGTAACTTTCATCGTAATTAAGAGAACTACTTAAATGCATATTTAAATCTTTGATGAGACATTAGTTTCTTTTGCATGCTCAATGACTCTAATGTCTTATAGCATGTTACTGTTTTAAACAATGCAAGGGATTATACGAAGTGAATTAAAGAGCTTATTTATCCAATTAATCATTTATATTAAATAAAAAGGTATTTTGGCTTTGTTAGCAATTAATGCTACATTGGACATTTGCAACTCAAAATAATATTATTATCAATAAAGTATACCTTAATTAGAATTTAATTCTGAAGCTAATATCTATGAAACATTGAGCTCAAATATAAACTCATATATATAATAATGGATATTCTTAATACTTTATACGTATAAGATATCTCAAATACTAAATACTTTTAGTACATTATCCGTGTACTTGAACTGGAATAGATAACAACTTCCGTATCTATAGATCTAATTCCCAAAATTAAGTTGTTATATTTGCATATCCAATAGGAGTTGTTCTTAGATAAGTATATTTTCAACAATTGAAAATACAAATTATTGTTCTCTCTTTAAGCAACATGTCTTTACATACTTCTATTGAAGAGGACAAGTATACTTCCATAAACCTTTTTGTATATATGATAAATTCATAATCTTCTCCAAGACAAACTTTTTAAATTCATCATGAAAGTGAATCTTTCAATGTCTCGTAGTCTTTTAACTATACATTAAATATAACAACAAAGGCACTAGTTCTAATTAGATGTATTATCATAAGATTTGAACTTATTCAAATTTTGTCTTTACTACTTATCTTATGAACTATTCTCTTATAAGTATATATTGAAGCAAACAATTTATTCAATGGATTTGTAAGATTATATCTAACCATTTGGATATCTTATAAAATTCTATTATCTAATTTAGTTCCAAAATTATTGGAATACATGTTTCAACTAAGCATCACATCCCAAAATTACTATTTTATAAGTCTAACATTTCATATCTAATATGAAATCTTACTACTTGATTTAATTGAAACTTTTGAAGATAAGTTGTAGTACTAAGCTCAGCTATAAAAGAAATAAATATTACATCAGACAGTATCTCATATTGCATGTTTCTTCTTACACAAATCTACTATTATGAAGTTTAGTTGTGGAGGTATTCATAGATAATTAAAAAAATTAGATCTCACCGCATCGATCTCAATGAAGTGATTTATCATTCCAAATGTTTAATTTCTACTTAAATTTAATGATTGGGTTCTCAAAGCCCTAAAAATTAATTCTAACTCACTAGCTTCTTATAGTAGTGATGAAACCAGGTCAGAATTTTAATAAAACTAAAAACTAGTTTCTTAATTTCAATTAACAAAACAAATTGGAGGTTTATAATTAATTAACGAATAAACTAAACTATCAAAGAATAAAAATAAATCATCTGAATATAAAGAGTGAGAAATTTAATTTTAATTGAATCTGATTCAAGAGAAATATCTCATTCAGTTATAACTTTAATTATTGGTTTAAAAAGAATAAATTTTACAATTCAAATAGATAGTTGAAAACTTAATAGGATAGCTATACTAAGTTTCAATCTTTCCTAAATTATTAGGAAAAGATAGCCTTCTCTGCCTAAATTTCGAGTTCATTTGTGGCCACATATAAGCTTCAGGCCATGAAAGGTCGTAATTACTGTGGGGACTTTCCCCACTAGTAATTCAAGCGTATTTTGTTGTATGTATAAAGTCAACAAAGATCTATATTATACCTTAAATGTATATCAATTTTAATGTTAAAATCTTTTTAAATGATATTTCATTATAGTTTACTCCAATATGTCTGATAAACTTTTTCCCTAAAAAAAATTAGATACGATAAAAGAAAAAATTACATAATTGTTAGAATAAATTAGATTCATTATTTAGTATTTGATCAAAAAAATTAGAAAAAGGTGTATTAGTTTGAGCAACGTTATGTTATTTAATAAATTTGTTAGAAAAGATGTGTCTTCTGATGATTTATGAGAACTGGCGAATGGACACCTCTTCCAGCGTGACCTTTGCTGGATGCAACTGACAAAATTAATGACAGGTTTCCATATGAATGCCTTTGTCCGTCTTGTCATTATTATATAGCACGTGATGTCCACAAAAACGTACCCTCATGCATCTAACACAATAATTGACCAGTTAGTCAGGTCCGGTTCTGGAAGTGGAACAAATCACCCCACGTTTTTTAAATCTAATAGCACCTGCCGACAGTTAACTTAGGGCTCGTTTGATAAAATTTTCAGTTGATTGACATAAATTTGTTTTTTTTTATTATTTTAAAAATTAATAAATATATTTAGTGAATGACTGGTTAATCAGTTTATTTAACTTTAATAAGTTAAATTTAGAAAAGCTCTATAAGAATAGGTTTGAAATATTCAGTCAATAATTGATAGGTAGAAAATCAATTATACCCTCTAAGCTTAGCTTGAATCATTGGGAATCTAAAATAATTTAATGCTCATCATCAAAAGGAATAACTGATAACTACCTTCTAAACTTCCTCCTCTACGGTTCGTACATATTTCTAATTAGTTTATTGGAGTATTTATGGCTTTCTTATGCTTATATGATATGATATTTTCATAATTTTGAATTATGCTATTTACGCTATAATATTATGGATTAAACAAAAAATCATGCATAACTAAAAATCAACATGTATTCTATAGTGATAAAAAAAATTTACAATTAAGTGAGTTTTTTAATTACAAAACTTGGGAGTATTGTTGTACTGATGAAATAAGTTTTCTGGTTACAAAAAATAAAAATATGTTAAGATGAATTTTTTTTAAAAAATGTTCAATGCTTTTTATTAGAGTTAAAAACTTAATTTTTATAAAATTAAATATCTAATTATGACCTTATCATTTTTTTAAGTCGTGTCCTTATAAATTATTTTACACTTAAAAATTAATTTTATCAAACATCTTTAATAAATAGCTAATATTATTCACTGATCAAATCAATTGATATAATCAACTGTTAGCTACCGCTAATAGAATTAGCCTCTAATAGAATCAACTGACAGCTGATTCAATACACTGGTTATCAAACATAATCTTAATTTACTTAAAAGTAAGTATACTATTTAATTTTAAAGTAAAAATTTTGACGAAATTATTTAAAAGTCATTAAATGAAACGTATTATTCTCACCCACATTTCACTAGATTCTCTCACTCGTCGTGTATGGCTAAACACGTGAAAGAAAATGAAATTATAGACCGATCGATAGGACCACGAATGGCCACGATTGTAGTACTACGTTGTACCAAATTGCGCAGAAATAATTCATCAACCTGACATGACGTAAAAGATCAGGTGTGTTGGGAAATCGTACATTACCACGCCATGATTAAATTACCAGGCATGATTGTACATTGTACCAATGTCTACAGATATAATCGACCAACATGAAATTACTACAATCACTATATTTTTTATTTTTCGAAAGATAAGATTATAAAATAAAGTATTAATCAAGCTTATTTTTTAAGTATCTTGTATCCTATCACTATATAACAATCATGCTATTGTTAGTATGGTGGTTTAGTGAGAGGATTATACTAATAATCTAATTATAACTTTAATTATTGGTTTTTAAAAAATAAATTTTACAATTTAAGCAGATAATCCAAAACCTAATAGAATAGTTGTACTAAGTTTCAATCTTTCCTAAATTATTAGGAAAAGATAGCTTTCTCACCTAAATTTCGAGTTCATTTGGAGTAAAAAGGTTATTTCTAAATGATTGAATTAAAAAGATAGTGCGCTCTTTTGGAGTAGAAAAATCATTTTTTTTGGTATTTTCATTAACATTGTCTTATCAAAATTTCAATCTTTATAAATAGTTTAGATCAGTTCATAACCTTCGTTGTTGACTTTTATTGATTTGACTTTTTAAAAGTATTTGTCAGTTTATATAACCAGCCACATTAAAAATAGGTAATTAAAAAAGAAATTAAAGAGATGATCTATATCAAATATTAAATATTAATTAACCACATTAAAAAATAAATTATAGAGTTGGTGATCTATATCAAATATAAAATATTAAAATAAATTAATTTAATAAAAATATGTTAATATTTTCTACTAAAAATTGTTGTATCTTTAATATAAGTAATATATATATATATATATAATTAACTGATTTGACACATATCACCCGTGTGGCTTGTTTTTTCAGTCACTTTCGATCGTAAGTGTTCTTGGCAAGATTTTTATTGTACCCAAAATTTTAAAGGAATTAATAAAATTACAAGAGAGATTAGTCTCTTTTACCTTATTATGAAATATACATATAAATTATATTTCGATATGTATCGTTATTGAAATTTTCAAGTTGTCTATAAAAGGTTTATATATTAAAAACATTTATATGATTTATTTGTAAATGATATATTAATACAGTTTGTATTTCATAATATGATCTTATGATAATTTTATTTTTAGAATGTAGTTTTTTTATAAATTTTATCTCATGAATTAGTTGATTAAAAATATACATAAAATAAAAATACATTTAATTAAATAACTATTTTTGTTAACATTTGTAATTAATATTTCATGAAATTTTATTGTTTATATAAAATGCTTCTAATTTCTAATTATTTTTATTTGTATTTTTGTATAATAAATTATAAAAATCTAAATTTTACATACAATTACATGGATAAAAAATGTTACCAATAATTATAATTAACATGATAAAATTTTTAGTAATAATGTTTATTAAAAAATTAAAAACTTAACTAAAAGATTCTCCTACGTTTTTAAAATCGTCATAAAAAATTTTTAGTTACGTTTTGAAAAATGTCACCAATAACTTTTAGCTACGTTTCTAAAAACATAACCAAAAATTTTCTGGTGATGTTTGCTTGGTCCAAGTCACATTAAGGAAGCTGGGGCTTATGGAAAAGTTGATCGATCCTTAAGGCCTATACATTTTTAGGTTTAGCTCCATGAAAAGCAGCTCTCAAGGTGCCAGAAGATGGCTGCTGATGAATTCGAGACAAACCTCTTTTCTTGGAGAGCTGGTCAGGTCACCATGAATGAAAATTAGATCAAATGAAGCCTAGACATATATTACTGTGGATCTAATGTACCAATGGATTATTAATCCACAACTGGCCTGAGCTATTTTACAAATTTCATGGACCAGTCGTTATGCATAGATGAATACTTGGCCTCCCTAAACACGTTTATATTAACAAATGCAAAGTAGATTTTCATCTAAAAAGTGCTAAGGAATCAATCATGACATGAGATGCTTAAATCAATATTCAATTATAGTGAAGAGCATCCTACCAAGCACTCAAAAAGATTTGGCGCAATGTTTTTAACAATTATTTTATTAAATAAACTCAAGTTACCATGGATTATCTTTTGGTTGACTTAATTGGAAAAAGGTGGTCATACTAGGCAATATAAATTATCAAAATTTCAACCCAAGGGGTGTGGTTGAGTGGAAGGGACTCATCCATCCTTAACCAAAGATCAGGGGTTCGATCCTTGACTTTTGGTATGGAGCAGCCTTAAATTTTTGGGCCAGCTGTCCTACCCTGTGAGATGCCTACAAACTAGCGAAAAGATTAGTCACTGAGTCCGCCGGTGGATACCCTGGTCTAGGACCAAAAAAAAAAAAAATCAAAATTTCTAGGCATGAAAAAGGTTGTTTACGAATAGTTTCTTTAAAAATCGCAATGTTATTACTGGATATCTAACCTTAAAAAAAGTAAGAGAAATTATAAAAACAAAATTTCTTTAGTTGGCTTAAAAGTTCAGTTTAAAACATGATATAATGTTATTTTGTCATTCTGGAGAGTGTGGGTAAGTTAAGATATGGAAAAGAAATTGAAGTACATAAGGAGAAAGTGGGTAAGCTCCCTATGAAATATATTCGCAGTATGGATGAAACTAATAATTCCTCTCTTGGAACGAAGCAACTTGAAGGGGGAAAAAAAAGACAAGATAGAAACAAATTCATATTATTGATTATTGTAACAAGAATGGTTGAGAAATTTTTTTTGGATCATTGGAAATTTTACAAAAACGTTATTTAATAAATATAAACATAGATAACTTGAATTATCAATATCGCGCCATCCAATGATTGGGATATTTTTTTAGGGATACGTTGGATGGCTTAACAAAAATGTACATGATTGGGATATTTTTCCTTCCTCCACTTGATTTAGATGGGCTTCGTCTGGAGTTGTGTTCATGTTGCTTCGACTTCTGAAAACAATGCATGTGGGGAGCATATAAGTGGATAGAATGGATGCTGTATGAAGAGTCAGAATGGGCATGAAAACAACAAAGTTAGTGCTGGCTGGTGAAGGAATCTTCATTGAAGCGCGCTGTATTACAGAACGCTGGCAGAGTTTGTAGGGTTGCGTGGTCTTGGAATATTTGGAGTCGGTTGCCATCATGACTCACTTGAAATGGACAATTGAGAGAGTTTTGAAATGGACAATTGAGAGAGTTCCTCCTACTTTAGAGTTTTTTTAATGTGCTTTTTATGAAGTTTTAAGTTACATTTATAGACTAATAAATATTGAGACCATTTTTAAATTTTATATTTTGTTACAAATATTGAGGGTCAAATATAACTTTCACTTACATAACTATATAATTAATATGTGTAGTTACTATTTTTTTGTGATAACGTATATAAATTTTAGTCATATATAAAAATTTAACTTGCAATGGTACGAATTTCGTACCGTATCAGTCGGAATCCGGTACCGGTACTAGTGCAAATGTACCGGTCCGAAATTCCGGCCGGTACCACCAGTACCGGAAAATGTCGGGATCATTCCAGGGAAAAAAAGACAGGGACTATTTTGAAAAAAACTAAAATTAAACCCTAAAAAATCAAATCCCCCCTCCCCGACTTCGGACTCTCCCTCTCACTGTCTCACATCTCTCTTCGTCTTCTCTCCCTCTTAGATCGCCGCCGCTCCCTCGCTGCCTGCGTCGCCGCTCATCACCGTCGCCGCGTCGTCCTCCTCCGCCTCCTCTTCTTCTCTGTCTTGGTCCTCTTGGAGTGGTGGAGTGGCCCTAGCGTCGCCGTCTTCAACCTTCGTACACGCCGCCCGAAGCCGTTGCCGCTTGCTGAGGTCCACCGTCCGCTGTCCACCGCACACCCCACCATGAGCAGCAGTCTTTGCGGCCTTGTCCCTCGTCCTCCACGCGACGTCAACCCCAGCCGACCCGACATTGACCCAGATCGGTGAAGACCGAATGTTTTGTTTTATTTTTCATGAATTTTTGACATTAATTGCTTCTGTCATTGTGTTGGTTGTTGGATGATGATAGATTTGTGGTTAAAAATTGGATGATG
>JAOSBP010000205.1:9946357-9961247 GCA_027563825.1 Erythroxylum mucronatum | reverse complement strand
ATCAAGCAAAAATCAATACCACAAAAATTATCCCAATCCAATATCAATCTTAACCTTAACCGAAAAGAAAAACTTACACACACATATTTATCAATGAAAAATAAATTATGGTCTTAAAATATGTTTGCATTATTTAAATCACCCAATAAAAATAAATACTGAATTAAAAATAACTTAAAAAAATTAAAACATCCCTTTTTTTCCTGGTGCAGTATTTTCTCCAGCTCTCCACGTTGATTTTCTTCACTTGCTGCTGCCAACGTGACCTCTTGCTGCTCCCAAAGAGGTCATACCACCAGACTACCTTTATCAACGTCAATGGAGAGTGTATTCAAGTGGCTTGTGCGTTAAACCCCCTTTTGCTGTGCGTGAGTGATGTAAATCAATGGCTTTCCCACAGCTAAGTGTGGTGAGTCTTCTGCCTGGCTAGAGGGCTGTTCGTCAGTGTTTTTTTTAGTGGCTCCCGTGAGTGATGTTTTTTTCAGTGGTGATACTCCTCTAACCTGCTCCCTCTTTTTCAGCGTTATTAACGCCACCTTCTTAATTTCAACGTGAGTGATGGAAAAAATCCCTATTCCCTGTCCATGCCACCAGCCAGCTCATGCAAAACTCCAACGTTTTTTTTAATTTCAACGCACGGCGCCTTATTCATATTCATGCCTAAAAATATTTTTTTTTCTTTTGCTGCTACCTCATGTCTTCATGAAGAATCTGTGCATTCCTTGGTTCACGCTAGATCTTCCTCCACTGCAGCCGCTTCTTGTTTTTAAGCGCCTTACTTCCACGCGGACAGATACTTTATCTCACGCATGCCTTCTGGTTCACGCCTAACCCTCCAATTTTACAACTCTCTTGCCGCAACTATCTTCTCTTGTCTTGCGCCTCCATTACTTTTGTTTTCTCTAATGTTTTTCAAAGATTTTCGTCAAGATCCAATTTTTTTGATTCCTCTTTGCACACGCCTCCAGTTATTTTGTTCACGCCACCTACACGCCCACAAACTTTATGCCTTTATATTTAACAATTACGCAAACCAAGCCAAAGCCATAATTTGCGAAAAATTAAAACCAATGACGTTTAATTAGTGGAATGTAAATATTAAATGGACAATAATTCAGCAAATTATTTATCAAAAATTAATACAAAAATGTCCATTAACAAGTACTGGGTACAAATAGCATGCATCTAGGAGACAAAATGGGCAGGAGCTAAAGCAAAGGAGATAGGAGGGTTCAAACTTTGGTACCCGGGAAGTATGTGGAAGCAGAATGGGGTAGGTATCTTAGTGGACAAGAGACTAATAGAAAGAGTGGTGGGAATCACTCGGGTCAATGATAGGGTAATGGTGGAAAAGGGCATTCGGTCGACGTATATCAGAGTGATTAGGGATATGTATGATAGTAGCCTGGCTAGCGTCAGGACGGTAGGAGGCGACATAGAAGCATTCTCGATTGGAGTTGGCCTTCACTAGGGCTCGACTCTTAGTCCTTTTCTGTTCACTTTAGTGTTAGATGAAATTGCCAAACATATTCAAGGAGAGATACCTTGATGTATGCTATTCGCTGACGATATTGTCCTGGTGGATGAAACCAAGGAGGGGGTTAATGCCAAGTTAGAACGTTGGAGAGAAACGTTAGAGTTGAAAGGCTTTAAAATGAGCAGGTCCAAAATGAAGTATTTAGAATACAATTTCTCGGGTCGCCAGATGGTACAGGAGGAAGTAGCGCTTGGCACTGACATCATACCATAGACATCACATTTCAAATACCTAGGATCCATCATTTAGAGCGATGGCAATATTGAAGGCAATATATTGCATCGTATCAGATCCGGTTGGTGCAAATGGAGGAGTGCATCAGGCATTTTATGTGATAAAAAAGGTCCCCATAAAACTCAAAGGGAAGTTCTATAAAAATGGCGATTTGACCCACCTTGCTATATGGGACAGAATGTTGGCCAGCTAAGCGTAGGCATACAAGACAGTTGGTAGTCGCAGAAATACGTATGCTTAGGTGGATGTGTGGCATTACCATTAGGGATAGGGTACGAAATCGAGTTGTGAGAGAGAGACTTCAGGTAGCGAATATTGCAGACAAGTTGAGAGAGACAAGGCTTAGATGGTTTGGACATGTTCGCAGGATGCCCTCCGATGCTCTGGTTCAGCGGTGTGAGCAAATAAGCCTGAGTGGCTATAAAAGGAGACGAGGTAGGCCTTACAAGACTTGGAGGGAAGTGATCAAGAAAGATATGTTAGAGTTGGCCCTCACTGAAGTGGTTGCTAGAAGTAGGAAAGTCTGGCGTGATTGGATAAAGGTAGCCGACTCACGTATCTCATAGGAAGTTCAACCTACTGCTGGGGGAGGATGCCGATATCGGACGCCTAAAACATAGGTTTTTTTTCCCCGGAATTGTTCTGTGACTACCCTGGTATGACTAGCGACGAAACGGGACGGCCTTTACAAGGTGTAAGGTACTGCCAGATCCGGGTATGCATTAGGTATGTCTTCGTCCTTTATTGGCTTTCTATTTTCTTAAAAAAATAAAAAAAAATCCTTCTCTTTCCTGTCCTACATCATTACTTTACATTTCACATATGCATTGTGGGTCTACCGGAAACAGCCTCTCTACTATGTAGGGGTAAGGCTGCGTACTATCAGACCTCCCCAGACCCCGCTTCACTGTGGGATTTTAAAGTGAGTGTGATGATGATGATGATGATGAGTAATGATAACAATAACAATATAATTAAATGCTTACAAATAAAAATATAAAAATAAACAAAATATAAGATAAAATAGAAATAGAAATGAAGAATAATAATAATAATACTAATGAAAGTAATAATAATACGAATAATGATGATGATGATAACGACGATGATAAATAAAATAAAATAAAAACGAACACATATAAGTATAAAAATAAGTAATAAAATAAATATTGCAATAAATATAGAACAAAGTAAATAATAGTTTCATATTGAGGGCCAAGTCTTCTGTAAGTTCTAGTACAGTCATATTCTTTTTAGTTATCTCCCTGAGTTTTTACTCCTATAGTTTATTAGTACAATATTCTCACATCTTTTCACTAAAGTGTCAGGATGTCTCCTCTTAACAATTTTGAACCACCTAAGTCCTCTCTCTCTTAATATTCCATCGATATCAGGCACACGTAATTTGTCTCTTACCATTATATTTTTAACTTTATCTCTTTTTGCAAGGTTACACATTTAATAGAGCATCATCATCTTTGCTACCATTAACTTATGACTAAACACTTGTTTAATGGGCTAGCACTTTGTCAGATAAAGTACGGCTAGTTTAATAGCTAAACGATAAAATTTACCTTTAAACTTGAGTGATATCTTCTTATCATATAAAACTCATGATGTACTTCTCTACTAGGTCACCTTGATGTGATAAGGTGAATTATGCTTCATCAATCCCTCCATTGCTTTTAATGACATATCCTAGATATTTAAAAAACTTTTTATTTGGTATAGCTTTTGAACCAATCTTTACTTCCATTTCGTAAGCCACCTTATAGATCAAAAAAGTTACACTCTAAGTACTTAGTCTTAGTAATACTCAATTTAAAGCCCTTCGATTCTAGTATATCTTTCTAAGTTCTAGCTTGACATTAATACCCTCCTTTGTCTCATTTACTAAAACAATGTTATCAGCAAACAACATACACTAAGGCACCTCCCTTTAGATATTTTTGGTGAACGCATCCATCGCTACTGCAAACATAAAGAGGCTCAACGAGGAGCCTTAGTATAACCTGATATTGATAGAGAAAATGTTTTGTATCTCCTCCTATCATCTTTAATCTAGTTTTGAAATGCTCTATGTCTTCTCCTACCATCCTTGATTTAGTTTGTAAACCTTCATTCATATCCCTAATAACTCGTATGTAAGGCATAAGAACTCCCTTAACTTCTAGACACTTCCATATGATTTCTTTAGGTACTCTGTCATAAGCCTTCTGTAAGTCAATAAAAACTATATGTGGGTTACGCTATCTTTCCATATAATATCCATTAATCTTCTAAGGAGATGTATAGCTTCTATCGTAGACTTTCTTGATATAAAACCAAACTAGTTCTCTAAGAAAGATGCACTCTTTCTCACTCTTTTCTCAATCACCTTCTCCCATAATGTCATGGTATGAATAAGTAGTTTAATGCTTCTATAGTTGTCACAGCTTTAGATGTCTCCTTTATTCTTATAAAGAGGAATTAACATACTAAATATCCACTCATCTGGCATTTTGATCAACTTGAGGATTACATTAAAAAGATTGATTAGCTAAGTAAAACCCTCTTCATTTAGGCCTTTTCACACCTCTATGGGTATGTCATTAGGCCCTACTGCCCTTCCACTCTTCATCTGCCTTAAAGCTTTTTTAATTTCCTCCCTTCTGATATGTCGGTCAGTAATAATTAAAGTTATGATACCTTTCAAATTTGTTAAGATCACATAAAGAAACGCCTTCATTAAAAAGGCTATAGAAATATTTATGTCATCTTCTTTTAATATCATTTTCAGTAAACACCCGCCTTATTTTATCTTTTATACAACGAACTTGATTCAAGTCTCTCACTTTCTGTTTCTTAGCTCTTGGTAGCTTAAATATATACTTTTCCCATATTATTTTCCAATTGTTGATATAACATCTCGTAAGTTATGTGTCTAGCTTCTGATGCTATCTTCTTCACCTTTTTCTTTACTACTTTATAACTTTCTCTATTAATAACCCTCTCTACCTTTGTGGTGTTGTCCACTAGAACTTTATAATCAACCTTTTTTATCTTAACATGATCTTTTATAGCTTTATTCCACCACTAAAACTCCATCTTACTACCCCAGGCCCTTTAGAAACACCCAAGAACCTTTTAGATACATGCCTTAAACGAGTTGCTACTCTCTCTGATATTTAGTTAGCATCTCCTTATAATTTTTATTCTTCTCCATATGTTACTCTATCCTTAAGTTGTTCTATCGCATCCCCTTTTAAGTTACACTATCTGACTCTAGTACATCTTTGAGGACTTCTCTTCTTTCTCTTACCTTTAATTATAACATCCATATCCAACAATCTATGATGAGTTTACAAGCAAGCGCTAGGTATCACCTTACAATCCTTGCAACTAGGTCGATTGCTCGGCTTTACAAGAAAATAGTCAATTTGAGTCTTCGTAATTATGCTCTTCAAAGTTACTAGGTACTCCTCGTTTTCCTTAAAAAATGAGTTAGCTACCACCAACTTAAATGCTACTACAAAGTCCAACAAAGTAGTCCCACCTGCATTTTTATTTATGTACCCGAAACTCCTATGAGCCTATAAATATCTGTCTAAGGTTGCCCCTATATATCCAATGAAATCTCCTTCTAAAATAACTTTCACGTCAAAGGAAATTTGCTAAATCACCCCATCTATCTCTTTCTAGAATTTGAAATTAAGTTATTTGTCTAAACCTACTTGGGGTGCTTAAGCACACACCATAATGAAAACAACACCTTTCACCACAACCTTTACGGATAAAATCATATCATTACTCCCTTTACCCCTACAACATGATGTCTAAGTTCTTTGACAACTAAGATACCTACCCTATTCAGATGCCTCGAACCCCATGAATACCAAAATTTGAGCCTATTGATCTCTTTCACTTTAGCTCATATCTACTTTGTCTCGTAGATGCACGCTATATGAATCTTATATTTGTTTAAAATCTCCACCAATTCCAATGACTTCCTTACAAGCGTCCCGATTTTCCAAGAATCTATCTACAATCTATCAACATTTTCTCTTCTCCTAGACCCAAAACTCACCAAAAGGCTAGCCCTTTGGCCTATCATCAACCTTCAATGCCGCTGCTCTTACCTAATACTCAACACTAGCTATAGAAGACAAGCATAATAAGTTCCTAAACAACTCTAAGATTACTCGATTATCCAAATAATACAAAAGTGATTAAAAACTGCAAAATATTAGATTATTAAGGCAAATCTCTAGGTAAGCAACATGAAATTCAATGATAAGAATTCTATACTGAACTTGGTATCAGATTTAGTTATGGTATGATACGGTATCGATACCGTTCAATATCAAGTACCATTTTAGATATTTTTTAAAAAAAATTACAAACTAGTCTCTAAATTTTATAAAATTGCAAAATAGTCTTTCATTATATTATGTTATATAATTTTTTTACTTTATTTCAATCCTATCTGAAAAAATCATAATAATATAAATTTGATGTAATAAATATTTTTATTTTTATTAATATTATTTCACATATTTCTCATAAATTAAGATGAAAAAGATTGTTTAACTCTTATATAATAAAATTAATAATAATACAAAGTAAAAATATGCATTTATAATAAGTGAATTTAATTTAAATGTTATCTTTATATATTTCAAAAATTATAATATTTTTCACATGTATACACTTAAAAATATATAGATCACAATATGAAATATATAAGTTTAAAAATATTTAAATTATGTTAAACTAATATATTTAGTTATATAATTTATAACCATTTTGCATAAGTCTAATTACATAAAAATTATTTAATATTTTTGTTTCTTTACTATTTATTAAATAAATTGTAGAGAATTTTATCTTATTCCTTTTTATGGGTAATTAATATTTTATATAAGAAAAATTTTAGCTTTAGTCAATTTACTCTTAGAGTTTTTTTTAAAAAATTAAATTATCGGTACCAATTTTCGATATTATACTGTTTTGCTTGGTACCAATTTTTGGCTAATAGAACAGGTACTTTCGTACGCTATGGTATTCAAATATGTGACATGAATGGTATCATTCGTAACATTAAGATAGAAAGTGCAAAAACATTTTAAAAAAAAGGCAAATATTTCGAGTTTTAAAGAACCACTAGCTTTTTTCTTTCAACTGTACACTTTTTCGTCACTATTGTACACACATTCTCTACTATTTATGTCTTAAGCAAAGTACAAACCCAGCAAAACAATCAAAGTCAACTACAAAAAATCAACCACCTCCGAAAGCCGATTAACCAGGCTTGCTCCCAGGAGGAAAAAAGCAAAATCATTAAGAAAGCAAAAAAGGCATTGCTCAAACCAACAGTTATTGATTCCGTCAATGAGCTAGAACTTACTGGTTGTCATGGCAATGGCAGGATGAGAAATGGAAACGGGCAGGTCCTAAGCAAACTTGTCTTCTTCGTCATGGCAAAGTTCTTTTCTGAGTTTGGTGGAGAAGAGCTTGCAAGCATCCACACAAAGATCAATGGCAGCTGAAAGCGCCACAAAAAGGGCTGCATCAGCCATGCAAGTTACATGCTGTATCCCTATTTGCACCACTGGCTTGCTTACTTTGCCTTCACCTTCCACCGTTGAGCACATTACAAAACCCTTTACCGGTGATAGCGAACTCAACGCAGAGTCCCTCATAATCCTACTATCAATGCAGAACTTTCCACCTTTCCTGACACTCATTGTGCCTTCAGCAATGGGGATTCCGGTATTGGGCCCATTGTTCATGACGAGCTCGAATTTGTAGCCCAAGCTATCCATAGGGCCTCTCTCTCGCCATGCCTCCAGGCGACCCCATGGTTTCCAGCTGCTGACAGAGAATCCATGAGGCCGGAGGATTAGCCACGAACCGGGGTTGGATCGGGACACGCGATCTGATCCTGGTGAAGGGACAAATGGGGTGACCATGGAAGCAGCTGCAACAGGAGAGCCAGAGAGATCGTATATCATGATCATCCATCCCTTACGTTCCCTTCCTGCTCTTTCTTTATCACCGGAAAAAGTTCTCGAGCACCCTCTGTTTTGCTTTCGATTGAAATCCGACGGGAGGGACCTGATTTACAGTGGAAACTGAAAGGTAAAAAGCAGGTAACATGGAGTAGTCAAACAGGAATATTGACAATGAGCTTAAGTACGCTAAGATTCCGAGCAAATATGTGCAGATGAGAGGTTATGCGTAGAACAGAACTCTTTGACCCAACCAGTAACGAAACCACCACGTAATAATACATTATGATGGTTAAACAAATAATCATTATCGTGTTCAATATGGCATTCTTTCTCAAACATGTGCAACATAATTATTTGACGCCCTAATTAATTCACCCCTAAAGAATAAACTTACAAAGAATATTGTCATTATGAGACAGACAAAAGTCTAATTTCCTCTAGTCTCCAGATAAGGTAACAGAGAAGCTGTGGATAATTGAGGGTCAATGTTAATAAAAATTGAAAATGGCAACAGGACAGTAGGAAATCAGGAACGTGATAGTTGGTAACAACTCCCACACCTATCAAAGTATTCGACACTCCACATGGCTACAGTTATACTTGTCAAGATAGCACAATTATTGAGTGGGAAAGGAACCACTAATCAGTTAATTTAACCATCTAATTACAATTAAACACATAATGATAATATCCTCTCTCATTCTTCACTATATTTATTCCCTTTTTTATTACCATTCTCTTGTACAAATCAAGATTCAAACTCTCATTCTTCACTATATTCATTCCCATTTTTATTACCATTCTTTTGTACAAATCACGATTAAAACTCTTATTCTTCACTATATTCATTCCCATTTTTATTACCATTCTCTTGTACAAATCACGATTAAACACACAACACACAACACACAATGATAATATCTCTTCTCATTCTTCACTATATTTATTCCTATTTTTATTACCATTATCTTCCCGTGTTAAACCACCGGCGGAATATAATCAAAATTCCAACTAAAATAAAATTAGTAAATTACCCAAGGTTGAAGATGTAAAAAAGGGTGAAACTTTTTACCGAGTTCTTAAGTTCCTTTCCGCCGTAAACTTGCAACTGAAAACAGGCTGGCGTATATTCCCTTGAATCTGGAAGACCACTGGACTACACTCCGGTTCACCACCGAACTGGAAGACGAATCGTGGGTCCTGTTCAGAACGCACCAAAACGTGGAGCCGAGCCGCCGGTTTATCCTGTTTACCCCCAAGCTTCAACCATCCATTTTGAAACACAAGTGACCCCGCCTCGGCATTCTCCAAATTAACGTTGACCCGAACCCGACCAAGCAGCTTACCCCTGCTCAGTCCACAAGTACTTCCCATCCTGCCGGTGTACACAGAAATATGAAGCGTGATGGACTTGCCGGAGAGACGACGGAGGGCTGTGGCGTCGAGGTGGAAGCCGGCAACGGAAGTTGCAGATTCAGGAGCAGAATCACCACTGTTGGAACACAGAGGCAAAAGGGCAGTTTGAGAAGGAAAGCCTTTGATACTTAATTTGCAGAAACATGGAGTAGCCGAGGGGTGCACGCCGGAGCCGGCGGGTCTGGTGGCCAACGGCAGTTTCAGAGCAAGTGATTCGACAGTTAAGCAAAAGAACGGGCAAGGATCCATATCCCAACTCAGTTTCTCTCCCTATCTGTAGAAGAAGAGAAAAAAGTTTGGTTTCACTTTTTTATTGATGCTGTATTTGGTTTAGCGAGTAGATCCAAGAATTGAGCTGGAAATGTATGTCGCATAGAGAGACAGAGAGCTTGGGGAACATCTATGCTTTAAACGTATCAAGAATCGGCCACTCTCTACATCTGTTATAAGCTGTTTTTTTGTGGAAATTGATAAAAATAACTGTGCCAATAACAAGACCAAAAGACAACGATAACTGACATGCACGAGTTATCGTAATTGTTATGTAATGTGAAGTTTTGTTTTGAGCTTATCTCGGCAAACTGTAAATAATAAATACTAAAATTGATGTATAAATAATTATTAATATAATGTCATGTTTTTAAATTGCGACGATAAAACGGAAAGGAAGAATGGGACAGGGTATTGGGGGGAATAGGAGGAGGAGCCCATACAGCTGTATCAGTGCTGTCATCACTCACCACCTTGTCATTAGCTGATCCAAGTTTTCTAAACTCTAAATGCATTTTTTTATTAAAAAAATGAGTTGAAAATAATAAGAAATATCGACGTGGCAACAGTTTAAGATGGCCGTTTCTGTGACGCCGTCATGCAGTCCGTCCTCTTTTTTTCACTCAAAATTAACGCATTTTGGATACCGACAGACTAATTAACAAAAACTGTTGCCTGCCGCTGTCTCCAAGTAGGATTTAACATCACAATTTGATTTTTATTGACTTAATAGGACGAAATGATTCAAAAAAAAGAATTATTATTTTATCCGACTTGAAATTATGATAACGACTTACAGTAAAGTTCCATTCAACATAAAAAAGTTTTTAAGTTGGCAGCTTAAATAATTTTGTTGAAATTGGACTTACGACGCATAAAGACACATTAGACAGACTTGATGAATCGCGCTCAATATAAATGGTACAACCAACCACAAAAGCGTCACATTCGAATGCTTATGTCTCCCTTTTATTTTTTCTCATATTAAACATTGACTAATAATTTGTTACACATGGTCAGAAACGTTCGCTCTTTCCCTTTCTTCTCTTTACATACCTGAATGGTTATATAAATAAAAAAGGACAAGATAAGTCGCTTTTTACCTGTTCTTTAAGTCTTATCCTCTCGCGCTTTGAGAAGCAGGAGAACAAGAAGATTCAACAAAAATTCTCCCATTGACGTAGGCTCCCTTGTACTTGATCTCCGACAGGGAGCGCGGGACTCAAGTTTGTTGGCATAACCATCTCCTATTCAAGCCATCTATCTTTGTTTTGTTCCCACGATACCAAAACCCGTTCATGCACCGAGACAGGACATATTGTAGTTGTTTCAAAACTTGGACCACCTCTATTTTTTTCTTTGGATTGTGTCCCACATTAAAAGAGGGAGGGACTTTCATCTAGTTTATATACCATTTTTTTTTATGAAACTTTGAATCAAGTCTCTTGAAGAGTATATGGATAACACACATGCGCACATGCCTGCATCCCCCGGCTTGGTTAGGTTGCGGCACGACGTTGCATGTGTGACATAAAATTTTTATAACATTCATCACCTTATTATCGTAATTATAGCCAACATTCATTAGGCTTGGCAATTTTGGCCTGGCCCGGGTTGATCGAACCAAGACTGAGGTCGAACCGAGCACGTGTCGGGCCGAGCTGGCCTGTGGCCGAGTGAAACAACAAAAGAGATCTCGTTTTTTTAAGTTTTTATAAGAAAAGGATGGGCCGAGCCAGCTTGTGGACCATCCAATCCATTGACATATCTAACGTTCATAACGTTATTAACTTTCCCTTTTACTTTAATGTGTCTTTATTGTCATTGTCATATAAATCTCTCCTCCTGCATATATGAGGCATGCATCTGCTCTCTTTTCTCTTTACTCCCTGCTGTTTGCATCTTTTCATTCTCTCCACAAAACGCCCCACAGACAAACCCTTTTACGCACATTCTTATTTATTCTATTTTGCTTTGATTGTTTTTAATATTTCTCAGACACGAATCCTACTCTGCCCTTTAGAGTGCACCAAACCTGGTGAAGAAGGCGTTAACCCTGGGGTCAGATCCATTGTCCTGTTGCACCGTAGAGGGGAAATTTCTAGCTTAGGGCTATGGTTTCACTACGCCGTGAATTCAGTTAAGTTGTTGCAATTTATTTTTATTTGGTGCTATTTCGTTATTTCACTTACAATCTAAGTCAAACTTGTTACATTTTTGCTGATGTGTGTTAATTTTGGTATAAGTTGGAATACTGTGTTGCTGCATGTTTATTTCGGTATAAGTTGCAATATTGTTCTGTTCTTACTACTACGATAGTTGGAATACCATTTATTCTTGCTATAGTATTCATTATGACGTCTGCGAATGAGACGAATGTAGGTTCTACCCTTATTGTTCTCCTCATAAGTTCTGCCCTTGCCACCATAGCCTAGAGAATTATACCTAACCTAACTATATTAGAGCCTCTAGATGAGAGAAATTTTAAACGATGGTCTGAGAAAATTCTGTTTTACTTTTAGCAATACGAAATTGATTATGTACTATTTCAATACATTCCTAGTGACAATACCAATCCTAAGACAACTGAGGATAATCATATCGTTAAGGGAGTGTTGCTCAACCATATGATAAACCTGTTATTTGATATCTATTGTAAGTTCAAAACTGCCAAGCAAATTTTGGATGCCTTAGAAGTTAAATATGGAATTGATGATGTCGATACAAAGAAATATGAAATTGCTAGGTAGTTAAAGTTTATTGTTGTTGATGATAAGCCCATTATGGATTAAATCATGAGTATGAAAACCTGGTTAGTGAAATCCTTGCTAAGGGTATGAATATGTGTGAGATGTTTCAACCTAATGCCCTTATTGAGAAACTACCTACCTCATGGAATGAATATAAAAACCAGTTGAAACATAAGAAGAAGGACATTAAGCTACATGAATTGATCGAGCATATAAAGATTGAGGATGCCAATTGTACACGAGATAAGGCCAAATCACTCACTATTGTTTATACTGTTAAGGCTAATGTGATAGAACACAAAAATGTAAGTAACTTTAATAAGAATGGTGGACAAAACAAGTCCTTCAACAACAAGCATGGTTAGTTTAAGCACAAAAGGATTGATGGTGACTGTTGGTGGTGCCACTAGCTAGGCCAATTTGCTATTTTTTGCTAAGCTAGAATCAAACATGAGAAGAAGGATCAAGGATAAAAAATACGACAGTTCGGGAAAGGAAATTAGAAGGGTACCAACAGGGTCACTAGAAGAGCTTTGGTAAACCTCAAGATAATATGGTCGAAGCTAGTGATGATGACTAGGAGATCATTACTGTTGTAGTGTCCGAAGTCAACCTTGCTGAAAAATTTGTCGATTGGATCGTTAATATAGGAGCCACACGCCATATTTGCACCAACAAAGACCTGTTTAAGGAGTTGAATGATGCTGCTAATGGTGAATTCGTATACATGGGCAACTCTAACGGAGTTCCTATCTAAGGAGTTAGGATTGTCACTCTCAAACTCACTTCTGAAAAAGTTTTGGCTTTAAAAAATGTTTTATTTGTCTCTGATGTTCGTAGAAACTTGATTTCTAGAACATTACTTAACAAGGCTGGTGTTAAACTTACTTTTGACTCTGATAAGCTAATTCTTACTAAGAATGAGAACTTTGTTCGTAAAGGAATTTGTAATGGGGGTTTGTTTATACTTGACGTTGAAATGAATGCATCTACTTCTTCTGCTTATATTATTGGGTCTCTAAACCTATAACACTCTAGACTTGGACATATGAATGTGAGATCAATTAAATTAAAAGGATGCAAAGCTTAAACTTGTTTCCTAACCAAATCACTAATGAAATGGGAAAAATGTCAAATTTATGTTAAGGTTAAACACTCTAAGAAACCTTTTAAGTCTATAACCGAGAGAGAGTCACAATTGTTGAACTTAGTGCACCCAGATTTGGGTGATTTTAAGAATTGTGTGAGTAAAGGAGGCATGAGATATTATATTACTTTTGTGGATGATTATTCTAGATTTACTAAGGTTTACTTATTGAAAAATAAAAGTGATGCAGAAGAAATGTTTATGAAATACAAAGCTGAGGTTAAAAACCAATTACAAAGGAAAATTAAGAGATTAAGGTCTGATCAAGGTGGTGAGTATAGTGTTGATTTCTTGCTGATTATTGTGGAAAAGTTAGGATTATTCATGAGTTTTTAGCCCCTTATACACCTGAACAAAATGAAGTAGACAAGAGGAAAAATTGAAAACTTAAGGATATATTGAATTGCAACGTTGATTTCCTTAGTTTATTTGACTTTATTACTTCCTTTGTGGTGAAAAAACTTGAGGAGATATATGACATTTTTGTGGTGACTTATATTATTGAGGAGGATCTCAAACCTTATAAGGAAGTAATGAGATCTGTGGATGCTACCTTTTGGAAGGGAGTCATAAATAGCGAGTTAGAGTTAATCAAGTATAATAAAACTTTGGTTTTTAGTTGATCTACCATAAGGGTGTAAGCCTTTATAGTGCAAGTGAATTTTCAACAAAAAAATTGAGACCTGAAGGAACCATTGAGAGGTTTAAGGCAAGACTTATGATTAAAGGCTTTAAACATAAGGAAGGAAAGGACTTTTTTTATACTTACTCTTATGTTACTAAAGTTGCATCTATAACGATGTTGTTTGCTATTGCCTTGGTATTTAAGCTTCATGTGTACCAACTGAATGTTAAGACAACTTTCTTGAATGGTGGTCTTAATGAGGAAATTTATATGGTCCAACCCGAAGGGTTAGAGTGCCTAGTCAGGAGTAAAAGTGTATAAGTTGGTTAAGTTTTTGTATGGACTTAAACAAGCTCCCAAATAGTGGCATGAGAAATTTGAAAGTGAGATTTTTAAATATGGTTTTACCTCTTGTGATGTTGATTCTTGCATTTATGTGAAATTTGATGCTAATGGTTATGTGATCATAACTCTTTATATGGATTATATGCTTATTTTTGGGATCTATCATTGATATTACCAAGAGTTTGCTGAAGTCTTCCTTTGATATGAAAGATCTTGAACTTGTGGACTTTATTTTGGGAGTCAAAGTTGATAGGACTGAGTCTGGTTTTAGGTTGAATCAAACTCATTACGTTAAGAAATTTTTGAAGAAGTTTAGTTACTATGATGTTGAACTAGTCAAGTCTCCGTATGATGCAATGTTGTTTTAGAGAAAAATCTTTGTGATAGTGTAAACCAAGCTAAGTATACTAAAATTCTTGGTAGTGTGATGTTCTTAATGGACTATTCTCGTCCTAATATTACATACTGTGTGAGTAGACTTAGTAGGTATACTCATAATGTTAGCCCCAGAATTTTTTTTTTATGATTATTAAGCATGACTAGTGAATTTAAAGCATTAATACACTTGATTAA
>JAOSBP010000205.1:9935089-9946257 GCA_027563825.1 Erythroxylum mucronatum | reverse complement strand
TATGTAAATAAAGTTTTTCAAACTCTTTTGCTTTAGTAATGAAATGATAGATTGAAGTAGTTTCGGTTGTGTATGTTTATATTGATCTCCTTGTAAAATGGTTGAGTTGGAGTAGTAAGTTTGTTTTGATGTTTAATAGTTTTGGTATCAGTACGCTCACGTTTTATGATTTAGCAAGAGTTGGGTTCCGAAAATGGGATCTAACATTTGTGGTATCAGAGCCCAGAATTAGGATCTTACATGGACAACTTTCAGAATATGTGTCAATCGCAAGAGCGATTGTTAAGAGTTCGGGCTAATAGAATTAGTGAGAAGAATAATGATCTGTCAGAATGTGAGAAAATGAAAGTTTAAGGATATTTAAAAATAAGAAATATTACGTAGCCCGATATGTTAGACATAGATTCGGTAATTGTGATTATGTTAGTGAGTCTGGTGACAGAATTTTGTTGTAGATATGTACTTGAATTGATATGGATTCAAAAAGGTTTTCATGAATTGACTGAGAAAGAAATAGAGTCATAGGTGGAAATGACAAGATTTAAGGTGTACAAGTAAAGAGGAATTGAAAGGTTGAACTAGGAATTGAAAATGATTGTTTAATTGGTGTGATAAAAGTTATGATCTGGTAGAAGATTGTGTTAGTGAATTCAATATCAGAATGTTAAGATGGCTATAAGTTTATGCTTCTAAATTGATTAAGAATGTACGTACGGAAAGTGAAACAAATGATAGTGATATATGTAGAAGTCTTCAAGGTTATGTCGACCAGTTATTAGGAGCACCCAGTTGAGAATGTAGTTACATTGGTGAGTAATGTGATTGAGTGCATACAAGATCTATATATAGATATGGTGTAAGAGATAATCTATGATTCCTATAGCTAAAATCATGAGATGAATCGGAGTAACAGGATGGAATTATGATGTAGGTGATTATGCTGAAAAGATAACTACTTTGCAGGAAATCATTTAAGAAAGATAAGTCAATTAAAGAATTGAAAGAAACCCAAGATGTATTAGGGAACCAATTAAGATAGTAGGGTATTTGAATAAGCAACTAAATCGAGCATTTTTGCTGAATATAGTAGTTTGGAAAAATTATTCGAGTGAAAGAGTTAGTTGGGAGACTGAGGAAAACATAAGACCGCCTTACCTCCAATTGTTTGATCACTTAGGTTAGAATTTCGAGGATGAAATTCTTTAAGGGGGAGAATTGTTAGACCCCGAACTTTTCTTAAAAGTTAAAACTATTAAATGAGAAATTTTTGGCGATTAGTCATGAGTAAAGAACAAATGAGAGACAAGAGTAAAGTAGTGAATGAGAAAAGTGAATAGATTCATGTTTTGCTTTGGTGTTTTTGGTGGACAAGAGATTTTGAAATGGGAAGAATTAAGGTGAAAGTTAGAAGTAAAATGAAAGAAAAAATGAAATTAAATATATGTAGTAAGTTGATAAAGGATATATATGTGTGTGTATGTTCTGTTATTAAGGTTCATGATAAATCATGGACTATATTTTCTTTATGGATGATACTGATTTGAAATGGAGTTGAGAATGAGGAGTAAATGAAGTAGAAAAGGTGATCATGGTATAAGTTACGTTAAGGAAAGATTTGGAAACAAAATGGGTAGTTGATATGGAAAAAGTTCACTGAGTATGCTTCAGTCTTTTAGCTACAACTTTTTCTCTAGATATCCAAACGAAATGATTCTTAATTTGGATTAAACTAGAAATATATGGTGCTACATTTCTTATGAAGAATCAAATTTAGATTCAGTCTTTAAGAATCTCAAAATTTGCCATGAAATTGAGTACTGGGTGCAGTACATTGGTGGATGAATGTAAAGTTCATGTTCTGGCTTCAGGGGAAATTCTGGATTAATCTATATAGAATTAGGCAAAGTTATCTTCTAGAAAGTTGTAGGGCTCTTTCTTTTATCTTTCCAACGGTATATAGTATGAGAATTTTAGACATTGGAGTTAAAAGTTAGGGTTTTTATAAGTGGAGATGTTCAGGAGTATAGATAGTATCATCTGTGATGACATTATATCGTCTGTAAAAATGTATCGTCTGTGATGATGTCATATTGTCTATAAAATGTATTGCCTATGATGAAGTCATATCGTCTATGTTTAACTTCTGCTTCTTCTATGTTTGACCTTCTGCTTCTTCTGCTCCTTCTGCTTCTTCTATGTTTGACTTTCTACTTCTTCTGTGTTTGACCCTCTGCTTCTTCTGCTTTTTGCTTCTTCTGCTTTCTGCTTCTTCTGCTTTTCCCTTCTTCTACTTTCTGCCTCTTCTACTTTTTGCTTCTTCTACTTTTTGCTTCTTCTGCTTTCTACTTCTTCTGCTTTTTGCTTCTTCTGCTTTTTGCTCCTTCTTCTTTCTACTTCTTCTATAGTTGACTTTCTACTTCTTCTATAGTTGACTGAAACTTCTTATGTGCACTATTCATCTTATCCTTTGGTCTAGTCCAATTTTTTCCCTCTAAATGATAGAATCTGTCTTTGAGGTCTTCATAAATTGTAGATCTTAAAGTCCTCTTTCGAACCATCCAAAGAACACCGTAATCCGATGTCTGTAGGGAAAGTTATGGCAATTTTCCCAATCTTGTATCGTCTGATAATGTCACATCGTCTATAAATGACATCATATCATCTATTCCTATTTTTGACCCTTGAGATAATAGAATTTGTCTTCCAGGTCTACATGAAAGTTGTAAGCCTTGAAGTCTTCTTTCAAACCATTAAAGAATGACTTTGATCTGACATCTCTATTGAAAGTTATGCCAGTTGTCCCAAGATAGGATCAATATGATTGAGGACCAAATCTTATTTGATTCTTTCGACCATAAGCTTGTTATCTGACCTTCAATTGAAGTGAATCTTAGACTAATAGACTCTTAACACATTTCTTTTTACGACTCCATGAAAGGTTATAGCTTTTGGTATTGATTCAAAAAAGGCTGATTGAAGAAAAGTGAGGGAATCTGTTGGAATAGTATGAGTTGGTATGATTTCACTAGACACACTTTTGTATTTTGATGATTTCTGGATTGGTAGAGCTCAAAATAAGATGATTCTTATTTCAAACTAAACTAGAGACATGGAACTTCAAATGGTATGAAGAAATAGAAATCTAATTCAGTCTCTAAGACATTCAATTTCTGGGTGGAATTTAAGTATAGTGTACTGTTTCAGTCTAATAACAGTCTGAAAGTGTTTGTGGCAATACTTTCAGATTACCAAACCAAATTGAATGATTTTGGGTGTCATTAGAAACTTAAGACAACGGGGGAACATTTTTTAGAAGAAAGTGTTATGTCAAAATGTTCAAGGGTATTTTTGGCAAGACGCTTAAGCACAAAAGACATAAGGCATAAATGGAAGGGCAGATGGGACCTTTCTCAATCATTAAGGGCAGAAAAGGAAGAAGAAATTGTGGTCTTGCATTTCAAGAAGAGAGAAGAACGAAAATTGAAAAAAAAACGAGAAGTGTCATAAAGAAGAGAGTGAAATACGAAGAGAAAAAGAGAAGGAAAGAAAGAAGTGGAAACAAGCTAGGGTTTAATTTTTCTTAGTCTTCAAAGGAGATTTTGGAGTTGTTCAAGAAGGGACAAAGGTAGATGAAGAAAAGAGCTTCCCTTTGAGCCAAAGATCCCTTCATTTGGTGAAGAATGAAGGTAAGATCATTTTAAATCTTTTCGAATTTTGAAAGGATTTTAGTTCATGGAGTTTAGAAATGTTTGGGTTTAAGTATTCTAGAACCAATTTTAATGAGTGTGATTTGAGGGATTTTTCAATTGAAAACCTTATTGAGTGAGATTTTTGTTATTGTTTAAGGGGATCAAAAGAAGCAAGAGGAACAAGAGAAGAAGGCATTTTGAGCAAGTCTATAAGCAAGGAAATCAAAGTGGGTTACATGTGTATAATAGAGTAAATAAGTTACTAATGTTTTATTTGAATCAAAGAAGTTTAATGTTTCCCATTGCATCATAAGTGTTGCATTTATTGCTTTTCAATGATTTGAGAAAGTGCAATATGTTGTTATATGAGTTGTGTGATGATTTACAAAAAGACTTTGAAAGTGGTTTTTGAAAAGATAACATGTTTTGAAATCATGGTTTCGACATATCTCATGTTTATGAAAAATCAAGTTGCGAAAATGTGTCATTTTGGGCAAGAAGTTTACAAGTTATGAAATATCTATTTTGTGGGTTTGTAGTGGTCCCCTAAGTTAAGTCACGTGCACGTTGACTAAATTAAAGGTTTCTCCCGCCTACCCGTTAATGGCATGGAGCTCCTTCATGGACTCCCATAAGTTCACGGCTACACAAGACCATTAAGTAGAAATGTGTAGTACGTTATGTTTTTGGATCTACTCAAACCATTCTGATGTGCTTATGTGCTTATGTTATGTGAACAAGTTAATGCATTCATGTTTTGTTGTTTGTAAATTTGACTACGTGATGAGAATTTTAGAAACAAATGCTTTATGGATTTTCAATAAGAGTTTTCTATTACAAGTGAATGCTTCAAAATTTTTGCTTATTTTTCATTATAAACGATTACCCACGAGCTTTCAAGCTCACCTCCTTTCTGTCCCATCTTCAGGCGATAGCTAAGGGATAAAGTGATCAAGAACCTAAGGAAATTTCTTCAAATTTGTTGTTATGTATTTTGTAATAAGCCAATGATGTGGCTTTTAATATAAATAAAGTTTTTCAAACTCTTTTTCTTTAGTATTGAAATGAGAGGTTGAAGTAGTTTCGATTGTGTATGTTCATATTAGCTTCCTTGTAAAATGGTTAGGTTGGAGTAATAAGTTTGTTTTGATGTTTAACAGTTGTGGTATTAGTACGCTCACGTTTCATGATTTAACAAGAGTTGGGTTCCGAAAACGGGATCCAACGTGTTGAGATATGAGAAATTGTATGCAAACCTTAAGGAGTGTACATTTTGCATTGATAGGCTAGTATTTTTGGGGTTTGTGATCAATTTTCAAGGGGTTGAGGTTGATAGTGAAAAGGTGAAGGCTATTTGAGAGTGGCCAACACCTGAGAGTCTGAGTGAGGTAAGGAGTTTTCATGGGCTTGCTAGTTTTTATAGGAGGTTTGTGAAAGATTTCTCTACGATTGCTGCTCCTTTGACTGAACTAGTCAAGAAGGAGAAAGGGTTTGCATGGGGTAAGGAACAAGAGCATATATTTGTATTGTTAAAGGAAAAATTATGTTTTGCTCCTATTCTATGTTTGTCTAATTTTGATAAGGCTTTTGAAGTTGAATGTGATGCTTCTGGGATTGGTATAAAACTTATTAGTATATCATAGGCTAAAAACTATATCCTTTTTATCAACCAATAACATCACCTCAATATAAACTCAAATCATATAAGATTTAACTTTCAATCTTCAATTCATATATTTCTAAAAACATAAAATTGTACTAGCAATATTCATTTATAATGCATCATTCACATACTCATAATCCATATTAACTTCATGATAGAATAGAAATCATTCTCCTAAAATACATTTTAAAAAAACACTCACTATTAAGTAACTTTATTAGCAAGCACACTCACGCGTTCTGTGCCTTTCCTTTACCTACACAAGCGCATTTTGCATAGGCATTTATTTCCAAATTCGGAAATAATACATTAACAATATAAATTCGGTTTAACCGTATTCGAGATTAGTATTTAATCACATAATACGTATGCTAATCATATTTCCGTTTATTATCGAAAGATGACCTATTGTTCTCCGTTTCCAATTCTAGCTTCAAAAGTCACTTAAAATCATATTTTTACCCATTATAACTTATCAATTTCTTCAAAACACTATCTCAATCAATTTAATTCACATATCATGATGATGTATGGTGAGTCATGGATATGGCCTATGTCCAGAAGCTATAACTCCACTTGTTCCTAACTTTTCGCATAGCAAATGTTCAAATTAGGATTTGAGGTCTTCTAGACATTCGTTCCACTATGTCTATAGTTTCTATATCATAAAAAATCATACCATTTGAAGTTCTAATTCAAGAAACAAGCTCCAAACATCACAATTTGCTCCAACATAGAGGTAGCATCAGATCACCATTTTTAATCTCAAATTCCAATATGTCATAGGTTTCATCTCCAATTATAATCACCCAATTTGGAGGTCTGTAGGCCAAGTTATAATCAAAAACAGATGTCTGGTTCAAGTGATCTGAGAACCAAATACAAACATTCACTAAACATAATTCTTTCTCTTATCATATTCATCCCTTAAATGCGTCCAAATTTATTATCTACTCCATGGCAAGTCAAAAATCATAATCATCAATTATCTTACACAAATCTATCCCACTAAAAAGCCCTAAAACTAGAAATTAGGTTAGGAAAACTTACATATTTATCTTCCAATCTTTTGGTATTTGATGAGTCCCTCCACTTGATCAAGATCTTCCCAATTTATGCTCCAAAACCATGAAAAATGGTAGCTGCACTCTTCTTCTCCCTCCTTGGCTGTAAGTCCCTTCTTCTCTTTTCTTTTCTCCCTTTTGTTTGGTCTCTCACATTTATGTTCAAATCAAGACAAAAGTCTTACTTTATTCTTTTCATGGATTCCACACTTTGCCTTCCTATTGGTTCTCTTCTAATGACTCATCTTCCATTAACAAAATGGAAAATGACCAAATTACCCTTAATGACATGTAAAAAGACTAAATTGCCCTTTTATTGAATTTAATTCATCAACTAACCGAATTAAATTTTGAAAATTTTCCACAACCATCTTACCATTGAATTGACCATGAAATACTTTAATTAAGGTCAATACTTATTAATTGGATGCCTTAAAAATTTTCAAGTGACTTTAAAATCATTAATACCCATTACTTTCCAAAAAGGGCATTTTAGTCCTAAATTTTTGGAACTCCTGAAATCCATCCTGTAGGCCTTATTTTCGATCCATTTCAGTATTATTAAACTCTAATACTTATTTCAGATATATGTCATTATTTTAAGGTTAGGTCCCAAAAAATCACTATTAACTGAAAATACTATTCACCGAACATGAAAATTTGTATTCAATGAAAAGAAAGTTTAGAGGTTTTACAATCACCCCACCTTATATAAATTTCATCCTCGAAATTTAACTAAGCATATATGTTCAAAATAAGTGGGGATACAATGCAAGCATCTACTGCTCAGGCTCCCATGTAGCTTCCTCTACCGCGTGATTCCTCTATAGTACTTTAACCAAAGGAATGATCTTATTATGAAAAATTTGTTCTCTAGGGTCGAGGATCAGTACAGGTTCCTCCTCGAAAGTCAAATTTTCCTTTAGGTTCACCAGTTTTTCAATGATTACATGTGAACGGTCCACTAGGTACTTGCAAATCATAGATACATGGAAAACGTTGTGAACCCTCGCGAGCTCATCTGGTAGCTTCAATCGATATGCCACTGACCCAATTCTTTAGGTGATCTCATACGGTCCCATATAACATGAACTTAGCTTACCGCATTTCCTAAATATAAGCACACCTTTCCAAGGAGAAATCTTGAAAAATACTCTATCTCTAATTTTAAATTTAAGATCCCTATGACGATTATCTGTATAGCTTTTCTGTTTATCTTGGGCTATCTTTAATCTATCTCGAATAACTTGAATTTTATCTTTTGTCACCTACATAAGCTCGGGACCTACTAGTTTCCTTTTACCAACTTCATCGTAACATACTGGAGTTCTGCATTTTCTTCCGTAAAGAGCCTTATAAGGGGCAATGCCAATATTGACCTGATAACTGTTATTATACGCTAACTCTATTAGTGGTAGGTGCGTGTCCTAACTCCCCCTAAACTCTATAACATAGGATCTAAGCATATCCTCAACTGTCTGGATAGTCCTCTCAAACTGTCCATCTGTCTAGGGGTGAAAGGCAGTGCTAAACTTTAAGCGTGTACCTAAGACTTTTTGTCAACTGGGCCAAAATCTTGGTGTAAACCTAGGTCAAAATCTGAGACAATAAAAATCAGCATACCATAGGGTCTCACTATCTCATCCACATACAGCTAGGCTGGCTTGTTTAAGGGGTAATCATTCTTGATTGGAAGGAAATGTGTGAACTTTGTTAACCTGTCCACTATCACCCAAATAGCATCGTGCCCCTTCTGACTCCGTGGAAGTCCTACTACAAAGTCCATAAGAATCTTCTCCCACTTCCATTCTGGGATAAGAAGGAGTTGCATTAATCTCACAGGCTTCTGATGTTCTACTTTTACTTGATAAAAGGTTAGACACTTAGAAACGAACACTACTATTTCCTTCTTCATCCCTCTCCACCAATAGTGTTCTTTGAGTGTGTAGTACATTTTCATGCTACTCAAATGCATAGTGTAAGATGAGGAGTGATCTTGGTCTAAGATCTCTTTCTTTAATTCTTCCACTTTTGGTACATATAATCGTTTCCCCGTCATCATTGTACCATCTTCCTTGATGCTAAGATCCATTCTCTACCCAATCTCAACTTCTGTCTTCAATTTCATCAATTATGGATCAAGTTTCTGTCCCTCTCTAATCTGATCCACCAAGATGGGATGAACGTGAAAGGTAGCAATTAATGCCACTAAGTCTGTCATATCCAAACTCACTCATAAAGACCTTATTTCCATTAGAAGTGGAAGATATATCGTCTTTAGTTGTGCTATTGAACTGGTAGGTCTCCTACTTAAGGCATCAACCACTATATTGGCTTTTATGGGATGGTACTTTATCGTAAAATCATAATCTTTTATTAACTCCAACAACCACATCTTCCTCATATTCAATTCCTTCTAAGTAAACAAATATTGCAGACTCTTATGATCTGTGAAAATCCTACAGGGAACACTATATAAGTAATACCTACATATTCTCAATTCAAAAAGTATTGCTGCCAATTTTAGATCATGGGTGGGGTAGTTCTATTCATGCTTTTTCAATTGCCTAGAAGTATAGGCTATAACTTTATCATTCTGCATGTGTACACACTATAACTCCTATCTTGAGGCATCACTATATACTAGAAATTCATCAGTCCCCATTGGTAATATGAGTACGGGACAACGGGAACTATCATCAACCTTTCTTTCAATTCATCAAAACTTCATTGACAAGCATCTGACCACTTAAACTTCTCCTCTTTTAGCATCAACTTGGACAGTGGGCTTATTATTCTGGAAAAATTTTCAATGAATTTCCTATAATAGCCAGCCAATCCAAGAAAATTCTTGACTTTCATCACTGTGGTGGGAGGTCTCCAGTTAGTAACAACTTCGATCTTTTAGGGATCTACACTAAGTCCCTCACCTGAGATGACATGACCTAAGAAAGCAACCTTGTCAAGCCAAAACTGGCACTTACTAAACTTAGCATATAATTGTTGCTCTCGTAGGGTATGAAGGTGTTCTATATGGTCCTCCTAACTTCTTGAATACATCAATATGTCATCAGTAAATATGACCACAAAATTATCTAGGTACTCTCAAAACTCCCTAATCATCAAATCCGTAAAAACATCTAGTGCATTCATTAATCCAAAGGGCATAACCAAGAATTCATAATGCCCATGCCTCTTCCTAAAGGTAGTTTTTAGAATGTCCTCGCTGCGGACCTTCAATTGATGATAACCTAATCTTAGATCAATCTTTGAATACATCTCGGATCCTTATAACTGATCAAATAAATCATCAATCCTTAGGAGAGGATATTGGTTACGAACTGTCACTTTGTTTAGTTTTCTATAGTCGATACAGAACCTTAAACTCCTATCCTTCTTTTTCACGAATAGGACTGGAGCCCCCTATGAAGAAGTGTTGGGTCTCACAAAACCCTTATCTAACAACTCCTCTATTTACACTTTCAATTTCTTTAACTCTGCTGGAGCCATTTTGTATGGAGTAATTGAAATCGGTTAGATTTCTGGTCGTATATCTATCTCAAACTCTATTACCCTACCTGGGGGTAATCTTGGAAGATCCTTCAGAAACACGCCAAGGAACTTACTGACCACCTGAATTTCTCCTAGTTGAATCTTATTATTATTTTGTTCAATTAAGTAAACCAGATATCCCTGGCATCCTTTACGGAGCATTCTACTGGCTACCATGGCAGTCACGATAATAATGAAAAGAACTTTCTGTATCCCACGAAATATCACCTGTGATTTCCCTAATCGACTTAGCCTAACCTCCTTTTTAAAACAATCCACCATCGCTCGATATGGGGATAACCAATCAATTCTGAGAATAACATCAAAATCCTGGATATCTAATATGATAAAGTTTGCTGGGGATTTCTTAGCCTCAATCAGTATTTTACTATCTACGAACACTCTTTTAGAGAAAAGTAAGTTCCCAGTTAGAATGGAAACTACTACCCCAACTTCTAATAATTGAGATTCAACACTCAATTTTGCAAAAAAAAACCATAGACATAAAAGAAAGTGTAGTAGCATGATCTACTAAAGCATATGCATCATGATCAAAAACAGTAATCATTCTGGTGACTACCACTGGTGTGACATCAGCCTCCTACTGAGTGATTGCAAAAACTCGGGCTTGTGTACGAGGTCTACCTGCCTGCCCTATAAGGGTTGTTCCCCTACACCAGAACCTCTACCAGATCCAGTAAAACTCGACCCTGTGGTTTGAGAACCCCAGTAGCCCTGTCTGTAACCCCCTCTAGCTAATGGGGGTGTTGAAGATACAGTGACTAACTGAGAACAATCTCTAATGAAGTGAACCTCCCGACCACAATTAAAGAAACCCATCATATTCATCTGACACTCACCGAAATGTCTTTTTCGACAAGTAGCACACTCTGGCACTAGGGTCCTAGTGTCACGGGAATCTCTGGGCCTAATGGGTGACCTAAAGGATCATTGGCTAAACGATCTGCCTCTACTAAACCTCCTGCCTGTTGGAGTTATGCAGATATAGTGCCTTGGAAAGCAAGTGTATTTACATGTAACTTAATTTTCTTTCAGTTACAGTTTTGTAATGAAAATATTTATTATTAATGAAACAAAAGAGTTTGGTTTTATTTGTGTTAGCATTATATATCTAGTTAAAAGGTACCAAGATTCTTTTGTAAGTAATATACATATACATAGAGATGTATGAGAAACATG
>JAOSBP010000205.1:9922576-9933981 GCA_027563825.1 Erythroxylum mucronatum | reverse complement strand
GGATTGAGTTATAAGTATGATCGATTGAGGATTTATGAAGTGTTTAGAATTAAGATTGTGTTTCTGCTGGTGTTTGGTTGCCGGACGGGAGGTCCGATGTTGCATTGTGCTTGAGATATGTATTAGAAGTGCGTTTGCTTTGTTTTAAATTTTTGGGCTGTCAGAATACAGCCGTTATGCTGCCGAAATTTCGGTAGAATTTCGGTAAAATGGGTTTAAAAAGAGTTTGACGATTTATATGAATGTATAAGAATATGATTAAGTATTTGAGATTTATATAAGGATGTTTTTCCCCAAAGGGAAATTCGAATGGTTTTAAGATGATTAAGATGAATAAAGAGAAAAGGAAAAGAATAGAGAGTAATAAAAAAAAATTTATTATACGGGTTTTGGAATGTCTAAGGTTTCCAACGCGACGCTTCCTAAAGTCTTTGCTGAGATATTCGCTTCGGATGTCGGTGTTTGCTTCAGTTGGATTATTTCGTTCGTTTTGTATTGATTCGATTCGTTTTCCGATTAGCGATTTCCCGCTTTTCGATTTTCCATTTCAATTTTTCGGTTGGGATTCGGTCTCCGGATCGGGTTCCAACATAAACAGTAAACTAGTAAAGTGTACAGTACAATTGTATAATATACCAATATGGACTATTTTGCAATTTTTAAAAATTTTCCGAAACGGTACCGGTACAATTCCGTTCCAGAGCTCAATCCGGTACCGAACCTGATACGGTATTCATAACTTTGCTGCCGACAGGCTAATAGGGCTGTGGATTGACTAGCTAACTATGCCATTTCTCTGGAACTTGGCATCCACAAATTTCAGAACCTGCCTGTGGGTTTCCTGTCTATTCTTCTATTGGACGTTTGGGGGGTATCTTTTCCCCGATTAGTTACTCACGGTTAATGTATTCTCCTTTCGGATTTTAAAAAAAACATTGTTTAGAGAATAGAGTTTCTATCAGCTGATTGAAACAGTCGAAAACAAAAACGTTGCTACATACCAGTGTTTTCTTCCAACAGCTACAGCTAAAATTTTCTGATCTAACACTCTCTCATCTTTGATCTAACACTCTCATCTCTAGCAAACAAGAGCGGCCTTTGTGGCCAACTGCTTCCTTGGGGCCTTCCCTCCGGTGGATTTTCTTGCGATTATCTACTCCACTCACTGACCCTATGCTTGAACCACCACATGATCTTTCATTTGAAACTTCTTTTTCTTTACACCATTCTTTCAGAGATGCGTGCAAAATTTTGTGTGACATTTAATCCTTCGACGCTTGGCATAAGAATGGCAAACCTTCGCCAAATGCCCAAAATGGCGGGGTAAATATGATCTCTAATGCGTTTCCATTCTGCTCCTGCGATTCAGAAAATTGACGAACAGAAGCATCAAACAACAAGGTCGGAACTTTTAGTAGAAAGACCAAGTGATAACTCCATCTCTAATTGTTTCGTTGGTGATGGTGTCTATGCGTGTATTTTCCTAGCTTTTATCTGGTAATCAAACTTGCCTTTTCTTCTCCATGTCTCTTCAAAAGACTTGTAGTTATGCAGAAAAATGGAAACTTTTTATATGGGAAGGAATTGAGACACAGAAAAAGAGATGGGAATTGAAATCCAATGAGAATTACAAGGAGGGTGACAATTTAAACAACCAAGAGCTAACATTTGCCTTTACGACTTCGCTTTCACGCCAAAGCACAAGAGGAAAGCGACAGAGAGATTAGATATTCTTGTTTGTGTTTGTTCGATGAGCATTTGATTGATGAAAATGGACATCAAGACTCTACTTAAATGACACAAGACTACTTGTGTTTATCCGCCAAGAAATTTAAATTTTAATTAAAAACTAATTAAATTAAAAAATAATTAATTTATTTTAATTTAAGATAACTTATTAATTTAGAAATTTAAGCAATTAATTAATAAACTGTCGTTTTAAAAACTGAATCAAAAATTAAACACAGAACAAGAAATTTAAGGTTTAAAGATCCAATCGGTATTAAATTGTCATAAAATTTTTTAAAAATTTTAAAATATAACTGTTCTTAAAATGAAGTTTAATTGAAATATAAATTGTTAAATAAAAATTAGTTAATTTATTTTAATTTATTAATTTATAAAAATTGATCGAATAATCAATTAACAGATTAGATTTTAACAACAAGAGTTATTAAAGTAAATCGGATCAAAATTTAAAGTTTTTACGATTGAACCGGTTGAATTGGTTGAGTTTTTTAATCATTGTAATAAATTGATCAGTTTTTAACAATAATAGTTATTAAAATAAATCAAACAAAAAAGTTAAAACTAAACCAAAAAATTAAACAATTTAAAATTTTTACGATTGAATTGATCAAACTAATTAAATTTTTTAGTCGTTGACTTATAAAGGAAATGGAGGGGGTTAATTTGATAACTTAGTCAAAACAGAACGTGTCCTGTTATTATTATTATTAAATGTTCTATATTTTTATTAAAGTTATAAATTTAATTTTATAGAATTAAATATCTAAAATTTCGAAATACTAAGATATATAAAATTCATACCTTTATAATTTTTTTAAAGCCAATTCCTTACAAGTCATTTCACATATAAACACCTAATATTAAAAAGCTAATTTTACTCAACATTTCTATCAAACAGCTAATGCAATCAGCCGATAAAATCAGCTATCAGCTAACAACTAATGCAATCAGCTGCTTACTAAACAGGACCTAAACTTAATTTAATTTGCCAAAACGCATACCTAACCTAAGACTAGAACATTGCAGATTGGATCAAATAATGCATGAATCCGAGTCCAATCCATTAATGGAACTAAGAAATTTTTGAACAAAAGAGCGTGAGCTTGTGGCGGACGTTGTTAATGTAATAGGCTGTTTGGTACACTTAGAATTGAATTTTTGTATGAATTGAATTGAATTCTATTAATGAAATTAGAATTGAATTGAATTTTCACTGTTTGGAACAAATCCAATAAGATTAAAATTGAATTCAATTATTTTATATGACACATTTACCCCTGATTAAAAAATGATATTAACTAATAAACATTCACACTTACTTAATATTATTATTATTTGTTATTATTATTATTTTTATTATTATTTTTATTAACCTTATTCTTCTTCTTCTTCTTCTTCTTCTTCTTATTATTATTATTATTATTTGTTATATATATATATATTTATATTATTATTAGTGGTGATTATTATTATTATGATTTGTTGTCTAAAAAACCAATGGAAGACACGTGCGTCAATATGAGCCTTTCCTCAGCTAGGCAAAGCTATCTCCACCTGTCACGATGCTTGAAGTCTTTCCCCAATTCAGATAGTCAATGGCGATTCAGCAGACGCGGAGAAGATGGGAGAGTTAATGTGAAAGATCGAAACCTCCAAGAATGAACGAGTCCAGGAAGAAGACTGAGAAAGCAGTAGAAGCATGATTTGGGGGCAAATCAAGGATCTTCTCTGTGATATGAAGGTGCGTAGAAGTTCGCAATCCATGAAGGTCGTCCGGGCGAGAAGGATCAGACTGCGAAGGGGAGGCGAGCCAACCCAGGTGAGTCGTCTACCGTGAATATTCATACGTCTGAGAGGCTGAGGAGTACTGGAAGAAGACGAGGTTTCAACGTTAAAAACGAAACCCATGGCAAATTGATTTCAATTCACGTGAAATTTGGCAAGAATTCAATTTCCATAGGCTGATGGATTTCAACTCACACATGAGTTGAATTCATGCTAAATATTGTGTTCCAAACAAGTGAATTGAATTCAATTCCACAATTGAATTCAATTCCTTGCTTTCCAAACAGGCTGTTAGGATTGAAAACAAGGCTTTCTTATAAGGCGGGACAAAATTCAAAATCTCTATGGCTCTAAGATTTCAGCTTTGAATTTCAAATTTGATTAAGAAAAAGTAAAAAAGCACAAAAGTGATGGAGAATGGGTAAATTCGAAAGTTTGGAAGTACATGGAGATCAAAAGGAGGATTGTTCAATGACATAAGCTAACCTAAACAATGCGTTAGACGAGGAGGGAAGGGGGAAGCGGATAGAAAGGTGGAAACGACACGTGAAGACGTTACTCTTGGCAAAAAGAAAACTAAAATAAGGTCAGGACGCGATCAAAACGGAACAATTCATTCATATTCGTCATTATTTATTCGATTTAATAGCCAAAAAAGAAATTGCAGTTTCAAAACTTCTCTCCGCACCCATCGCTCCCTTAAATATACAAAAATAGCAAGACCGTAATCTTTTCCTTTTTATAGATACAAAGAATAAAAAGCAGCAAGTGTTTTTACAAGAAACAACCCAACTACAACCGGGAGGCAGAGCAAAGGATAAGAGAGACTACTAGGAAACAGGAATAACTCAAAAACACAGAAAGTGTTTGCTTTGTTTGAGGAATTAAAAACACAACATGTCGTGGCAAACTTACGTGGATGATCATTTGATGTGCGACATCGAAGGCCAAGGCCACCATCTCACCGCCGCTTCCATTGTCGGCCATGACGGTAGCGTCTGGGCTCAGAGCTCCTCCTTCCCCCAGGTCACCTCTCTCCTTTTGATGCTCATTTCTGAAAATTTTTTACTTCATCTGATCTGTATTGTCTTCATCTGTTAAATTGCATGGTTTGTTTGATAATGACGGTTTCTGTCTTCAGTTTAGGTGCGTCGATCTGAATCGATTTAGCTTTAAAATGACTTCTTTCGTCAATGTGGAGAAATGTGGTTTCTCTTGTGTCATTCGATGTGCAACATTACTTAAGAGTCAGCGATCACTTGATTCAATCTTTGCATGTTGATCTGATTTTAGCTCTTGGACTTGAGGGTCCTGCCTAGGTCCCATCTAGTGTATCGTTGCACGTAAACTTAAATCTTAGTCTGATATACAAATTAATTTTAATTATACAATACAAGCGGACTGTAGCTTTGACTTTATTACAGAGGATTTTAAGGATACTATTCGAATATATTTATTGCACTTGGTTGCGTAGTTGTCCTTTACGAGTGAAGGAGGATTAATGAATATTGCTCCCACTGTGCTTTTGTTGACAGGAACCGATACTCGATTCTTGTAAATATGTTTGTGTCCTTGCTTTCATGACCAAACCGGTTTTCTGTCCACGTTTGCTTAGCTAGCATTTTCTGGTTTGTCTTTATTGGAAGCCTATAAACCTCTTGTTACATTATATACAGCCACTCAGAATCCACCTAACAACTGCATGTGAATGACATGTTTCATGTCATCTCTTTTGTTGGCTAGACTGAGTTACATTTAGTTTCTGTTCTTGATAACCCATAATTAAAAGAAAAATGGCATGCTTACGGCTGATCTTATTATTTTCTATGTAATTATACATGATTGCCTTCATCTGTATTCATTTTTGTATGTATCCTTGTCCTGTATACCAATGTCAACCTTGAAGGAGTTCTAATCTATTATTTGTTACATCATTTTCAGTTGAAATCTGATGAGATCACAGGCATTATGAAAGATTTTGAGGAACCTGGTCATCTTGCACCTGTAGGCTTACACCTTGGAGGCACAAAATACATGGTTATTCAGGGCGAGCCAGGAGCTGTAATTCGTGGAAAGAAGGTGATGTATATAATTAATTATACTTTATTATGTTAATATCAATGAATAAAAACTTGTTTTGGCATCTAGATCTGGTTTCATGTTTCTATCCTCGAATATTGTGGCATCTCCATTCTCATTGGATGATAAGAGTGAAAAGAATTGCATGGTCGAGATTGCTGGAATTGCAGCATGTATTCAACTTCAGTAACAAGCTTGACTGTCATGAATTGGCAGGGATCTGGCGGGGTCACCATAAAGAAGACTGGCCAAGCACTTGTTTTCGGTATCTATGATGAGCCTGTCACTCCTGGACAGTGCAACATGGTTGTCGAGAGGTTGGGGGATTACCTCGCTGATCAGGGGCTGTAGGCCTAGTCTAAGTCATAAATTACAATATATCTTCGCTTGGGAGTACGAGTACGACCACTATTTTCATTTCTCCCCCATTTTTGCCTTTTATATTTACGAGCATCTGCAGAAAGCGTCGAGCTGGCAGTGAAGATGTTGGAAATAATAACCTTTATGTGAAGACTAGATATTGGCTGTTTGGTATTTAGCAGTTAAGCTTGCATCATCTTTCTTGGTATGTCTTGATTTTTATGTGTCCTGCTCCAGTTTTGTTATCACCTTTTCTTGGTGCAAATGGCAGTGAGGACTTCAGAACATTCTTAAGTTATATTTCACTTTTAAGTATCTTCACTTGAGTGCACTCGAGTAGCTTTCAGTGAAGCTAGTGATTTGCGCTTATCTTTGTTGGTCTCTTTCTTGTTATCCAAACGTACTAAACAGCGTTAAATTCACGTTGTTCTTTTTCTAGGACAGGAGGAGCATGAAAAAGAACATGCTAGCTAGCCATACAAGTAAATTTGACCCCACATAAACATTTATAACTATTATCTTAACTTGGTCAGCAGAATATGAAAGTCCTATGGCTTGTGGATTCAACCAAAAAATTAGCTCTTATATATTTGTCCCTTGGGGTGTCGTCGGTAAGCGACAGGACATAGAAATCTCAGCCCAATCCTAGAGCCTGAGCTGCAACCGACCCAATTATAGTTCATTTAGTGGAAGAAGCTGAGCCTGAGTCGTAATAATAACCCGTAATTGTGAGGATATGGTGTGAATGCGATAAAGTGGATATGGGCATCTTTCTTTTTGAAAGGAAAAGATAAAGTGGATCTATCTGTCTATGTTATGATTGAAAAGTTTTAAGCCCCTAGGTTTTACCTCTTCTCAAGCCAGCTAATGGCTCAGTCTTTTGCATCATACCTTTCCTCAATCGGATCTTTGATTAAGTTGGTGTAACTGCATTTGATTTGGTGATTCAAGCTTCCATGGTCACAAAGTTTTTGTTTTGATGATGAACAAAAAGGAGCAAATGAAAAAGTAAATTATTTTTTTGTTTACACTAAATTTCTATTAATTTGTAGAACTTTTTAATTATCTAAGTTTAGATTTTAAACTCATTATACATTTTAAAAATATATTAATCATATGTAAACCTAATTTTGAATGAGTTAAATTTGTGTTTAAAATAACTTTGCAAACATTAATTACAACGTAATTGGAGTAACGTGACAATTTTCTTCCTTCAAATTTCTAATTTTCAACGCAAAAAAAAAAAAAGATTATGTAGAAAAAGAGAAAATAGAAGTGAAGATGTGTAGTACACTAGTACTTCCATGTCCCGTTGCTTCAACGCAATACCTAATAATTTTCTAACGAAGTCGGGTCTCGACTGGCCAAGGCTTCACAGATAAGAAAGAGAGACGCTGAGACCCAAAGCCTAACATATCGCACTGCCCTCTTTCTCTCTCCTCTGCCCTCTTTCTCTCTTGCCCATCTTATCAAATACCTTGAGTACAGAACCATCTCTTACTCTAAGCGCAACCTCAAACTCCAATCTTGGAAGAACAACAACCATGTCGTGGCAAATCTACGTCGATGATCACCTTATGTGCGAAATCGAGGGCATTCACCTCTCTGCAGCCGCCATCATCGGCCAAGACGGCAGCGTTTGGGCTCAGAGCTCTAACTTCCCTCAGGTCCTCATTTCCTTAACTTCACTTTCTGGGTTCTTTTAAAAGTTGCATATGAGATGGATTAGCTGCCACTTTTTTTGATCTGACTTCTTTATTTGTTTGAACATTGTCCATCGATTTATTATCTTGTAGGGCTTATTTTAAGTTCGTGACGCTTGATCCACTGTTATTAGGTCGGTGCTGAGAAAGTATTTGATTGATGTGGGAGCTTTTTGGTTTTCCCCATAATGAAATTGTATGTGACTATTGGTTGTCTATATGGGTATATTTGATCCCTTGGGTTAGTAGGTTTTCCGCTTAGTTGTTTGCATCTTTCATCATTTAGGCTGAGATTCTGAGACTGGGAATTAACCTTTTGATATTGAAAACTATTACCTTTTCAAAGATTCAAGATCGTTGACATTTATACTGTCAAAGTTGTGATTGCAACTCTTATTATTCGTAGGTGCCCTGGCACTTGTATACTAAGTGCTCTCTTGCATTTTTGTGGTCGCATATGGATATACAAAACCGTATTTTGCTAAGATTTCTTTTGTTCTACTGCTCATCTGATGTTGTCTTCAGTTCAAGCCCGAGGAAATTAATGACGTCATGAATGATTTTAAAGAACCTGGCTTTCTTGCACCCACCGGATTGTACCTTGGTGGCACCAAATATATGGTAATCCAAGGAGAGCCAGGAGCTGTCATTCGAGGAAAAAAGGTGATGATCTTGTACCAGGAAGTTATTTTTAGTTTGTTTGCCACCCTACTTATTTGCTAGGGGAACAATACAAAAAAATTTGTGTTTGCTGGAAAAATTAACTAGTGTTATGAATTCCCAGAATGCCCCATCTCCAAAATTTGAACTGAAATTGCTCAAAATGTAAACAATCTGAAAAATGTGTTTGTCAAACGCCGTAGGGTATATTTTTGTTGAATCTATCTAGATTATCACTCTGCAAAAGTGGAGGGCTGGGTGGATTTTAGACAAGAAGGCAATAGCTTTCCTGACCTCAATATCTGTATCAGAATGTGTGATGTTACTACTCGATGGCTTTCTACTTTGTCTTCTTGCAACTGAAATCTGGCGTTTATATTTGTTAGGTTTACTATTTTTAAAACTTCTGAGGCGTTTATGTCTTTAATTTCAGGGACCTGGTGGTGCTACCGTTAAGAAAACCAGTCAGGCTTTAATCATTGGTATTTATGATGAGCCGATGACTCCAGGCCAATGCAATATGATTGTTGAAAGGCTGGGAGATTATCTCATTGATCAGGGTCTTTGATCATGTTGTGTGGTTATAGTTGCAATTTTCTTGGCTTTCTATACATGCTAGCATCTGCCAGTGGCCTGTTTTTTTGACTGCAGTGAAATAAGTTGTGGAAGTATTGAAACTCGCGGGAACACTTTTTTCATAGAAAATATTTGGTGCTTATTTATGATCTCTCTGTTTATGTACTATTTGATTGGGTGTATTTGGTATTGTCAAGTATGGTACTTTCTCTGAATTGAAATGAATCGTATATGGCGGATGCTGCAATTTGAATTTAGTTGGGCACCTTTTTTTCCCCTTTAATTTGTTCCTTTTCTTTTATGGTGGATATTCAACGGCAAGTTGTCTGAGGATGAGATGGGAAGACATTTTGATTCCATGGATGAAGTCTCTCCTGGGGTTGACAAAAACTTTCGCAAATGAAATGCTTACCCAAGGAAAAGTATACCATCAAGTTTAGAGACTCAGCATTGCGTTTTGCTCTATCAATTTGGTTACCTTTATTGAAGGCAAAAGGTCAATTTTGATTTTAGCTTTTACAACATATACAAATAAAACCTTAACCGGTTCAAAATAATGAAAAAGTTGAGGGTTATATGATGTCCTCAACTTTTGTAATTTTAATATTAATTTATTTTCTGGAAGTCTCATATTGACATGTACTTTACATGTTGGGGCTTACAGAAGAAATAAAAATATAAAACAATAATTAATTTTTTACCAGTAGGACTTATCCTATTTAATTGACTATGGTGGGTTTCACGGGAAAAAAATTAATTAATTGACGAAGTTCACATTTCTCGACCTGTCTTACAATTGGGTATGATCTATAACTTCTATCCTTTAAGATTCAATCTGTGACTTCCAAATAATCTTTAGATTATTTATCATTTCTCAGTGGTTCAGAAACTTGCAGGACCAATACCAAAAGAAGTTGTCAACTTGAGTATTCTATCATCCTGTGCTGCTTCATATTTTATAACAATTGTTATATAGTTATATTTGATGGCTGAAAAGACTCAGATTGGCAAAATAATTAAGAAATTTTATGTTATGACCCAAACCCAATTTAACGTAAAGGTGAAATGTGTGCACAATGATAATGGTACTGAACAAAACTTATTTGCTTAGATAATTATTTTGTTGAGAATGGAATCCTATTTGAACCTCCTCTATGAGAACCCCTTAACAAAATAGCAATGGTAGCCCTAGGCAAGGACAGGCAGGACACCTGCCCAGGCTCACTATAAAAAGGGGGCCCCAATCTCATGTTTTGTAACTTTTGTTATATGACCTCTCTGACTCCCACACCCACAATATAACAATATCACTATAAAAGTCTCAAGATCAGCGGCTACGGCACGTAAGCTCTCTTGCGCTATTCCCAAGTCCTAACGAGAAAGCCTCAACTCTCAAACGTTACGTAGGCTGCAGGTAGTGATAAATGATTTTAACGTTAGTGTAGTTGATGTTTTCAATGAGTTAAACATTAGTGGAAGGCTGGAAGAAGTTGGTGGAAGCCGTGAAGTTTCAAGATTGATAAGTTAACGTTATAAGTTAACATTGTGGTTAAGTTAACCTGTCATGGTTATAAATAGTTTTGAAATGTTTATGTGCAATTTTTCCTTCTAATTTTTTTTAATTTTCATCAATATATGTATTTAAAGTACTCCAACTCAAAAATTAGCAGTAAAAAATTTACAATTCTGTCTTCTGAGTTCTGAATATAATTTAAAGGTAAAGTTTCTGATTTTCAATGCATTTTGAGCCCGTTAAATATTTGAATATGTTATAATCAATTTGTATTTGTCATTAACGTGGACATTATATTAGCTTATTTCCTAGGTATGTTAAGTTCTTGTACTTTTAGAAATTAGTGTGTCTCTATCATTAAAATTTGTTCTTTGTTTTTTATTTTTAATATTAATTATTAAATTTTGCTATTTATTTTTTCCTATATCACAGATATAATACCATTTATATATCTTTGTGATATATTGGGAAGCTATTGGAGTTTAGTTGTACCTGCATACTTCTTCCAGTTCCATACCAGTGCTTTTGTTTTTTTTTCTAATCCAACTATGTTTTAATTGGTTTATATTATGTTGCCTAAAAAGCATTTGTCTGGAAGTGAAAAAAGGGGGGAAAAAGAAAACAAGTAGCACAGTTGATAAAATCTCAAAAAAAGAGCAATTAATAAATTTATTAAAAGAGTTGGTTCCTCTAGTGAGAGTCCTGAGGAATTAAGTGAAGATGGTTTTGAACAACATAAAGAAAACTTAAGTGAAAAGATTCATATTCATGAGGATATTAGAAATCTAAATGAGCGTGATCATGCACCAAATGCATCCACTTTAGAAAATTTAAATGTTAGCCCCGAATTTTTTTTAAAGATTAAGCATGATTAAAGAAATTAAAGCATTAGTAGATTAACTAAATTGACTTTAAATTAAGTAAGTTAGCATTAAACTAGCATATGGTATAAAATGAATTAGATAGCATGCATTAAAAAG
>JAOSBP010000205.1:9902465-9917614 GCA_027563825.1 Erythroxylum mucronatum | reverse complement strand
TCTCTTTTTATTTCATTTGGGCCCTAAGCCCAATTAACACATTAAATTCTAACTACTCATTTAATTTATACTACCTAGCTCATTTATTCTCATTAATTCATGCCACCTATATTATTAATGTCATCTTACTTAATCATTGTCATCTTAATTAATGGTAACCTAATTCACTTAATTAGGCTAATCATGCTTAAATCATAAATTTTTTTTTGGGCTAACAGTTTTCCTCATCCTAAGTTTTAAAATGCTTCTTCTATGCTCTATCTGGTCTCTAATATGATTTGAATTACTTCCTCCTTTGTCTAGACTTGATAATTTCCTTTTAAAGTGTGAAACTAAGGTTTTTAAAACATATACGGTTACTTATAAGACCATATGAGTGACCATGTATCTCAAAACTTCCTCAAATATTGCAACTTCACACATTTTCAGAAGCTTATATAGGCTACATATAAGATCATCTATGTCACATATACAGGCGTATATCTTCACATGATCATAAATAGCATCTTCGAAACTTTACACGTTTACAGTAATTTATACTATGTGTTTAAAGTTTCTTCAATTCTTCTATTTTGTGCCTTGATTTTGCTCAAATTCTTTTTCTTTTGGTCTATGTAGGCAATTATTGCCTAAAATACACTTGAAGTAAAATAAGTAACAAAAATAATTAAAAACTCTCAAATAACAACCAAAACACACTAAATATAGGTATAAAAATATAGTCAATTAATTGTTTATCAAACATTCCCATACTTAAGTTTTTTATTTGTCTTCAAGCAAATCATAACTCAAATCATCAAACTTAAAGACATCTATCCCTTATTAACCTCAACCTATCCATCACACCCTAAATCATCATTTCATATCAATCAAATCAATATGCAATTAAATTTATCCTAAAATCAACCTTCATAGGTCAATATCATTAGCAATCACATAAGTAATCTTTTTGAAATTAAGCACAAACTTTCGCATCATTACTAAGGATTCACTTAATGCACTCAAAGCGTTCAGGGTGGAAAGTGCAAGAACTCTTAAATCAATATATAAGAGGATTCTTAACTATAAGCTTGCAATAAAATCATATCTCCACTACTTATAAGTAAACTAGAAACAAAAATAAAAAGGGATTTGTTACAAGGTTTTAATGAGGATTAGGTAAAGATATGATAGAGATAACAAAAAGGTAACAATATTAAAGGAAATTTACATAAACAAAATTACATGAAACTTAGTTCTTCACAACATAGGTCTTTCACACTATAATTCGTTTGGTACAACAACTCCAACACTTTTTTTTGACTATGCTCATAATATTTATTTTTGAAAACTTCTTCGAAAAAATTTGGAGATAATAAGAAATTATAACAATAAAACACTTGAGAGAAGACACATTAACATTCACCATGTACCAATAATAAAAAAACTTTAGACCTCTTTAAAATTCTTTAATATAATCCAAGTTTTAAGAAATTAAGTAAATGTAAATCCTTCAGGGTTCAAAAATAATGAAAAAAGTTTTCAAGAAAAATAAGGTAAAGGTTATTAATATAGTTATAATCAATGAAAAAGCTAAGTTTTAAAAGTGATTACTTCTAAGGATACAATATAGTAGGATACCAATCAAGAAAATAGGCTAAAACAATTGTTAAATTTAAATGTCTTTATCATTTCAATGCTTCTATTTTAACATTGTGGTCTCAATATGGATAATAAAAGCAAGTTCTAGAATCATCCATCCATGAATCATAATACATCAAAGAATAAAAGAGCTTAAAATAAAGATGCATTTGCTCTTAGACGTAATGGTTCACAAAAAAGTTTTATATGTATAAATAATATGCAATTTTCATTCAAATTAATTATCACTATGATTACTAAATTTATGATTTATAAAAGCAAATCTATTCTAATTCTCATCCTTTTGCATATTAATTCAAATAATCGATAATAACCTAAAGTAGTTTGAATAGATTTTAACTAAATTAGAATGTCAGTTAATAAGAATTAATAAAGAAATCTAAAAAATTCAAAATTTTCATCAACCTATTTCTTATGCTTAAAATTGTTTATTATCCCTAATGTACACATTAGAAGCATGAATAAATAAAATATTAAAAAAAGCACAAAAAATGAAAAAAGTTATAGATTGGTACTTCCTCGAATAATAAGATTTATATAATTTTGAATTCAATGAAGAGTCCATATGATATTATATGTAACCATCCTTGTGAAATATAAACAAAATAAAATAAAAATATTGGAAAATAAAAAAGATTAAGAACATGAAAATAAAAATAAAAAACTAAAATTGCATTACTAATGTTTAGACAAAAAAATAAAGTAACAAATAAAATAAGAAAATACATAAATAATAAAAGAAATAAAAGAAAACCCTAATAGAGCATCTAGACTGTCTCTGTATTCGTCAATCTCTTAGTGAGTCTAGTATATCGATCATCAGAGGATCCTCAAGTCTTTGAGCCTCATACTGCTGCAAATTCGAACATAATGTAGTCACTTTAGATGGTAGAGGTGATATGGATATCCTAATGTATCATGCCATCTGCACTAAAACTTCCTCCATCCATCAATCATGTGCCTCTCGTCTCTCCATCCACTCCATTAGTACTACCTAGTTTACACAAATAGTGCACTGGATTCCTAAGATTTGTCCCCTATACTTCTCAAATCAAGCTATATTAAGTTGGTCTTGACGTCCAGGTGGTGTCGACACCCTAAGCGATCTTGCACCAGCTGACAAATCTAAATTCTCCTACCGTGTTGCTCCTTCTGTCTGTGATAATGGTGAGCCCTGTCTTGACGGTTGCTCTACTATATTAAGGTGATCCCCTTCAGCTCCAAAAGTTGTCTACTTATCTAAAAGTTCAATTAGTTGATAAATATCTCCTGTTAGTCCATGCCTCTTGCATACTAAGTACATATTCTTCATAATATCCAAATTGGGAGCGACCATAGTACTGAGTAACCTCATCGAGGTAGCCTCTCGAAGACTCCCATCCTTCTTGTAACATCCCATTCCCATACAAAGTGTTAGAGCCATAGATTTTTGTAAACGAGAAATAGCAATGAGAGATTAGAAAAATGCATTCCATATTCATGCATAATGTTAGCATACACATGCATGAATTTGATTATTGTACATATTACAATGATTTGTTCATGCACTCATTTGACACTTTCTAAGTATAAATGATTGTTTTAACGTGTTTATAATGTGAATTGTGGATTATATATCTTAAAAATTGAGTTGACGTGTATAAGTAGTAATTTAAAAATTTTGGTAAAATTTGAGAAAATTATGAAATTATGGGTATTTTTGGACTAGAAAAATGCCAAGTGGCAAGGCAATTGATAAATGACAGTAGAAATTATTGATATGTGACTTTAAGATTTAATGACAAGTGTTACTGAAAATTGGGTGACGATTGGATTAGAAATTGGGTAACAAATAGACTAGATATTAATGGTGTTCAGTACCATTAGTAAAAGATGTTATTTTGATTTTTATGTGATAAGTGTCATGACACTCACCAAGCATTAAACCTACGTTATTTACATTTGAAAGACCATCTTTGCTTTGTCTTTCATGTCTATGCTCTTTTCTTCATCTTTTTCATTTTCTTCACTCACGATCTTCTCACCCTCACTCTCATCACATTGAGATATTGTTTTCCTTTACTTTGTTTCTTCAAGGCCTTTGCTATCTCCTCATCTTGTAACAAAAAACCTAACCTATTCCTCCTAGAAGAGTTAATGATCGTATAAGCTTAGAGGCTAGGGTTAAGTGATGTTTTTTAAAGAAGCTTTGAGCTAATCAAACAAGTGTATTATTATTGATCTTCATGGCTTTATTAATGAAACATATATGATGATAGTTAGTGGTAAATGATCATGATAGTGGAGTAGAATGTGAGCAGAAATTTGATGAACATGTGTATACGTTGATGTTTTTGTTTTTAATGTTCATGATCAATCATGGACTATAATTTTTTTATGAATGATATTGAGTTGAAATTTAGGTGAGAATGAAGAGGAAATGATGTAGAGTTGATGAACCATGCATAAGATGGTTTGAATGTAAGATATAGGAATTGAAAATCTGGAAAAGTGAAAGAAAAATTTCTAGAGTATGTTAGCTGAATGTTTTCACTGAACATGCTTCTATATTTTGGCCATGTTTGGATCTGTAGATATTAAAATGGGATTATTTTAAGTTTATATTAAACTAGAGACATATGGATACATTTTTCATAAAGGAATTGAATTTTAATTATTTCTCTAAGAGTTTCAAAATTTGGCTTGTAGTTAAATATTGTGTGCTGTCGCGATTTGGGAACAGTCTATAGTATTTTTAGTATAATTTGTAGAATACTGAACCAAAATGCATAAAATTGGTGTCATTATAAACTTCAGACATATGGGGTTTTTAGAGATTTTATTGCCTAAATACTTCATTTCCTTGTCAAAATGGCCATGTAAGATTGACCCAAAAATATGTTTTGAAAGAAAAGCTGGAATGATGCTTGAATAAAGGAGTGCATGGTCATGCACAAGCACGATCATGACAGAGAGTAAAGCACGATCGTGACAAATAGGGATTGTCAAGTGTTGCACGATTGTGACAGAAGAGGGACACTGCTGTTTGACAACTTTTGACACCCTTCACTCTTTTAGCTATAACTTCTTCTCCAGACCTCCAATTAACTTGAAATTTGAATCACAAACTCCTCACACATTTTCCTAAGAATAATCTAGGCATATAAAAATGATAAAGTTTGAATGATCAAGAGTCATGATTAAGAAAACATACCGAAAATAGTCAAATTGAGCATGCATTATACATTACACGTATACATATGTGTACAAGTGAATGTTTATATGATTGTGCAATTAATTAATGTGTGTGCAATATGTGTATTGCATAATATTGAAACAGGATAGAATGTCTGCATCCAGAAATTTTCAGATCATAGAAGCAAGTGCTAATCTGGAGCGTGTTATGAGTCGACCTAGATGGTCTTACTTTAAATGATTATTCTGTTTAAATTTCTGTAATGAATTATTATGTGAATGTGATTGAATTGATTCCAGACATTGACTGTCCGAGGCATTTGATGCATGAAATGTATATTGGAAGTGCTCATTGAATGTGAATTTGACCAAATAAGTGATTCTCAATGTATATGTTGAATGCTAGACCAAGGTCTAATGACAAACGTCAATGAAATTGTGATAGTGAATATGAATTTATAACATTGAGCACATTTGATGACTGAACACATGTGATGCATTTCATTACATGAATGCATGATAACATAAAGGAAATTGTGACCAAAGTGACCAGTCTGAATAAGCTTAAAGCTCAGAATATACACAAGAGTCACAAGCTCAGTTATTAATGTACCTGGTATCTACAAAGGATATGGGACAATATATGAAACAAGCCCGGTATCCATAAGGGATATGGGCCAGTAAAAAGGCACTCGATCACGAGAATAACAATTGGAAGTGAGCCTCATGTGCATTGCATATATAATTGATATGTATGTTTTAAACGATCGAAATGAACTGTTTGACTGCTTTAAATGTGAAATGTGAAAATTGTGGACAAAAGAGTTTTATGATGTTACATGATGATAAATGAAATGATGTGAAATATGTGATTGTTTGAGTTGATGTGTTAGGTGATTAAGTGAGCCATCAAGGATGGTCCACTCACTAAGTTTACAAAACTCAACCCAAAATTTGCAACATTTTTCAGGCTTAGAGAAGATCTCCAGTTAGACAAATTGGACTCTAGCCACTACATTCGAGTAAGAGAAAGAGGTCGGGATCAGTTCATGCCTACATAGATTTTTCTATTAAATTTTGTATTAAAGGATGTATTCCACATTTATTGTATCATGTGTATCTGAATAATTATATTTTGTAATGACTTTCGAAATTGGAAATGTTTGTAAATGAGATTGATTAATGAGTGTATTAATAATTGTGATTATGATGTTTATGAAAAGAAAAATGGGCCCAATTTGATTAGTGGTCTTCTGTAAAATGCGTGTGATACGTGACAAAATTTGTAATGAGTTCGATTGTTTGACCGTCATAGTGCACCACCCTTGTAGAGTGTATTTCTGAATACCATTGGTATGTTTGGGGATATACACTATAAGAGTGGGGTGCTACACTGCTCACTAACCATATCATATATAGCCCGATACATATTGTCCCTATCTTCTTTTCTTTACTCTAACGCCTGGAAATGGGCTAAGGCATGCCCCAAGTGAATTGGCCTTCTCTCGCTCATATGCTACATATAGAAAACCTACAAGTTATCAACAACTTTGAATTTGTATCCTCGCTTACTTAGTGTATGACTCAGAATCTCATAGATGTATTTGAGTGTTGGGTGTCAAAGGGTGGATGCCTTGGATTTTCTGGGGTCATAGTCAACCTCCTCGCTAATGGTGGGCCAGATGTCTCAAGCACACATCCTGTATAAGAAGCCTATCCAAAGGGCTATGTACTTATATGTCCCTACAAACTCCTAGTTGTAAAGACCCATCATCATAGAGATATTCATGTAGCATATTCTGATCATCTTTCCAAGCGTTTTGAGCTAAATAGTACTCGGTTGATCCCAATCATAGTGGCCCTTTTCTATAGAGAATGTGGAGAACACCTCAAGTGTAAGCTCTCAATAAGAGGGCTCCTTAATCTCAAAGAAACAAGACCATTGTCCAACACTCATCAAGTCCTGAACTTACTAGGCTAAGCCAATCTACTTCAACGCCTCTCAATTAATGCATTTATCGGTCTTAAACCTCTTCTCCTTGCACCTCTAATAACGCTCCTTATGGGCCCTAACATTGAAATGTAGCAAGTCATGTCACTCTAGTAGACATTTTCTCGTGCTTATGGTTGACGAGCTTTACTCGAATCTTTAAATGGCCCTTCTCCTCTCTATCTTTTCCTAAGTATCTTCTTTGCTCTCCGTTGTTGGACTATTTCTGTTCTTCTCGTCATTGTACCTAAAACTAAATTATGTGTGAGATAATAACAGTTATAATTACAAACAAAAACTTTTCCCTACACTTGGTTCATATGCTCATTACATTGTGGAATTGTGAAAACACACAATTTAAAATAAAAATAAAAATAAAAATTAACTTAAACTTAAACTAATGTAATAAAATAATTAGGAAATTAAAAAATGACAAATTGATAACAAAAATAAAAATGGATTTAACCAACAAAATTAATCTAAATATGCAATTACTAATGCAAATCTTAAAATTCGAAATTCGACTATATAATCTAACAATTAAACCTATACTAAATAAAATTAGTACCTAATTCATGCAAAATACAAAATTGGATTGAAATTAAACTAGGAATTAAATTAATCCTAATTTAACATAAATCAGCACAATTAATTATATAGTGAGCAAAATTGCATACAATTCATACAAACAAGGATGAAATTCAACTTTTAGTTAAAAATTAAGCATAAAAATAGATTAAATTACACTAAGACGTAACTATGTCGTCACCTTAACATTTTGGGGATGAAAATCCTTTGAAAATGACAAGATACCTAAAATTATGAGTATAAATCAAGTAAAATATATGGACTAACTTACTTGGGTGTCAAAAATTAGGTAGAAAACGCAAGGCCAAGTTAGAGAAAGAAGAGGCACAATGGTGGATGGTGGAGAAATGGGAGAAAATGAAGGAAGATAGTGTTTTTAAGGGCTGACATAGACTCACACATTTGGTTATACAGTCATTTAACTGACTGTATAAGTCACGTGTGCATAAAAATAAAGGGACATGATATGTGAAATATCACAGTCTTATATAGGCATGTCTAAAGATCATGTAGGTTTTTATAAATGCATGTAACATGTTGAAACAAAATTTGTATATATACAGGCATGTATAGGAATTCTTTAAATCGTTGAAAAATGTTCACTCAAAGTCAAAAAATTCAACACACATACCATAAACACAAAAAATATGTACAATCAAATGAGGATGCTTTATATCCTAACATAAAATACACCAAAAATCATCAAAATCATATGTTAACACTAAAATAGAAACATAATAAAATAAAATAAAATAATCAAATTAGTGAAATATATCCTAATTATTGGGTTGCCTCTCAAGTAGAGCTTGTTCAATGTCTTTTGCTCAATGTACCCTTCATGTTCAAGGTAGCTTATAAAAATTGAGTTTTTGTAATCTTACCATAGGTTCCATAACCCCTAAGTAAGCTACTTACATTTTTCCTATACCGCATTTTCATTCTATTTACTACCTTAAACTTGCAAAAGCTCCAGTGGACCTTTAAAAGAAAAGTCCTACAAAATACCTAAAAGTGAATCATTACACAATTCACTAGATTCATCAAGATCAATGAGTTCAAGAAAGAGATTCATCACATCAGACATTTTAAATACAACTTCTTCATCCCCCACATTCAGTATTAACTTACCTTGGCAACATTGATAATCAACTTAGCAGCAGCTAAAAAGGGTCGACCAAAGAGTAGAGGTACCTCTGCATCTTCCTCTATGTCAAGAATTATAAATTCTACTGGAAATATAAACTTGTCAACCTTAAAAAGAATATCCTCTATAATACCCTTAAGATGTTTTACTAATCTTTCTGCCATCTGCAAACTTATCTTAGTAAGTTTCAGTTTACCTAATCTTAGTTTGTTATTAATTCCTACCCCTAGGTTGACTAATGCCTTTTTTACTTTTAAGCTACCAAATTGACAAGAGGTAGTAAAACTCTATGGATCTTTGAGCTTCTCTAGTAGTTTGCTTTGTAGAATTGTTGAGCACATTCCACTCAGTGTTACAGTTGCCAACTCCTCCAACTTCTTCTTGTTTGCTAGTAGCTACTTCAAGAATTTTGAGTGCTTCAACATTTGCACAAGAGCTTTAACAAAGGTTAAGTTAATCCAAAGTTACTTAAACATTTCAAGGAACTTACCAAATTATTCATCAACTAGATTTTTCTTCATTTTGGCAAGATAAGGGATGATATATTGAAATTCCTTGATTTTTTTAAGGTGCCCTTCACCTTTAGCTTTCTCTTAACTCCTGGTTTTACTCTCCTTCTTCTTTAACGTTTATCTCGATGGTACTTAACAAACTCCCTTATAGTCTTTCAAATAATAATTTTGCAAGCTACCTAACCTAAATTTCTAAGTTACGTATATAAGCCTCTATTCTTTGATGTCTTGCATCTGAATCTTAAGCACAAGTTTGAAAATCATTTCTTTTAGATTCAACTTCTTATCTTGAGGTTAAAGTTGTTAAAATCTTGGTGGAGGGTTATTCCTTGCCTACCTTTGATTCCCCCAAGAGAAATTGGAACGATTCCTCCATCCTAAATTATACGTATTGCTATATAGATTGTTATGGGGTCTATGAGCATTCCCTATGTAATTCACATGTTTAAGCTATTGTGCTTAATAGTCTTGACCTTGATGTCCTAGCCTACACACCTCACACCTTACATTGCGTAATCTGGAATTGAGAGTTCATTGTTAATCTATCAATCTGCCTACTTAGAGCTTTAACCTAGTTTTCCAATTATGTAACCACATCTACTTCATATACTCACGTTGGCTTGCTAAGTTTTGCTTAAAAAGAGTATTGTTGATAGTTGTTCATAGTCATGTCTTCAATAAGGTTATGAGTTGCTTCTGGTGTCTTATTATTCAAAATGCCCTCAATTATTGCATCTATCTTCTACCTTATAATCTAATTTAGCCTATTGTAGAAGGTCTAAATTTTTCATCCATAAGAGTATACCATGATGTGGGATTTCCTCAACATCTCCTACAATCTCTCTTATATGTCATATAATTCCTCAATTTGGCAGTCTTTATTGGTAGAAAGTACTTTAGAAGAAACTTTTGTAGTATTTGGCCCCACGTAATAACTGATGACCTAGGCAGAGAATTCAACCATTGCTTTACCTTGCCTTTTAATGAAAACGGAAGTAATCTTAATCTTATTGCATCGTTATTAGCACCATTGACTTTGAAGGTATCATGATCTCTAGAAATTTGTGATATGTGTGTTGGGGTCCTCATCTTATAGTGCATCAAACTAAATAAGATGTTGCACCATCTAATACTTGTTTAATCGCAAAATTGTTGGCCTTTAACTAACAATCTCACAATGTTGCACTCCACTTCTTTCAAGTCCGGTCTAACATAATCAAACATAGTTCTTGGTTGATCTGCTATAGTTCTTGATTCTTTAGTATCAAATCAAACTCTCTAGGTAGGGTTCTGTGAAGATTTTTATGAGTTGTTCTCTCAATCTCTGGATCTTCATCTTCTAAGCTCAACGGATTACCTCAACTCATAAACTAACCTTAAGATTTGTGAATGAAAACCAAAGAGTCAATAAAATAAACTAATTAAAAAATAGGTAATAATGGATAAAATAATAAAAGCTAGGTTTTCTTAATATTATAATCCCCAACAATAATGTTAAAAACTTTATGTGTATGATATTATATGTGTTTAATCGTAAGTGCACCATGTAGGTGTTGCTGTAGCTAACATTTGTAAGTATGGATCAATCCCACGTGTATTGTAAGTACTAGTATTAACCCTTTTCTATTATCTAACTGGCAAATCAAGTTGTGGAGTTAATTTAAAATTAAACGAAACAAACTAAACTAAGATTTAGCACAAGAATAAAGTAGGATAAAGAAAGCATTGCAATTAAACAATAAGTAGTGACAAGGTGATGAATCCCCCCAAAATATCTCAAACATTAACTTTTTATCATGCAATTAAATTATTGATTATTGGATCACAGAAATTCCTATCTTATGTTAATATCTTTATCAAGACTAACAACTAACCCTCTATCAGTTGATTAATTGAAGCCTCTTTCTAGTTAAAGCCCTAAGATTGCATTACTCAATTCATGAATTTCACTATTAGGTTTGAGCTTAATCTAGAAGATTTATGTTAACCTATCGCTAGGTTTGTATGCAACTCCTTCTAATTATGATAGATCTATTTATAAGAGGATTTATCAATCTCAATTATATGAAATCAAACATTGAACTAATATCTCAAACATATTAATTCAAGAATATAAACACGTGATTATAAATCAATTAATTAAATTGCATTATATAAAAGATTATATCATAATATATCCCAACTTAGTCATCACACGTAGGCATTAAATAAATTAGTTCCCAAACATAGAAAACAAAACCAACATCAAGTATTCAGAAGAACAATTAGAAAGAAAATAATCCATGATTTATATATCCCCCGTTATCTCTAATGAAATCTCCTTCAAACTTGATAAAAGGCAACTCTTTATTTGATCTTTTAAAGTAATCTTCATTTTTCTCATCCTAGGATCAAAATTGCTTCTTCTACCCTCTATCTAGTCTCCAATCTCATTCTAATTGCTCTTTCCTTTGTCTAGCCTTCATAATCTCCATTTAAGGTGCAAATCTAGGGCCTTTGGAATATGCATGGTCATTTACACAACAGTGTATCTCAAAATTATCTCAAATATCATCACTTTACACATTTTTAGAAGCTTCCATAGGCTACATACATGGTCGTGTATCTCATAAACATAAGTGTGTATCTTCATATGGTCATAAACAACGTCTTCAAAGCTCTACACATTTACTAGCCTACATAATTCTTATAAACGACCATGTGTCTCTAAATTTGCTTCAATTCTTCCTTTTATGCCTAAATTTTTTTCCGAATTCTTCTCCTTTTATCTATGAAAGCAATTATTACCTAAAAATATACTTGAAGCAAAATAAGTAACAAAAATAACATAAAAATCTCCAATAATAAGAAAAATACACTAAATATAGGTATAAAAATATAGTCAATTAATCATTTATCAATATATTTGTTAAATATCCCCATAGGAAAAAAAGGTGACTTGTATATGACACTAAGATTGGTGACTATTTTGTCTCTTAGGACATTGTTTTTATGAGAACGTTTTTCCTTATGCCTAGCCCATTAAAAATTTAACCATTTTTAGCCAAACATTTGTCCCTCATCCAACTGCTCATGATGATGCATTTTTAATCCCTCGTGAACTCTTGAAACCTCTACTTGAGAGAATGCCCAAGGGAAGGTGTGAATGTGATTTAGTAAGGTGGTGATAGAGGTGTTAAGGATGTTGGAGTAAGGGGAAGTGAGGATGGTATTACTATTAACATACAAGATTTCAGGTCTAGTGCCAGAGTTATTAATGGTCCAATTATTGATATTCTCTTTGACAAGGTCAATATGAAAGACAACTCTTAACACAAATATATGGTTAAGTGTGTCTTATGGCCAGATGTGTAGACCTATCATCTATGTCATCTACTCAATTCTCACCCTCGAGTACTTCTTATCCCATACTTAATTATGTGACTTGTGATAAAAATTTTATGGAACATGCTCTTTTTTGGTAGCAATAACTACAGAGCATGAACCTACATATTTTTATGAAGCTATTTTTAATCCTCAATAGTGGAAAACTATAAGAGTAGAAATTGAGAGTGTCTAACAAAAAGGTACTTGGGCTATTGAAAAATTATCCCCAAAAAAGAAAGCTATTAGGTGTAAGTGAGTATACAAGGTCAAATACAACTTTGATGGCACCATCGAACATTGCAAAGCTCGCTTTGTCATTCTTGGCAATAATTAAGTGGAAAATATCAACTACAATGGGTGTTTTGCTTCTATCACTAAAATGGTGATTGTTTTCACTTTCCTTATGGTTGTTATTGTTCAAGCTTTGAAGCTTTACTGAATGAATGTTCATAATGCTTTTCTCCATAGTGATATTAAAGATTAGGTTTATATGTAACTCCCACCTGGCTTCACGGCTTCTACTAGCAAGGTATGTAGGTTACATAAATCTTTATATAGCCTTCAACAGGCAACTCGTAATTGGTTCACCAAACTTGCTTTTACTCTTAAGACCTTTGTTTTTATTCAATCATATGTTTATTACTCTCTTTTCTTCCTATGAATGCAATGGTATTATTTTATATATCCTTATTTATGTCAATGATTTGATCATTGCTAGTAATAACTCCAAAGCAATTAGTAATTTTAAGGCCTATTTAGTGTTATTTTCATATGAACGATTTAGGCGCTCTGGAATGCTTTATTGGTCTTGAGATTGCTAAGGACTAGAGGGACTATTCCTTTCTCAACGAAAATATGTTTTAGATATTATTTTGGAGGTTGGCTAATTGGTATGTGGGCCGAACTTGCTGGTTTTTCCATTGAGCAAAATCACCAATTAGCTCTTGTGATAGGATTGACTTTGCTCATTTGTAATGATATTGAAGACTTGTCAGCCACTTGATCTATCTTATTATCACTCTTCCACTAGCTTTGTTATATTGTTCACATGTTGCACAATTTATGCAGAGTCTAAGGGATGCTCATTGGAAAGCTACTCCTTGAGTAGTTTGATATTTGAGGGGTCATCCAAGACAAGGCATTTTTTTCCAATGGTAAAATTATATTACACAGGAAAAAATTGATACAACATCAGTCAGGGCATGCCTTGATCAAAATACAATACGGGCATCAAGCCCAATCCAAAAGAAAAAGCAGCTAGGGCTGACAAAATACCATCAACAAAAGCCCAACCCAAAGGAAGGTGGGACGCCCAAGTAAGCAGTCTAGAAACGAGGTCAAAGGAGGCTAGGTGGGCTGAACAACCCAGTCTGAAGAGAAAGCAACCCAGTCAAAGCCAACGTCGTGCAGGGAGGGGCAGGAGGCGTCTGAAGGCTCACCAAAAACAACAGCAGCCGAAAAGGAAGCGACAACGTAAGATAAGCCCGTAGAGGGAGGCCATGAACGACGTCGCAGCAGACACTCCATCGGCCCATCCCGTGAGTCAGTCCTCCACAGGCTCTGGGCCACAGCGGTAGCCCAACCACTCATCAACAACACCGCATAGCAAACCGGTCGATTCCCCAACCCGCTTGCAACTACTTACAATACGCAGTGCAACAGATAGGAAATCCCCTGGACGTGGTTGTGCATGCGGCATGCATAGGCCAAACCTCACCGCCAAGTAAAAACGTCTAGCCAGCCGAACCCTTACCGCAACAGATCCGCTCCATCATCCGTCACCTCTGTGTCTCCGGTTAGGATTCCTAGGGCATACGAGAAGACTCCGCATGCTAGAGGAATCCAACGGGTCAGAAGTTGATGAGCTCCACCGGGTAGAGACGAAAGAGGACTTTATACACATGGGTTTTAATCTTAGCAACCACATCTGGGCAGGAGATAGTGGCGCCATCCATAACCATTGCATTACAGACCTTCCAAATCATGTAAAGAGAAGTGATGAAGGCTAGCTTAGCTGATTTACACCAGAGTAAGGAGCCCCGATGAGTTCGTCGTAATCATCGGATAGAGCTCTTAAGAGTTGTCATCGATCTAGTCATGCCAAGCCAACACCGGACGAAATTCCAAACCTCCGTTGTGAAAGAACAGGCAAAGCAGAGATGCTCAACCGATTCATCAGCTGCATTACACAGAGGGCATCGGTGGGGTATATCTAAAAAGAGCAAGTTATCCTGGGTAGGGAGACGATTTTGCAAACACATCCACGCCATAAAGGAGAACTTCAGTGGGATATAGCTTTGCCAAATCAAGAGCATCCATTGTCAGGTGGTACACTTGACATGGAGAAGTTCATAGACCTTGGTCGACGACAACAACCCCGCCAACACAGAGAGACTGAACGCCTTATACCACCATCGCCCTCCCTCCAAAAGAAGCGATTAAGGAATCCTGAATTGAGGCGAGACGTTTAAGTAGCGGCGAGTCACAGGAATGCGGACGCCAATCCCAGGCAGATGATCCCCGCAGGTGGTAAGCATGCATCCAACGTGACCAAAGTGAGGTTGCTTCCGTGTTGGACCCCAAACTTTCGGTGAAAATTAGAAATATTAAAATGAATTCAATGAGTGTTTTTCTATATGAATTGTGTTATCGAAGTTATTATGCCTTAAGGAAATTGATGAGAAAAAGAATTTATTGGTTTTGATGACTTTGAAGATTAGTTTTGGTTATGAAA
>JAOSBP010000205.1:9848152-9861592 GCA_027563825.1 Erythroxylum mucronatum | reverse complement strand
TATAAATAGAAGGTTTGATGTAAGAGAGAAATGAATGAATGAATGAATTGATAAGAAGAATTTTTCTCTCCCAAATATTCTTCAGTTTTAGTTTTCGATTTTATAACAGGATGGATGTTTATATAAGAACAGATATTCTAAACCCGTAAAAAGTGCATATAACTCATAAAACATAGCGAGTGAATTAATTGGCCGTTAGAAAGTACCTCCCAAAGTGCATGGAGCACTTAAAGCACTGAACCAATTGGTGTTTAGAAGTCTTTTTGTTACTTTCCACTTTTGGTAGCTAATGCTATTATCCAATTAAATTTATTAATATAAGTAAATCTAATATTATTACATTATTAAATAATTTATTGAAATATGTAATTTAACAATTTATTCAAAGCACACTAAAAAATTATGCTACTATTTTAGTACCATTAATTTTCAAAATTTTAACTCATTTTAATTCTCCCAATAATTTAAATTTCGGGTCTATTTAAAATCCTAAATTAACATGCAATAAATTTTGGAGTAGTGTAGTCTAAACCGTTGAGGGAACTGCAAGAAAAAGGCTTCCACGCTACCGTCCAACGTATTCCTCAATCCTTCTTTTTGCCGCTTCAGCAAAGTTCACCTGTTCTCATCTCTTCGACGTCGTCGTTTGGAAACTCAAGCAATGCCGAATCTATCACAAAATCCGTAGCGAAAGAAAGAGAGCGAAGGAGCGCAATCGGAGAATGGGAAACAAGATCGCGAGGACGACGCAGGTCTCTGCGTCGGAGTACTATCTCCACGACTTGCCGTCCTCTTACAATTTGGTTCTTAAGGAGGTGCTCGGGCGCGGGCGCTTCTTTAAGTCCATCCTCTGCAAGCACGACGAGGGTTTGGTACTCGTCAAGGTCTATTTCAAGCGCGGCGACCCCATAGACCTCAGAGAGTACGAGCGCCGACTCGAACACATCAAGGAGACCTTCCGCGCCCTTGATCACCCCCACGTTTGGCCTTTCCAGGTTCAGTTTCACTGCTTGTTTGTTTCTTTTTGAGAATTTTGTATTTCTCTGTTTGGTTGCCTAGAAAAGTCTCAAAGTTTTAGGGTTTTAAAGATTTATGTTAAATTGTAATGTATTCGTGTTACTGAAACATTACGTGCGGTTCTCTTAGAAAGCGCGGGAAGGATGGGAGCGCAATTTCTAGTATTTTTACTTTGTTTTTTTGTTGTAGAATTTGTTAAACTTTGAATTTAATTATTTAATAGATTAGGAAGTTCATCCCTCTTTTGTTTGCTACAGAAAAGATATATGGAAATAAGTGGGATATATAGATGGAATGGTTGAAGTGTGTATGGGGATCCAAAGAAAGTATTTAATTGAATTGTAATCCACGTATCATGTTCAAGGGAACTGGGACGATTAAATGTGAAAGTCTGAGCACGGCCCTAGGTGTCCTGGGAAAGAGAATTTGGACTATCATCTTAGTATATGTGAATTTCTTACATGAGCCTCTATACTAGAAGCGGATTGTGTTATGAATCTTAATATTGGTGCTGTCAAGAACTACAAGCCAAATAAATGGAATCTTCGTTGGTAACTTTGCCAGTATCAGATTAACGGGATTAAGAGGAGCTTTTTGGCGGCTAAGTTCGTCACATGATTGTCTTCTCTTGCAGTTTTGGCAGGAAACTGATAAAGCAGCGTATCTTTTGAGGCAATATTTCTTCAATAATCTACATGACAGATTGAGCACTCGGCCCTTCCTGAGTCTTGTGGAAAAGAAATGGTTGGCTTTTCAGGTCTATGTATATGTTCCTCTTTTCAACAATTTTTTGACACACTTTTCTAGTATTTCACTGTTGACATATGCTACTTCTGGTGGTCCGCAGTTACTTCTTGCTGTTAAACAGTGCCATGAGAAGGGTATTTGTCATGGTGAGTGAAATCAGTTCTGACAAATTTCTATTTCGTGACATATCATTTTAATTACTTGTTTTACCGCATTAGGTGATATTAAGTGTGAGAATGTACTTGTAACTTCCTGGAATTGGCTTTATCTTGCCGACTTTGCATCGTTCAAACCAACTTATATTCCATATGATGACCCATCGGATTTCTCATTCTTCTTTGACACGGGAGGACGAAGGCTATGTTACCTTGCACCTGAGGTATTGTCTTGTCCTTTTATTTCATGTCAGGTGTTAAATTTGTTTTGATTATGGTTCAATGTTAATTGTGGAAAACTTCAATAACCTTGCTTTAGAAGTTAAGATTCATGTTCAACCTTTCGAGCTAGGGTCGATCTTGGGTGGTAATAAGAACACAGCCAACAACTTTCAGAAATAGAGACCTTTTGTTGATAGCATTTGGAGAAGTGATATTGACTAGATCTTCAAGAATCAATAGTGCATAATTGAAGTTGTCTTTTACAATCCAAGTTGTTCTTTATTAGCTGTAGCTAATCTTCTAATTTCCTTTTTCTATCGATTTCTTTGTTCCCATTTATACAAGTTACTTCTCCTCAAAATTTCAGAGATTCTATGAGCACGGAGGTGAGATGCAGGTTGCTCTTGATGCACTATTGAAGCCATCCATGGATATATTTGCTGTGGGGTGCGCATTCTGGCTTTTCAATTTAGTCTTTGATGGTAAAAGACAGGGTACTGTCCTTGGATGGCTTTAATAAATTTAGATTTTTTTGCGGACCTATTTAGGTGTGTAATTGCTGAGCTTTTTCTTGAGGGCCAGCAACTGTTTGAACTCTCTCAGCTTCTTGCTTATCGTAGAGGACAATATGATCCTAGCCAACATCTTGAAAAGGTTAAAGTATCTTTTACTGTCGGTCTCAATCCAGTTTAATCTATATGAGATATTTATTTGAAGACTGATTTGTACTGAATATGTAGATCCCAGATTCTGGAATCCGAAAGATGATACTTCATATGATTCAGTTGGAGCCAGAGGCACGACTTTCTGCTGAAGGCTACCTACAAAACTACGTAGATGTTGTTTTTCCTAGCTATTTCTCACCATTTCTGCATAACTTTTACTGTTGCTGGAATCCTATTCAGTCTGATATGAGGGTAAAAACCCTTAGTACTCTGCTTATATTTTTGGTGGTCTTTGGTACTCACTACCGTGCTGATATCATGTCTCTTGTGCAGGTTGTAATGTGCCAGAGTGTTTTCCATGAGATACTTAAGCAAATGATGAGCAGTAGGACAAGCGAGGAAACACGAAATGGAGTGGGTATGTCTGCCAATAACCTGATTTGTAAGCCATCTAATGAGATGATTGAGGGACAAAACTTGGACTTAGTCAGGGACTCAAAATACAGAGACAAAATAAATAAGGGTATAGTTCATGGTCAATGCAAACTTCTTGGTGATATCAATACCTTGCTTGGGGATGTAAAACAAAGCGATGGTTCTTCTACTTTGAAGTCAATGCCTGACAATGCACCCAATTCTACCTTATCGGAGGATCCTATGAATTGTACACAGCAATCTCCTGGTGAACTTCTTCAAGCCATTTCCAATGCATTTAGAAGAAATGATCATCCCTTTTTGAAAAAGATCACCATGGATGACCTGAAGTCATTGATGTCTAAGTATGACAGTCAGTCAGATACTTTTGGTATGCCATTTTTACCATTACCTGAAGATAGTATGAAATGTGAAGGTATGGTTCTGATTGCTTCTCTGCTTTGCTCTTGTATACGTAATGTCAAGTTACCTCATTTGAGGAGAGGGGCCATACTCTTACTCAAATCTTCCTCATTATATATTGATGATGAAGATAGGCTACAACGTGTGTTACCATATGTGGTTGCAATGCTGTTAGATCAAGCAGCAATAGTGCGTGCTGCTGCATTGGAAACTTTGTGTGACATTCTGCCTCTAGTCCGGGAATTTCCTCCTAGTGATGCAAAGATATTCCCTGAGTATATTCTTCCAATGCTTTCCATGCTTCCTGATGACCCAGAAGAAAGTGTGAGAATTTGTTATGCTAGCAATATTGCAAAGTTGGCACTTACCGCATATGGGTTCTTGATTCATTCAATAAGCTTGACTGAGGCAGGTGTTCTTGATGAAGTTAGTTCAAAACAGAAGTCAAAGGCATCATTAATTGAAACATCCGGACAGCTTCAAAGGATAAATAATGATGCACAGCTTGTGCAGCTTAGGAGATCCATTGCTGACGTTGTTCAAGAACTTGTTATGGGCGCAAAACAAACTCCAAATATCAGAAGAGCATTGCTTCAGGACATTGGCAAACTATGCTGCTTTTTTGGTCAGAGGCAGAGTAATGATTTTCTACTACCCATCCTGCCTGCATTTCTGAATGATCGAGATGAGCAGCTTAGGGCATTATTCTATGACAAGATTGTTTATGTCTGCTTCTTTGTGGGCCAAAGAAGTGTAGAAGAGTATCTTTTTCCCTACATTGAACAAGCTTTAAGTGACCAGACTGAGGCTGTGATTGTCAATGCATTGGACTGTTTGACAATTCTGTGTAGAGTTAGCTTCTTACGAAAGCGTATACTTCTTGAAATGATAGGACGTGCATTTCCATTATTGTGTTATCCTAGTCAGTGGGTTAGAAGGTCAACTGTCGGTTTCATTGCTGCCAGCAGTGAGACCTTAGGTGCTGTGGATTCTTATGTTTTCCTTGCTCCAGTTATACGGCCTTTCCTCCGTAGACAACCGCCTTCCCTAGCTTCTGAGAATTCTCTGCTTTCATGTTTGAAGAATCCTGTCTCAAGACAGTCATTTTACCAAGTCTTAGAAAATGCAACGAGTTCAGACATGCTGGAAAGGCAGAGAAAAATCTGGTACAATTCATCAGCAAAATCAAAACAAGGGGCTTCTGTGGATTTATTTAAGAAAGAGGATGTGGAACTAAGTTCAGTGAAGAATTGGCCTGACACGAAACCTTTTCCTGAGATTCAAAAACATGTCGATGTAGTGGAACAACCAGAGGTTGGTGATACCAAATTGAATTCTATGGGTTTTATAAGCAATTCTTCCAGCACAGTTGATATTCGTGATCCTCTATGCTCTCAAAAGCTGCAATTCTCAGGTTATATGTCTACACACAGTAGTATGAACAGTTTTATGCATGATAATTCCTCTGAAGGAATACCTTTGTACTCTTTTAGCATGGACCGGCGAGCAGTCAAAAATCCTCCAGCAGCTTCAGATTCTTCATTGCGCATGAACTCTCTTGGAACTGGTTCGTCATACATGCCCTGGATGGATCCAATAAACAAATCATTTAGCTTGGCCAGTTCTGTTCCTGCACCTAAGCTGGTTTCAGGTTCATTTAGCATCAGTGGGGGTTCTAGACAGTTCTATAGAGTTGTCCACGAGCCAGAGAGTAGGGAAACAGATCAAACAACTTATGTAACTAGTAAATTTCAAGAACTGGGATTATCTGGCACGACAAAAGGAAGTTCTTTCACTCTAGAAGACGCTTCTGCTCTGTCAGATGCAACTGGATTGCCATCGTTTTCACGAACAACAGGGGTTCCAGATTCAGGTTGGAGACCTCGGGGTGTGTTGGTTGCACATCTGCAGGAGCATCGTTCCGCAGTCAATGACATTGCAATTTCACATAATCATAGCCTTTTTGTGAGTGCTTCTGATGATTCAACTCTCAAAGTGTGGGATTCAAGAAAGTTGGAAAAAGATATTTCATTTAGATCAAGATTAACTTATCACCTGGAGGGAAGCCGAGCACTCTGCACTGTTATGCTCCGTAACTCTGTTCAAGTCGTTGTTGGAGCATGTGATGGCATGATGCATTTATTTTCTGTCGACCATATATCAAGAGGGCTTGGCAATGTTGTTGAAAAGTACTCTGGTATTGCCGATATAAAAAAAAAGGATATCAAAGAAGGTGCCATACTCAGCCTCTTGAATTTCAATGGCGAGAGCACTGACAATCAGATTATGTACAGCACTCAAAATGGTGGCATGCATCTTTGGGATATCAGAGCAAATTCGGAGGCCTGGACACTGAAGGCAGTTTCTGATGAGGGCTATGTGTCTTCCCTTGAGACAGGTCCTTGTGGGAATTGGTTTATCTCGGGGTCTTCTAGGGGTGTGCTTACCTTATGGGACTTGAGGTTTCTGATACCTGTAAACTCATGGCAATACTCTGTTACATGCCCTGTTGAAAAGATGTGCCTTTTTGTTCCCCCTCCTAATGCTGCTGTGTCTAATTCTGTAAGACCCCTTGTATATGTTGCTGCTGGTTGTAATGAAGTTTCCCTTTGGAATGCTGAGACTGGGAGCTGCCACCAGGTAGATTGCTGTTCTTTTTATTTATCATTGTAAACTTGGAAAGGTAAGAGTTAAAATGTGATGATGTAAGGTTGAGTAGTTGATAAATACTCAAGTTTACAGAGCATGAATGTGGAAAAGGTGAGTAAAAGTGCCAGTTGTATTAAGAAAGCAGTACTGAATGGAGTTGAAAGTTGGTATGAAAAACTGTCATTGCAAAATATAGTGATTGCAAAAAAATCGTTTCTAATGCAATTCTCATTGGAAGATAGATTCCCTTTGCATAATCTGTTACTTATTGTCCTTTGCTATGGATCAAAGTTTATTTATCACTCACCCTGAGTTAACTGTTGATGATGAACAGTGAGGTTTTAGTTGAAATTCATTGAAGAGCAACAGTAGAAAGTCAGACTGTGCATTGACAGACAATGCATCCTACTAAAAACAATGAAGATGAATTTTTAGGGTCTTTTGGAATTGGTGAATGTCTAATGTACATCTAATGAGATATCCTGGACTGTGTTTTGATGTATTTAATGGTTATCCATTTCATAGTGTTGAAACTAATTTACTCTGGGCTTGCTTATTACTTGGGATTTATCACACGTATTGTTGCTACAGTTTTCTTTCGGTCTTTCTTTTGTCTAGGTATTGAAGGTTGCACATTACGATGATGATGCTGAAATGTCCAATATGCCATGGGCCTTGACCAGGCCATCGAGTAAGGCAAACTTCAAGCCAGATATGAGGCGGAATGTCAATTCAAAGTATAGAGTTGACGAGTTGAATGAACCTCCTTCTCGACTTCCTGGCATTCGTTCAATGCTCCCCTTACCTGGGGGTGATCTATTGACTGGGGGTACTGACTTGAAGATACGTCGATGGGACCATTGCAGGTTATTCTTCTTCCTCTTTCTCATTTCCTTTATTGGCTGTGTATATTTTTGTTCTGTGGCAGTTAGTGACTTAATTCTTCATTATCATAATTGTAGTCCGGACCGCAGTTATTGTATTTGTGGGCCAAATGTAAATGGAGTTGGAAATGATGATAAATATGAAATGCGATCAAGTTCTGGGGTGCACGTTGTGCAGGTATCGAGATTGTTTTAATGAATTTACCTATTTATATGTACCGCTTGAGCTTTGTTGTTTGTTTTGAACTAGCTGTTGAGTGTGAAAAATATTACTTTTCTGATGACAGGATAAGTTCATCTTTCTTTTGTTTTTACCTTTATCTTGCAACATGTTCAGTTATTTTCACCTTGTTATTATGGTAGGCAATATTTAGATATGAGAAGTTGCTTCACTTTTTTTGTTCCAAATAGGAGACAAGAAGTTCTATGACAAATAAGTTGACAGCAAAGGGAGTACTTGCAGCTGCGGCTATCGACCCTGCAGGCTGCCACCGAGATGCCATTCTTTCTTTGGCTTCTGTCAAGTTGAACCAGAGACTTCTGATTTCAAGTAGTAGAGATGGGGCTATCAAGGTTTGGAAGTAAATAACTCACGCATACGAGTGATTTATTGTACATATGATGCTGATGTAGTTCAAATGTATAGTACAGATAAAGAGGGTCAAAAGTTCCAAGTTTTATTTTAGTGCCAAGTTTTATTTCAGCCACTCACGACTTGTACAGCTTATATGGTGATGGGAATGCACAGAAACTATCAAATCAAGTCCATGTTTTTGCTAGACTATAAGATTCTTGGTGTGCTTACTCCACAATAGGAATAACAATAATAACACCAGCAAAAATTTTACTAAAGCAGATGTTCGAAGAAGTCTAATAGTACGTAACTTTATTCTTAATTAGTAGAGGTTTGAAAAAGACTAATTAAAAATGATAATAAAATAAATAGAAATATATAATAGTTAAATACTAAAAAATAAATAGAAATAATAATAAAAATAAATAAATATATAATAAAATAGAGTAAAATAATAAATAATAAATAAAATACTAACATATATATAAATTAATAATAATACTACTACAAATAGTCGATAACAGTAAAGATGATGATGATGACGATGACGACGATGACGATGATGAGTAATTACCTTTTAGGTTAATTACAAGAGGCAAGAGTTAAGAGATTAACGAGGACCGCTAAGATCCTGAATCTTAACATGATAAAGTTTTTCTATTGTGGGTTATATACTCAATAAGTTCTAACATTGTCGTATTATTTTTTATCACCTCTTTCAATTCTTTTTAGGCCTCCCTATTTTTCTCTTATAATATACAAGTGCGATCTTTTCACATCTTTTCATTGAAGTATCTTGGTGTCCTCTTTTAATATGACCAAATCACCTAAGTCTTGTCTCTCTTAATTTATCCATAATATTAGTAACTTTTATTTTGTCCCTCACTATTACATTCTTGACCTTATCCTTTTTAATAAGGTTGCACATCCAGCGGAGTATCCTCATCTCCGTCACTATTAGCTGATGATTATGAACTTATTTGATCGATCAATACTCTGCTCCACAGAGCATGACCGACCTAATCGTTAAACGATATAATTTATCTTTAAGCTTGAGAGATATCTTCTTGTCACACAAAACCCCTGAATCACTTTTTCATTTAAGTCACCTTGATCCAGTGGATTATGTCTTCATCAATTTCTCTGTTGCTTTGGTTGATAGATCCTAAATATTTAAAACAGTCTTTTTGCAGTATAACTTCTGATCCATCTTTATCACTACATCTATAACCACCTTATGTCTCGAAAAGTTACATTCTGCGTACTCAATCTTAGTCCGACTCAATCTAAAATCCTTTGACTTTAACGTATCCCTCCGAAGTTCAAGCTTGACATTGACCCCCTCTTTTTTCTCATCCACTAAAATAATGTCATCAGCAAATAATATGCACCAAGACAAATATAAGGTTTCGGTCATGCATCTCATACATAATATATATCAAATATACGCAGTAAAAAATAAAACGGAACTTCAAAAACCAGATCTACTCATGCCTATAGATATAGAAAACAAAAACATGAAATATAAGATGTTTACATACCTTTCCGACGATCTCCTTCGTTCTTTAATTTTTTCACGTTAGGTTGTCATAAACTACAACGATCAACGTAGACTGTCTCTAATGAAAGTTCATATGAAGATATAAGGATGAAACATCATTAGGAGATGGCTATAATTCTTTCTTTGGGCTAACAAAGACAAGAACTCTTGTGAGAGTTAGAGAGAAAAAGAGTGTTTGTGTTAGAAAGAACCTTTCTTTCACTTGTGTCTTACATAAGATGTACAAAAATCATCTTTATTTTCTGCACCATTTGACTTTCCATAACCCCCATCACCAATGGAGAGTTATGGGAAGTTAATGGTCATGAGTAACATGCATTAATGGAAGTTATGAGAAGTTAATGACCATGAATAACATGCATTAATGAAAGTTATGAGAAGTTAATGACTATAAATAATATGCACTAATGGAAGTTTTGGGAAGTTAATGACCAAATTAGCAGCCAACAACACTTATTTCTAATCCATTCCATGCAACGTTTTCTACCACGATCACATTGCAATACAATCCTAAAACACTCTCTCATATCTTGAATCACCATTCAAGACCATTTTACTCATCCTTCAGATCTCCTATGTGTGTGACTCTTTAGGTTCCCGATTATATTGGTCACTTGAATTAACACTTAATTCAACTAAGTCAAAAGCATTATTTAGTAATACGTTATGACCCCCAATTGACTAGAAAGTCAGTAGTTTGATTATGAACCTTCCATACGCAATGTTGCCATACAATTCGTTCTTTCACCATCTATACCCCACTTGGTTCAGAGTATGGTCAAAGTGTCAATTTCTACTAGACTGACTACATCATATCTAGTCCAAGTGATATTAGATCTTGTCCGAAGGCTCTCATTACTCTATGTATCATTGAAGACTCTCTTCATAAAAAATATCTGCTCTGGCCAAAGACTCCCGAGGAATGACCCAGACAAGAGGTCGTGGGTATCATCTCCTTCTATCAGGAGTGGTGAATCCTTTATTGGCTACTCAATTACCTATGAATTTCTCATGCTGTACCCAATCACCACTTTATGAGTAACCCCTGAAAGGCACTGATGAATTGAGTCAAAGCACAAGATTAGTATCCGAGATATCCTTGAGCACCTCAAGTCAAAGGATACTTGCACCATTGCTATGATGAGACTATCATTGACACTAGAATATAATATCCATATGATTGTCTCATAGTAGGTCAATTTAATATACTTACTATCCTTAGTAAGAAACCACATGTTAACTCTAAACAACTCATGTCTATAGCTTATGAGATTTATTGCTTGATCCATTCAAGGAGTATAACATGTGCTAGTCTATCTAGATTAATGATTTCCCATCTCATTAATCCTATGAATAGGGAAAGTTTAGATTCTAACATAATTACACATAATAGGAATCTCATTATCATGATCTCATCATGATTTCCTCCATGCTATGTTTTGAATTAAGGACTTCATTAAATCAATTTAAGAGCAACATCAAATCTATAAATGTATGAACATCGAAATAATGAAAAATTCCTTTATTAATCATAAAATGATTTGTACAATAAGTGCTAAAGGTGATTGCCTTTAGAGCACTTCTCTAACAAACTCCCATTTGCACTAAAGCCAATAGCCTTGATATCTAATACCATAGGTGTGTACATATGACAGAAAACTCTTTTGGGAAATTGGCTTAGTTAATAGATTAGCTATATTCTGATCGGTGGGAACTCTCTTTATCTTGACATCATTTCTACCAATGATCTCTCTAATTAAATGGTATCGCTTGAGTATACGTTTGGACCTCTGATGAGACCTTGGTTCCTTTGCCTACGCTATAGCCCCATTGTTGTCACTATACAATTGCACTGGGTCAGTGATGCTTGGAGCCACACCACATTCCATGATGAACTTTCTTATCCAAATCGCTTCTTTTGCCACTTCTGAAGCTGCAATGTACCCCGCCTTTATCGTTGAATCTGCAGTTGTCTATTATTTGGAACTTTTCCAACTGACTGCACCACCATTTAGTGTGAACACATATCCAAACTGGGATCTAGAGTCATCTCTATCGGATTGGAAACTTAAGGCTCCTATATTTACTCCTTAAATACTTTTTAGATTTTATCTTTATTAAAGTTAAGGTTAAAGAAATTATCAAGGATCGTCTATAGAAATATGATCACAAAGGATTTATCTTAATCCTAAACTCTACTCCTTCTAGGGAGGATACAACCATCTGGCTAAGATAAAACTCTAGATGCTTTACTAATAGCTCTTACCTTCCCCTCTTCACTCTAGATGCTTTACTAATAGCTATTGCCTTCCTCTCTTCACTATTGTTAAAGCTACTGTGCCTTAGAGGAAACTAACGTGGTTCAACTAAAATCTATCAAAAGCCTCCTTTATCCTATAGTTAGCAATAAAAAATAAAGTCAAAACTATGGTTAAGATTAGTTGGAGCCTCATATAAAAGCTCTTTATAAGTTCTATAGTCAATGTTTACAAACAGGATCTCCATTCTTCTAGTGTAAGTATGTCAATCCCTTATGGATTCAGACTCTAAACATATGTAACCAATAATATCATGCTTATACTTTGCTTTAAACCATTAACTAGCCTATAAGGGTGGAATTCCAAAAAATATGTAATCTTTCAATCTTGAAGGTTTATATGTAATACTATAAAATAATTGGAAAGAAAGAAATATTTGAACCTTTCAATATAAGGGAATTAAGCCTGTAATTGCGCGTGGACAAGGGAAATTATAATAACAACACCACCCCATTTCAAGTGAAACGAAAGATTCAAAGTAAACTGGAACTTACCTGCACATCTTCCTTGGTAAGATGTGTGCATTTCAAGAAGATTTCTAAATAAGAAAACTTAGAAGTCTCTTCGATAATGCTAAATATACCAAGGTTTTGAATAGAGTTGTCTATTTACTTCTTCAAGTTGATCCTCGAGTTCATTAGAAGGCTTATAGCAGCTATATCTCTATCTACTTCTATGCAATTTCCTTTTTAGGTAAAGAGCTTGGTTGGGTCGGCTGTGCTAGGCCCAGATCTATTCACACCTGTTCATGGCCCGTTCGGCCCACTAGTTGCTAGACTCCCATGCAAACACAATGATCTACGTAAACCTAGTATCCACAACATATATAAGGTACTATTCCCATAGGATTGAGGTATGAAAACTGCAACCCTAGCTGTTGTTTAAGATTCCCAGCCACCTAAACCTCGAAAGGTACTAACTTGAGCGTCGGAGGGGCCTTCCGGGAACTAACCCCCGGGTGCCTTCATCTGTTTTGCAGGAATCTTATAGTCAGAATCGCGCAAGTCATGGATCAAAACGATGATATTCTGGTCCAGCAAAATCTGGCTGAACCATTTCGCGCCCACTGTGGGGCCCAGCGTCAGGGCACCACGTCCAGAACCACACAGGTCAGTCAAGCGGCAGCAACTAACCCTGATATTGCCGCCGTCGCGGCACTTGCATTGCAGCGGATGGTTTTGCCTCTGCCGTTGCCTGATGCTCTCCCTTCGGCACCTCCAGGCTCTCGTACACAATCTTCACACCCAAGTGATCGCCCGCAGCCTTAAAGCTCAGACCAAGAAGAGCAGAGTGTAGCCTTGGAGGATAACGCTGCGGCCAATTCTCATCTCCACCCTCAGCATCCCCCGGATGCTAACCCTCTTGCACCGCAGCAAACCCCTCTCACCCAACGGCAGATAAAGGAAGCGGCCGAGCTAGTGATCCATCAGATTCTTCAGTCCCGCTTGGGACAACAGCAAACTTCCGCTCAGCAACAGGGCGTGATGGCCGATCGTCACCCATTCGAAACCTTAGGTAAAGTCGCGAACGATTGGATCAACCTAGTTTGGAATCCTTACGAGGGCCGAGAGCCTGTACAATACAGTTCCCCCTCATTCCAGAGATCCTGGATAGCCTCCTACCGGTCGGTACCAAAATACCAACGCCTGAAAAGTATACTGGAAAGACCGACCCCTGGATTACCTACAGCACTTCCAGTCGATGATGAACCTGCACTGCGTCCCAGATGCCATCCAATGTAAGGCATTCTGTACTGCCTTTCAAGAAGGAGCTCGGCGATGGTTCAATAGCTTACCACCGGGCTGCATCAC
>JAOSBP010000205.1:9827827-9840075 GCA_027563825.1 Erythroxylum mucronatum | reverse complement strand
TGATGTTTTGGCGGATTGGGTTTCTGAAGAACCCAATTTGGTTGATATGAGTGATTTGAATTTGGAAGATAATCTTGAATGGGAAAGCATTGACATGTCATTTGGTGCATTAAATTTGAATGATAATGATGATGAAACTCCTCTCAATGATGAGGATTTTGTACCAAATGATAACTAGGATCAGTACAGTTATAGCAGGTATCCTCTAGTTGACGATTGAATTTTGTTTCAGGTTTTTGTTTTTCCTTTTCTTTTAATTTTACTTATATTTGATGTTTATGTTAAATTCTATATATATAATGTAATTGTAAATGTTTTTGTTTCAAATTTAACTTTTACTTGATTGTTTTCTCGTTATGAACTCTTGTTGTAAATTGTAATAGTTAAGGGTATTTATTATTCTTTTTATTAGATGTTTTGATATAATTATTATTTATTAAAATGATGAAATTATATTATTGTAATATTTTAAATACTTTGTATTAGTTTTAATTTTATGTTTGTATGATGATGATTGTCTTTTTTTATATTAATTGTGATTATTATTTATAAGTGAAATATTTAAAATTATTGTTATTTCATATTAATTGTGATTATTATTTATTATTATGATTTTTGGAAACATGGTTGATGTAAACTTGTAAAGTATACAGTACAATTATACAACATACCATTGGACTATTTTGCAAATTTTAAAAAAATTCAGAGACTATTTTATAAATTTAAAAAATTACCCAAAACGATACTTAGTATTGATCGGTACAGTACCGTACCAAAACCTAATTCGATACTAAATCTGGTACGGTATTCGTAACTTTGATTATTCCTCATCCCTTGTCTCTGCCTCTCTCCCTCTTTCTGGTCATATTGCGGAGTGGATTTGGAGGAACCGCCTAATATTGGACTAATGGATTGCTTACTGAAATTGCATCTTTCAGTGGTATAGTAATTATTAGTGTTTCATCTGATAACTATTGAACTTGTCTATGTTACTGAAAATCCCCTGAAGTTTACGGCGACAAGTTTTTCATCGATGAGAAAAACGCTCCTTGACTGAGTTTGAGCGCATGCTGGATATTTAATTCAAAATAATTACCTGTATACTATTTGAGTACATTGTATGTCTAAATTTTTTAATGCCTTATCTGCTAATCCTTGGTGGTGTGGCTTTTGACGTAAATTGTTATGATGTTTCTATATGCAATCTTTAGAAAGGGGATTAGGGTCACTATCTCACTATCTACATTCAATTTGCTGTCTTGGTGTGTAATTTATAAGTTGACCGTACCCGCATGTTGTCAATGCTATGCGCTTACATAGTATTTTAGAGAAATCTTTTGGTTATGCAAATGAATTCTTCAAACCTTAGAATTACACTTTTTATTGGTGTTTTGCTTTCAGTTAAAATTCTTTGGACTAGTTTCTTTTCCATTATAGCTTGAAAAATCCTTTAAATTAAAAAATTATTATGTTATTCCCAATATACAGGTGAAATTAATTTGGGTTTAATTTGTTTTTTATTATAAAAGTCGACGTATTCAGTGCATAAGGCTCTTCGCTTTATGGGAGTTTGATATGAGAGTTTGAGAAGAATGTTAATATACTCTGCCTTACCTTTGTATTTTAATAAAGAGGTTGTTTCTGTTACTTGAACCTGTAACTGTAAAGTTATAAAGGAACAATTTTACCAATTGCTTCAAGGCACACCCTCAGTTTGCTTCTCATTAGATAATTGATTAAATAATCGGTGGTGGTGAAACTCGATTAATTAAAATCATATGTTAAAGAGTTTATGAGAGATTAGAAAATTGGAAATTAGGCTTTGATGTCTGAAAATTTGAGGTGGTAACTTTGAAAAAATTCTTTACCTTGTAATTGTTCATATCAAAATTTCTTTTCTGCATCATGCTCCCTCAATTTAGTTTTAGATGAAGCAAATAGCAAGAGAGTAAAGTGCCAGTTAGTACAGACAGACAATGTGCAGGAAATTAGCCGTAAAGGAAAATGTAGTGGTTAAAGTTTGAGCTCGGTCTAAATTTATTCATGTGGAGCTTACACTACAAAGCACTTCCAGATTGGATCTGTAAAGTGATTTAAGGTCTTTAGCATTCATGTCTTCTTAACACATTTACTTTGCGTGCTGTCTCTAGATAATCATGCTGAAAATATAACGGTGCAGTGCTGAAACATGAATTATAACAGTTGTTTGGGTACTGTAACTAGCAATGAATTTCAATAAGACCCCATGATACTGCTGGCTAGTCTAGAGATGTGACAAAAAGACGGTTTTTTTCCTTTGAATCACATGAAGTTGATTGCGCCTTTTTTTTTTTTCATGTTAGTTCACCTTTGAGGACTAGTGAAACATGTCTGAGAGCTCTAGAGACTCTCCAAACTTCATGTTGTACGAATTGCCATGACTCTGCAGTTTTTAGATTCTCTGCCTTTCTGATGGCATCATCTATTCCAGGGAAGGCCTTCGATCCATAGTCATTATGCTTTGCTGGTGCATATATCTGCAATGCACAGAAATGTTACTATCTCAACTCTCTTTACAGTTGTTATGATAGCAGAAGCATTTAGTTGGCTTCTTTTGCATTTTGGTCTTTTTGACATTTCTCTAAGAAACATAAAAATACCAGAATAACTCAGTCCAGGGATTTGATTTGAGTGAGTGGAAGAAACATAAAAATGCCAGAATAACTTAGTCCAGGGATTCGAGTGAGTGGAAAATACCAAATGCTTGTACCATTGCCTCTCGGAGAGTCCATCTCTATCTGTAAATGCTCGTTCTGCCATCATTAGTCTGTCGTTTAGTTGCCTCACTTTTGTTTCGTCTTTCTTCAATGTTGATGACCAACCTCTGCTTTTCTCGATTGCCTGTCAGATTATACATCAATTACTTGACTTTATAACCATTGCAAATTTTGAATATATTTATATTTCGAAAAGATTTTGGTACCTTTCTCTCTTCGTTTATTTTGGTGGCTGCCTCTTTTAGCACCTCAAGGGAATTGAATAATGGAATAAGGTTTATGTTCTTATTCAAGACTTCGGTTTCCAATTCCTTCCCACATTTCTGTCAGACATCAGTTATTACTTGCATTAAATTTACCATTACCGTGTCAAGTCACTTGCATTTAGATATATCAGTTCAACGTAGACACACCTGGAGTTCGTAAGCATATGACAGATAATTAAAGGGTAAGATCTCGTCATCTGCTAACCGAAGAGCTACCAAGCCCCAAATGCTAGCTACTGCTTTTAGAGGTGAACAAATGTAAGGAACTGGGGAGAATAAGTATAACATTAAAAAGTTCCATAGATTGAATTGGCATTTTGTATCGTGGTTACAGAATAGCAAAATTATGTGGCAATATCCATAGTGAATTTCAGGTTGATCTGTTCTTTTCTGACTCTTTTGGGTCCTTGATACAAATTCTTGAATAATTCGAAGTAGTTCTGTCAAGCATTGATCTATCCGATGACATACTTCACAATTAAAGAGCAATGACAAAAGAGAGAGAGAACAATGTCTTATCTGTTTGATGAGTTATCTAGACGAACCTGCAATATGTCTTTGAAACATGTGATCTCCAAAGTTTTTCATCCATATGAAATCATCGTACATTGAGTGGTATACCGGATAATCTGTAGCCACCGATTTCTAGCAGTAAGAAATATGAGGTGGAGCAATGTAAAATATTACATATATGGGGTGTAATTACAGTTGACTTCTTTGAACTATATTGTGGCATGATCGTTTGAGAATTATGTTTTCAGTTACTCTTTTAAAGATTCTTTAGTTTTTGCTGCTGAGTTGTGTGATTGAACTCATAGTAAACTGTTTCCAATATCATACTCTTTTGCTTTGCCAGCGACTTGGTAGGATTGTAGTTCCTGAGCTCTACTAACATGGCATAGTCTGATTCCTGGTTGATAAGTTTTATTCAGCAAATGCCATTTTCTGGATGTATGTTCCTTTTCAGGGACAGGATTTCTAAGGTTTTACTTGAATCTCTCATTACATATATGCCATTCTGTTCATGTTATGGATATGGAAATGCCAAATACTTGATTTTTACACCGAAAAATATCTCGATTCATCTAAAGCTTATTTTCAACTATTTGAAAATGAAATTGTAACTTATCCATGCCTTCCTAAATGACGTTCAAGCGGAAAAGTTTTTCATGTTGTCATCAATGTCCATGTCTTTGAAGGAGTTGAGAGATAAAAGAAGATGATGAAAATGAGCTTTGAAATTTATTGGTTACCTCCTCTCCCATAAAACATGTCAGACGATGCAATGCCAATATGTTGCACGAAAGCTGCATAATCGGATCCAGCACCACCTAATCTCCCAATCTTCATTACAAAGTAGATTAATGAGGATCACATTTTTATCATAGTCCCACTATTGTTATCTTGAGAATGAAATCCATCATTTTGCTTGTCAAAGTTTCTTGACAATAAAGTTGTTTAATGGCTAGTTTTATGCTTAATTGGACGCCATCTTTCTAAAAGTTTTCCTTAAGAATTCATCAGGAAGGTAACAACTAGTTTCATACTTACCTCAGCATAGCTGCTACGACCGACCCATTCTTCATAAATGGTCTGTGACGAGTTATCTGGATCTTGAACCTTCAAAGTGAAGAAATATTGATTGAGATGGTTGGTGGAATTCCACGAAAGTATACCTAATTGTCTATGCGATACCTCTCTAGGGTCTTTTACATGTTTCTTCACTCATTTTGTCTGCTCCTAATTTACATTTAGTACCTGTTGGGTAGCCTCTTTGATGAGTTCATCGAGTTGGGGAGTTGCAGAAACATAGAATCCTGGTCCGGATACTGCAATGTCAACATTCAAGTAAGCAACTGCCCTTAAAGAAAGCATTTCTCTGTTGTCTTCTACCCATTCAGTTGACCCTATCTGCAAACAGCAACGAGTTAATATTCCCCTAACATTGGGGAAAAGAGGGAATGTAAAAGGAGAGTGTCGGTGTTAAAGACCAGGCCATACTCCTCAGCATCCCAATTGCACAACACAATTGTTCTTCGAGGTCTCCACCCTCTTTTCTGCAGCTTTTTCAGTCTCTGCGCAATCTATCAAGTAAAATAGAAAAGCAGTATGAAAACTGACTCTGACATGCTCAAGACTGATGTTTTTATGTATGGCAGATCCGATGTCTCCTAACTACCTCTAAGAGCACTGCCGTGCCACTGTTGGGATCAACAGCTCCAAATGTCCATGCATCCCGATGATTCCCCAGAAGGACAAATCTGAAATTTAAGATCACTAAGTTGTGAATCTCAATTTGATGTCTTGAAGGTTCTCACTCAGATAGGCTTATATTCCAACTTCTCTCACCTATCAGGCTCTTCTGCGCCTTCTATTACTGCAATTACATTCTGAATAGATCCTATAACCTGCTTTCCCTGAAATTAAATTCAAAACACAGGTTATGTTGCAGCAATAAGAACTGGAATTTTTTGTATTTAGCAGTTGACTTTGGCATATCTCCATTACTCAGCTTAATTATGTCATGTGTCAACTGCTTACAGTGTAACTAAGATTGACAACTCCTGGACCTGGTCCAACCCTGTAAATTGGAGCATCCTCACTTCCTTGCCACTCTTCGTCCGCAACTTGTCCGCCAATTTCCTTCAAGATCGCTTCACCATCATCTCCTGATACCGGCAAAGAAGGTATCAGTGGAACATACCCTCCCTTATCTACTTGGTTTTCTGTTAACCTCTCACATCCTGTAATACTGGGCCATCCTGGTGTTGTGGGGTCACCGTTGCCATCATAAACTGATCCTACCTGAACACCACTTGGAGGCATCCATCTCGCCTCCGGAAACCACCCTTCAGCTTTTGTTCCACCTCCAAAGTCTTTCCTATCCGTATAGATAATAACGCCTATAGCACCTGCCTCCTGAGCATTATGCACAATGTCTCCTCTGTAAATTTTTCCATATCTTGCCAACGCAATTGTCCCAGTTAAGTTCACCCTCATATCTTTCAATTTTGTAAAGTCCTCTACGCGTCCATAGTTCACATAAGCCACAGGTCCTTTCACGTTACCTGACTTTGCATATGCGTGAAAAGTTGGTAGAACTTCTCCGGCCACATCTGCATATGGGTCACCGTCATAAATTTCCTGCTGGAGATTGAACGTGATGGGCTGGTCAGAGTCTGGCCGTTCTAGTGTCAAGTAACGAGAAACAGGATAAGTCAATGAAACATCATAGGAGGTGATGTATGATTTAATGCCATAGGCAGTAAGAGTAGCTAGAACGTAGTTTGCAGCTTCAGCGTTGGCTTCGGTGCCGGCCACATGGGGACGTCGGGTGAGTATATACAGGTGCTCTGATACAGAGGCATTATCGGAGAGTGAATTGGATATGAAGAGGTTGTGATAGTAATATTTTGGGGGAGTAGGAGAGAGAAGGAAGAAGAATGGGATTGCTATGGCTAAGAAGGTTAGGGCGGTTGTTTTGATCATTTTGTCCGCACTAGTGTTCAGTGTTGTTTCATAACTTTTCATATTAAGGCTTCAAGTCACTTTGGGCTTCGAAGTTTAGAGAGAGATAGCATTTCCGGCCATCATAAATGCAAAAGAAGAAGATAAGCAGGCCGATTAGAGCTAAGAAATTAGGATTGCTGACGTAGTATGAGATAATTCTTACCGCACATGCTTATCCACGCCTCACTGATACGGCGTGATTTCAAACTTCTTATAATGACGGGGTCACCAAATCCGTAAATAATAAAATAAAATTTTTTTTTTCCTGAGCGATAAAATGGCACCGAACCATCTTGTTTGCAATTTTTTGTCTCCCATCATCGCTACGTAGGGTCAAGATTTATGCCTGATCAATTGGTCCAAATTTTTCACTTAAGACTTTTCTTACAGGAGTCTTGAGTTCGAGTCACACCAAAGAAAAGGAAATAGACATATTCATATTGATGATCTTCTAACCCCTTGAGCACAGCTCTTTGATTGGATCAATTATGGACGTCTCGCTTCCAACGATAGTATGGAAGTTAGAACTACTATGAAACTTGGGGGCTGATGAGAACCTGATGCTGAGCAGGGGTCAGTGATTAATCATCAGCTGAACAATCAAGTATGTGAAGGCTCATTGTGCGCAGAAATGTACAGGCTACCTAAAAACCTGAGAGATCTTGGAGTTCCAGATTTACATCCTCTAGACTCTTAGGGTGAGGTCGTAGGGGCTTAAAATTAGTCTGACTAAGTCAAGATACCTAATATTAAAAGAAAAAAAAGATTTACGCCTGACGTATCTATCTGCCTATCCTCTTATACAAGGAGAGTTTTTGCCCCTTTTTTTTTTGCGGTTTGACAAATAGCGAATCAGGAAAGAAGTAGCTCTAATTTTTCTTGAAAGTTAATAATAAAAATTGGTGAATATTTTATTTAATTTTAATGATCATTCATAATTAATAAATGCTTTCTATTTTTGGTAACTGTCCCATAAGGTAAATTTAATAATAAAAAGTTTTAGTCTTAATTATATATATTAGATGTCTAGTACAGTAACATTCACTACATATACGGAATTAATAAATATTATAAGAAAATTATTATAATTATTCCACAAATTAAATAAATTCAAACTTAAACTTATGAAATATTAAAATTTTATTATAACAATTCACATATAACATTTTAACAAGTGAATTTAACTTTTTAAAGTGCTTTAGACCTTGATTTAAATTTATTTTAAAATTTGTAAAATAAAACTTTTCAATATTAAACATCTCATTAATTTTATTTTTACTATTACACAAGTATATATAGATAAAATATATTTATTTCTTTCAATACATATATCAAAAGGAGTCAATCTAAATTGATCATAATGCATTTAAATTTTTTTGTCATATTTCATATTTATAAAATGGGTATATAAAAAATATTGAATAGTATATATATAAAGAAAAATATAAAAGTAAAATGGTAATATAAAACTAGGCATACACGCATACTATAGGCATGTAGTATATTGTGGTTGAATTAAAAAATTTAAAAGTAATCGTTATTATAAAAATATACATGTATAATATATTATTGGTGAAAATAACTATTATTTTATTAAAAATTGACGTATAATTTTAAAATGAAAGCCTGGCATTTAAAAAGTTAAGTATGCATTTATAATAAAATTATCATATTCATTAAAAAATATGTACCTATAAATAATATTATGATAATTATTATTCATGATGTATATGCTATAAAAATGACTTTAATTTTTAACTTTCGACATATTAAACATTTATGATTATAATGTGTATGTATTCTACCAAAATTATACTAAAGATCACTAGATAAGTATGCCTATCATTCTTATAGTATTAGTATTAATTGTATTGTATTATTTAAACTAAGAAAATGAATGATTGATTTAAAATATATAATAAACAAATCTAAAATAATAAGCTAAAACAATGGACAAGAATAAAGCAATTGAAGATAAATAAGATTTAGATAAGACTTCCTTTATAACCTACCAATGTTCATATTTATCTTGGTTTAATGATTACTTATAGTTTCTTAAATTGGTAGAAATTCTAAAGTTATAACCATATTTTTTTCGAAAATTAAACGTAATTCATTGATAGAAGTGTATGTACAACCTTTCAAGGAACAAAGGAGCTATGTTGTAAAAAATATAGAGAATTTATGCTTTCTAGTAACAAACTGGAGTTAGGGATATCAAGCTAGTAACCATCTTTCCCTTATATTTGTTGAGAGATTAGGTGTCAGTGCTCTTGCTATCAAGGATAGTCAAGGTAGATTTTTTGGAATAATTGCTCTTTACTCCTAGCCTCCTTCCTGAACATTCAAAAGTTTCTTTCTTGCCATATGTAGTACCCCATAAAAGCCACGCTGATCTTAACTGCTTTGTAATCTGCCTTGTTTTCCATTCTCAAGCTTCCTATCTAGTGAATTAAATCAATCCAGGAGTTGATAGCTTTCCTTGTACTAAGTACCCTCTGTATTCTGTTCCAAATGCTTGATGTGTAATTGCACTTAACCATAAGATGGTCCAAAGAATGAATTAACTTCATTTATTATTTTCTTTTGTTAGATTTGACTCTAGCTAAGAAGATTTATCTGATCTTATCTCTAGGATTCTATGCAACTCAGTACATATGATTTCTCAATTCCTATATATGAAATCCAAAATTGAATGAAAATGCTATCATATTTCAATTCAATTACAATAAGTAACCATTAATAATTTGCAATAAAACTTGAATATTTCATTAAGTAAAGAAATTAATCTAAAACAAAAGCTATATAATTCATCTTATCTAGTTCTATCTCAATTTAAGTCATGTTAATATAAAAGAAACCAATAAAAATTAAGAAAGAAAACATGATAAAAGAAGTCATTCTCATGATTTCTTAAAATCTTGAAGTTCTTGGTTGAATCTAGATATAATCTCCTTCTCACTTTCCAAAATTGCTTAGTTTTTGTGTCAGGATTCTCTTGTTTGTCCCTTATCAACTATTCTTTGATCTTCTTATGACTCTTTCATATACAAAAAACCCTAAAATTTCAAATGATCAACATGGGTCTGAACGCGACCAATACAGATCCATGCTGCTTTCCACCTTTTTTAATGTAAAGTTCATTGCCAATACATGCCCTTAACACAAATACGTGTTACTTTTGTGTTTGTTCAATAACTTGAATTACATATTTGAGGGTTCATCTTATAAATACAGTTTTAAGTTTAGGTTATGTTTTTTGTATGACACCTCACACCTCTAAGAGCCAAAATAGACCAAGGGTTAACACAAGACAGAATATGGGCTATGTTTGACCTACATTCTAAACATGGGTTTATGTTCAACCTATGTTTATTTAAATTCATGTCAAAACTTCTCCAACTTAGCTTTAACTAGCCCGAACTCATTCCTTCTTTATTAGAGAGGTAAAACAAGGTCTATATAATATAAGCTATATTGAGTATCAAATCTTTTAAAAATAAGCCAAACACAAATAAAACACTCTCAAAATCGTGATAAAAAAAGTCTCTTTAACACTCAAATTCTTTCACATTTAAGCATTTTTTGTTCTCAAGAAAAATTAATGTAATCACATTTAACTTGAAATAGGTGGCAACTTTGAGAAAGAATTTGATAAATCAATCATATAAAGCAAGAGTCTCTTTTACTCATTCAATTTCATAAAATTGCTAGACATTTAACTACTTGCATAACATCATAAATTAATTTAATTCAACTCCACAGTCCTTGAAACTTTAACTCAATCCACAAAAATCTATTACATAAAAGTGAACATGCATGAGAAAAAAGTTTCAACTTTCAAACATTTTCATAACCATTATTTAAAGAAACTTCAAAACTTTCAAACATTTTCATAACCATTATTTAAAGAAACTTCAAACACTAAATTTAAATCAACATAAGGGCATTTATAGACTTGTGTGAAAAGTCACATAATCATTTGACTCGATAGTAAATATCTTTTCATGAATGCTCCTAATTACTCAATTAGGTCACCATTTCAAATAACTACTAACACCACTCGTTAAATTTGACCTTGGTACTAATTGATTTAACCTTGACTTATTCACACACATTCTCTTGTTTTTTTAGTGGGATAATTGTTGGATCCCGAAACTTTCTGTACGTTAAGACTATTAAACGAGTAACTATCGATGATTATTTGGCAATTACTTATGTATAAAGTGAAGGAAAATCCTTGGAATTGAAATGAAAAGGAAAATATGGTTTAGATACAAGATGGATTAAATGTGGAATATTAGAAGTTAAAAGCTGGAAAATGTAAGTTCATTGAGCATGCTCTAGTGTTTTAGCCATAATGTGATCTCTAGTTATCCAAATGAGATGATTCTTGATCTGGATTAAATTAGAGACATAAGGCTATAAGTTGTATGAAGAAATTGAGTTCTAATTAAATCTCTAAGGATGTCAATTTTTGGATGGAAGTCATGTGCAGGTGCAGGAAATGTTTTAGAATAAGAACAGTCTGAAATGTTTGGTATATAATTGTCAGAATTTGGAACCAAATTGAATAATTTTTGATGTTATTAGAAAATTAAGACAATGAGGAACAATTGTCTAGAAGGAAGTTTTAATAAATTCCTTCAATTTCATGATTAGAAAATACCTTGATTCTTGGAAAGAGTTAAGCATGACTTAAATAAATTTTAAAGTCTTAATGGAGTATTTTGTGGAATTAATTAGCATGTTAATGGAAGTTGATTAACATGTAAATTAAAGTAAGACCATATGGCATGGACTAAGATGAATTTAAGGTGGTAACTTATGAATGAGGGCATTATGGGAAGGACACTTAAGCATGTAAGTTAAAAAGGCTTAGAAGGAGGGGCTTAAAGGTCATTACTCATTCATTAAAGGTGGGTTGGTATATAAGGACTAGTGGGGCACGAAAATAACAAGAAAAAGAACAAAAAGAAGAGAGAAGAGAGGGAGAGTCGGTGGAGGAGAAGAAGAGAGAAAGAAGAAGAGAATGCTAGGGTTCAAGTTTTCATGGTCTCCAAGGGTGATTTTCGTGTTTCTCAAGAAGGGAAAAAGGAAGATGATGATGAGAGCTTCAAGATGAGCCAAGAAATTCATTGTTTGGTGAAGATTCAAGGTAAGGGTATTTTGATTTTGTTGAGTTTTTGAATGGGTTTTGGTTTAGATAGACTAAGAATAGTATGGGTTTATGAACTTTAAGATCAATTTGGTGATTGTGTATTATGGGTTTCTCAATTTTGGATGTCTTTTTGATTTGGGAAATTTGTGAATAGTGATGAAGGAATCAAGAGGAGCAAGAAGGGAAGCATGTGGAGTCAAGTTTCAAGCAAGGATTTTAAGGTGGGTTCATGTTTATAATTGGATAATGAGCTATTAGATTTCCTTTTAGTCAAGAAAATAAAATGATTTCTCAATTGCTTTAAAAATTGTGGCATTTGTTGCTTTTGAATGAATTGTGACATTGTTACATGTTTGGTGCATGAATTTGATGATGAATTGTGAATTAGTATGCCAATGATGTGGATGAATTTGAATTGCTACATGAAAGTGTTTTCCAAAAATGGCATGATCATGAAGAACAAGTTTCCAAAATTTTTCCATTTGGGCAATCCATTTTCAAGTCATGATTTCATGTTATGTGGGTTTAGGGTAGTCCCTCAAGAACCGTCACGTG
>JAOSBP010000205.1:9813199-9827727 GCA_027563825.1 Erythroxylum mucronatum | reverse complement strand
AAAACGAAAAAGTATACACAATTCAACCCCCCTTCTTGTGTGCTGATTATCATAATACTAACTTGTGATTTACTACAGGGATTGATTCCTTTCTTCTTTAACTTCACTATTAAGGATGATTGGTGCAAGTTACTACACGATCTAATTCCAAGTGCTTTTCTCATAAAAAGTAATATCTTTGTTGGTCACAATCTTCTTCATCCATGGCTTAAATAATTTACATATTTTGGATGCTTTACTACAAATTGGGAAAGAATTTTTTTTACCTTTACTATTAAGTTTTTTCCTTTTCTTATTGAAACAAGTGTATGACATGTAGCTAAAAATTCTAAAATATATTATAGGTTTTCACCCACTTTAAGCCTTTTCTATGGTCATATCTTGAACAATAAAGGTAGGACTTTTGTTTCAGATATGGATGCTTTAATTTTCTACTTCATATGATAAATCTTTGGAATTCTTCCTTTTACAATCAAGCTTCTTTCCTTGTTCAGAATATTTTTATTTTCCTTTTCAATACATAATTTCGATGCCATGTACAAGTAGCTATAAGTTCTCTTCAAATGCTATAAGTTTCACAAAAAAATGAAAAAAATTTTGGGCAATATTCTCTACCGTAATATGTTTATTGATTTAATAATTTTCCCTAGTTCATTCTTAACTTATGTCTTGATGTTTTAAAATGCACTAAAAGCTTCTATTTTTTTTTGCAAAAAATAAACCCAAAATTTTCAAGTATAATCATAAATGAATCTAATTACGTATCTTTTAGCATTATTAAAATATGGTTTTATTGACCCATATATATGTGAATGAATGAGCTCTATAATATGTTTTACCCTCCCCAACTTTTCTTTGTTGAACTTAGAACAATGTTGTTTACCAACAACACATTCTTCATAAACTTGAAAAGGAATGACAACTTATGGAAGACCAGTCACTATTTTTTTTAATTAGAGAGTCCTTAATAAACTAAAATTTAAATGTCTATATCGAAAACACCAAAGTCATTAAAGGTCTTTCATATGAGCAACAAGCAAGGTTGAGCACTTTCAATCTTAATGGAAACAAAATATTTAAACTAATATGTATAATAGTAGAATCTTATGTAAGAGGATCATATATCTCACAAACACCTTTCCTAAAAGTCATTATATAGCCATTTTCTAGTGATTTATCAACACTTAACAAATAACTTTTCAATTCAGAAACATGGAAAATATTGGAAATTGTTCTTATAGATCCACTATTGATTCTTATATCAATATCACCCTTTCTCATTACATCCATAATAGGACAATCACTAATAATTATGGTAGAAAGAAAATCTTCATTTAAGTAAGAGAAAAAGATTTGTCCATGTAGATGTTTACTACAACCCATATCCACATACTACATATTTGATTGTGATTATTTATTAACTTAGATGGCCATAGCAAAGTATGTATTTCCTTCTCTTCTACAAAATTCAATTTCTTCCCCTTTTCTTTATCGTTAGGAAACTTAGTATAACATTCAGAACTATAATGCCTATTATCGTCTTAATTGTCCCGACCACTCCTTCCATTGCCTCTACCTCTACCTTTACCACTTCCTTTAGAGTTTGAATATTAATCTCCGATTTATCTTCTATTCGTGCACTAACATAAAGCTTTGGATTTTATTAAGAGAGAGTGCACCGATGGTTTTGGACTCTTTACTAGGCAAAAAATATAATCAAATTTTGGTGCTAAGAAATGTAATATCTTCTCAATAATGTGAACATCTTACATTGTCTCACCTAAAAATGACATTTTGATAGCTATCTTCATAGTCCTTATGGAGTAGATAATCATAAATTCTCCATCTTTTTTGTAAAGTCTCAAAAATCCTTTCTTAAGACTTAAAGTTGTGCACATTTCACTTGAGAAAAGCTTTCATATTTTTCTTGCATTGAAATATCCTTGAAAGTTTCTTTGTTAAGGATGGTATCTAAGATGGGTTGATCAATTGCTTATACAAAGTAATTATTTGACTTTAAAATTTTCAATTTTAGTCTCTTCAACTCATTGTTTTGTTTCTACGAGTGCCCAAGTAGTTGTAAGCGCTGCTACACCTACTTTAATAGCATACAATGATTTTGGGGCATTAAGAAATTCTCCATCAACATTCTCTAATAAATATACTATCCATTAAAAGATGGAATAAATGGTTGCACAAAACTTTAAGAAGTATTTCAAACTCTAGTACTACTAATAACTAAAATATGATATATAAAGAGTAGGGAAAGAGTCATAGACAATGAAAAAGAAACATGTTTTTATCCTTTCATTTTTAGAGTTTTTTTACTACTTATATAAGCAAGTGTAATAGTACTAATATTAAAAATGATAATTGAAACATCTTCCCTAATGTGAGTTGAAATATCTTCCTTAATGCAAATAAGTGAAAGCAACATAAGTAATTAACCCCAACAAATAGACAAATAAATGAAAGAAAGCCTAACAAATAAAAAACAAATTACCAACTGTAACCACACTAGAGCATACATGGACTCTATGATTGGTTTGAGCTTAGATTGCCCATGACAAAAATACTTCAGACTTACATACCTTTGAACCAAAACCATCTGCTAGTTAGTGATGGTGATCTTTTAGTCCATTCGTAGAATTGCGATTGGGTTTATGTCAGGTTACTAATCTGACCTGATATAAGAAATTTTAACATATGGTTGGACCCAACATGAATTTAACATATAGCTATGTTCTTGTTGCGTTTGGTCATCTTTTTTATCTTAATGCATTATGCTTTCTTCATACCTGACAGTCAGTGCTACAGATGGATTTATCTATTTCTTCTTTGTTATTTGTATAAAGTCTCTAATAAAATGGATCAAGATGATGATGTGTCATTAGGTTTTGATAGGTGTAGTTGCATGTAGTTATTTGTTTTGGGCTTCACTACGGTCCTAAGGTCTAACTATTCATATTAATATAGTTGCATGTCTCAAAAAAGTTAATGTTTTAATGGTACTATAGTTGAAGTTTTGTTGGCTTGCATAGAACTTTCTTGTGTTTTGTAATCATTTGCGTAATTAAACCAATCAAACATTTTTTAAGCAGTGGAGAGAAGAGATAAGTAAAAAAGTGTACTGAGGGAAAGGACAGAGGGGGTGGTGCAGGTGGCACTCAAGAAAAGTAGAAGAACATGGCGGTGGTGCCCTCTACACAAAGATACAAAAAGAAATAAAGGGAAGATCACAAAGCAACAGTCTCTCTCACATCAAAATTCTCCCCAATCGCTTTAGCTTTGTCTATATTCTCTCCTTTGCAAGCATAGATCCCACTCTCCTAGATTAACCTGTGACTAGTTTACACTGAAACAAGCAAGCTGCTCCTCAAACTGTACTCACAAGCTGAACAACATCATCACGCTCCTGCTCTAATTTCTGACTACATGTTAACAATCCAAACAAAAGGATGAGAAAATTCAAGACACGTGTTCTCACAGTTGATCTTGCTGAACTCAAATTCAATTGAAAGCTTCAAGTTCAATGTGGATCTTGTACTATTTGAAAAAGAGTGACATTTGATTTGATTTTAGAAGTAACAGGAAAGACGCTCAGTTGCTCACGGGTGAACACAAACAACGGAAACAGCTACAACAACTAAAAGGTAAATTGACATTCTATAGAATTAGAAACCAGGTTTTAATAATCAAAAAGTACAAATTTTGTTTGTGGCCTACATGGATGTCAGTGGAAAGCACCCGTGACCTCTCACTTTCTGTCATTGATTCTCCATTTTTGTCGACGTCACTTTCCAATTAGAAACAGAGTACTTACGAACATATATATAAGCCATAAGGCCTCTTCACCAGCAATTTTCTGTGACTCATCTTGTGTTCTATATATACAACATCCCTTTTTATATATATGTATGTATATACATATATCATTCTTGTTCATATTCTCAATCTGAATTTGCAGTATGTTGACAAATTCCCAACTCACTTTCTATATCTTCTTTCTTTTTGTTCTGCTCCTCAGTTCAGACCAAACACAATGCCACACCAAAGGACTTCGACCAAGAAACCCTTCTTCAGGACTGCAAAAAGCAGTAAATGCAACTAGATTCCAATTCTCAGAGCAGCAATTTATGAAGTGGGTAGAATTTGTTGGTAGCCTCAAGCACTCACTCTTCAAAACTGCAAAGAACAAGCTTTTCCCTTCTTATACTCTTACTGTGAATCAGAACCCAGCGCGAGGAGACTTTATATCAATCCAAGAGGCCATTGATTCTCTCCCTTTTGTGAATCTGGTAAGAGTTGTCATCAAGGTCCATGCAGGCGTTTACACGTGAGTCCTTAATCTTTTCTTTTTATTCCTAGTTGGGCTTCTAGCCATAATGTATCTAATTGATTTTTTTCTGAATTATGCACTTAAAAGCTCTTGCTCGTCTTTTTCAAATTGGTGTGGTTCTCCTGAAGCATATGTTTCTGTCTATTTCTTGTTCGTGTGATACTGTGATTCCCATTTTTGTTTGTTGCTGTGTTTTTTTCCTTCTACTAATTTGTAAATGTTCACTGCAACTGAACCAGCATTCAGCTCTGGTCCAAATGTAAACTGTGAAAAAGCTTCTTCTTTTCACTTCTGCATCACGGTTAAAAGGATCGTTATATCTATGCAGCGAAAAGGTTAATATATCTCCATTGAAATCCTTCATAACAATAGAAGGAGCAGGAGCAGATAAAACCATAGTTCAATGGGGAGATACTGCTCAGACACCTGGGGCCAGAGGACATCCTATGGGGACATACAGTTCTGCAACTTTTGCTGTGAATGCTCCTTATTTCATAGCTAAGAACATCACTTTCAAGGTAAACTATTTTCCTTTGTCTGCTCTTCCTCTTAACAAGTCCCGGAATCGTGTCTCAAAGTGACAAAGATTGAAATTTGCTGCAGAATACAACACCAGTGCCAGCGCCAGGAGCAATGGGAAAGCAAGCAGTGGCATTTAGAATATCAGCAGATGCAGCAGCTTTTTTAGGATGCAGATTCCTTGGAGCACAGGACACTCTATACGATCATTTGGGAAGACACTATTACAAGGATTGTTACATTGAAGGTTCTGTGGATTTCATCTTTGGAAATGGGCTCTCCCTTTTTGAGGTTCAATAAATTCGTCCTTATCAACCTTGATTTTCAAGCATATGCGTGTTTTTAACACTTCCCTTCCTTTCCATTATCTTTAATTTACTGAAATGCTTGGAATTCACGTTTGAAATATACTGAGCACTTTAAAATGTTCAATCTATTGATTTGATACGAACTAATTCCCTAACAAGCCATCACCTTTGCCGAATTCCTTCACGAGACTAAGAAAATGGACATCATGTTTCCACAAAACTTATTTTGAGTGGGTGGTGGTTGAAGTTTGGTAGAATTAATAATTAAATGGCATTTTGACTGGTTCAGGGATGTCAGGTTCATACCATAGCACAGTATATAGGAGCATTAACAGCTCAGGGGAGAAGCAGCATTTTACAGGACACGGGTTTCTCATTTGTGAACTGTAAGGTCACGGGCTCGGGAGCTCTTTACCTTGGAAGGGCATGGGGCCCTTTCTCTCGAGTTGTCTTTGCTTATACTTATATGGACGACATTATCATTCCTAAGGGATGGTATAACTGGGGCGACCCTAATCGTGAAATGTGAGTCTCTCTCCCTCCATCTCTCTATCTGTTGTTTAGTTCATATTTGACATGACTCCGTCTCCGGGTGACAATTTTCAACAAGCCCTCTGGACTTTCTAGTATTAGAATTCATAGCCTTAGAGTCCCCGAATTTAGTCATTGGAAGAGATTTTCAGGGACCTGTTTATAGATTTGGCGTGCGAATTTCTTTGTCGTTGGTTTACCATCAATCAATTAAAGTAAGTTGGTCATTAAATAAGTCACTGAAATCCGTAATTAATGAATTATTTCTTATTACGCCTAAAAGACAAGCGAATACACAACTTCCTTGAAAACATTCACTTTTCCACCAGTTCCTTTTTAGTTCAGATCATCACTCGGCCGTCAAACGTCACTAGAATTAGTTTGATCAGGCATAGAAAAGCTCACTTACTTTCGTCATGGCATAAAACCAGCAATTCCTTTCTGATAAATTAAAGGAGTCTGGAACTCTGGGTCTCAAACTCGGCCTGAAAGTTCGACGATTGCTTGACCCTCCAAAAGAAGTTGATAGGGAAATTGCTATGTCATTATTGACAAATCCTTCAACTTACATTTGAATTGGCGTCATTGAATCCAATACTGATTGTTCTTTTTAAACCTTATCTGTAGCCTAATTGGCTGCGTGGACGGAGCCAAAACTTTTGATCACATAGCACGTTCGCGAGCGGGGTTGGTATTCGCTTGTCACGTTACCCTTTTTAAGCATGCACTTAAAAGAGCAGCTTTTTCTTCTGGCCTATCCACTAGGTGCGAATACCGTCCAAGTTCTGCGACAAATATGACGACAAAATGGCCGGTTACAGTTTCAGAACCCAACCCTCCTATATATTCACGTACATATGTTTATACATTTATGTGTTCATCTTTCTCCTTTTCTTTCCACCGGAAATCTACGTGCGATGCACCTCAACGGACCTCTATATCCACTTCCTGATACCTAAGATAGACATTGTTTTTGGATATTAACTTCAACTAGGCATTTTCTGAGACTGAAAGTTTTGTAACGACATTGTTTCGGTTTTATGGGGTGCCTGGCAGGACTGTGTTCTACGGACAGTACAAGTGCACAGGACCAGGAGCCAGCTTTGCAGGAAGAGTCTCATGGTCTAGAGAATTAACAGACGAGGAAGCTAAGCCTTTTCTTTCCCTTAGCTACATTGACGGATCTGAGTGGATCCGTTTGTAATACATTTCGGGTGAAGTTTATGCAAGTAGGTTTTGCCTGCTTTGCCATGTGTTAAAGCCATTTCAGTACACGATTCTTTTACTACATCTACACTTCAAAGAAATTGCAGAGTCGCACAACCACACCACTAGCTGTTTTTTCTCACAAAAGATGCAAATAAGTGATGACTCTGTTTGTGCCAGAGGAATATCATACTTAAAATTAATGCTCTCGTCCTGACTAATTGTTTTGTCCTAATACGTGGGTTTCCTTCGTATACTTAAACTAATTAGGACGTGATAATCAAATTTGTAACTATAAATTAAGGGATGTTTTGCTCCACTTAATTTTTCTAAACAAAATAAAATAATATCAATACTAAAAACATGATTTTTAATTTTTTTCTAAATAAAATAAAATTTTGTTTGATTATTAAATTTTAATATAATTACATTATTGTTATTAAATATTTTATAAAATTTAAAATAAATAACAGATATATTATTTTAATTTTAATTTATTATGTAATATTTATAATACATATTAAATTTATCACATTTTTATTAAAATTATTACATAAATAAATTTGGAAAATATTTTAAATAAACAATTATTTATTAAATATATTTAAAATTTAAAACTAAAATATATTATTAAATAATAAATTTCATTTTAAGAACAATTTTATTTCATATATAATTATTTTTAAATATTTTTATGTTATTTTTTTAAATGACAAAATTTTAAAATAGTATAAAACAAAATTAAAATCCTTAATATTAAATAATTAAATTATAATAATATTAAGTTTAATTAGTAATTATTATTAAATAACTAAATGATAGTTATCTAATTAATATTGAAATTAGTAAAAAAACTAAAACAAAAAAATTAAAGTTTCCATAACTTTTTTATAACAAAAAAGTAAAAAGTAATTGATAGAAAACTGGGGAATTACAAACTGAAGTTCATCAAATTAGTGCATACAAGCGTAGAATAAGATCCAAAGAGTACAATAGAATAATCGATACTATGGACTAGGAAAAGTATCAAGTTCCAAGTGAAGTTGGTACATGAAAATTAGTATGACTACACCTATACTTTAGATGACATTTGGCACCATTGGATGATTGATATATGGACTGGTTTTATAAGTGACTAGTGACAACATTTTAATTAGGAAAATGGCATTACATGCATTAAGACATGTGGCTTGAAGCATTACATGTATTAAGATATGTGGCTTGATGCATTACATGCATTAAGACATGTAGCTTGATAAATTAAGGATACCTAGCAAAGTAATAGCTGAAGCACTCCAACTCATTTTAGCAACCTACTCCCTCACTTTGTCTTCTTTCAACCGAAACTACTCACCCTCTCAACTTTTGGAAAATTTGCTTGGTTTGGATCTTTATGTGTGCTGATTGTTTAGAAGGGCTGGTTCAGCTAGTTCTTTGAAGTAGGGATTTGAAGCTAAAGAGGTAAGGAATTTCTACACTTGATAATATGTGTTGTTTGATGTTTGATATGGATCAATTGTGTACTGAAATGGGAAAAAAAATGGGGGTTTGATACATGCTGGAAACTAGTTCGGATGAGTAGTTCCATTGGACATGTTTCGGTATTTTAGCCATATATTGCACTGTAAGTATCCAAATTGGATAAATTTAAATTCTTATTAAACTAGAAAATTATACCTACAACTTTCATGAAGGAGTCAAATTTTATTTCTGTTACTAAATGTGTTAAAAGTTGGCTTGAAGTTGAGTATCTAGAATCTGTCACTGTTTGTGAATAGTCTGTAGTCATTTGGGTATACTTTTCAAAATACTAAACGAAATTGCATAACATTGATGTCATTAGAAACGTAAGACATAAAGGAACATATTTGTAGGAGACAGTTTGGCCTAAATTCTTCATTTTCATTGTCAAAATGACCGTGTAATATTGACCCGAAAGTTTGTTTTGTGGAAAATCTGGAAGAAATGAAGTATTTTCATTGAACGTGCTTTGGTATTTCGATTATAAACTTGCACTGTGGATCTCGAAATGAGTTGGTTCTTGATTCAAATTAAAGTAGAGATATATTTCTACAACTTTCTTGAAGAAGCTGGATTTTAAGTCTGTCTCTAAGATTTTCAAAATTTGGCATGAAATTGAGTATTGGATTAGGTTGTAGCACTACCAAGGGCAGATATCATATCCTGTTGTTTTTTTAATAAACTGTATTGATGTAGGCCAAATTAGACTAAGGTGTCTTCACCAAAGTTGAAGCTTATTATCTTAGCTTCAAAATGCTATAAAGTTTGTAATTTTTGGATATTGGAATTGAGAGTTATAAGGTGTACAACTTGGATGTAAGATCATGCATTAGTCAAAATGTTAAATGTACACAGTCTGTGGTATTTTGAGCATAAATCATTGAATACTAAATGAAATCGGATGAACTTGGTATCATTGGAAACCTAAGACAAAAAGAGAAAAAAAATTAGAAGGAAGTATTGCCTAATTACCTTACCTTCCTGATGATAATAATTGAGCAAAGTGGACCCGAAGGTGGATTGGGAAATAAATCTGGATTGAGGGATTGAGTATGATTTCACATGATCGATAATGTGATAAGATTAAATTAAGAAACTCAAATTTTTGGCATGAACATGCATCATACATGTTCAGTATATATGAATGTGCACAATTGAATTCATAATTGTGAACAATAGTAATATATGTTTGTATTGAATGTTTTAGAGGAACCCTTAGAGCGACTTATTTTAGATATTACCGGGACTTTAAGGCAATAAGCAAACAGGGACCTTTTGTGAGTAACCTAAGATGGTCTTACCTTGATTTGTCTTGTTTATTACTGAATTGAAATTGATATTGATGAATGTGTATTGAATTCCGGACATGAAGGTCCGAGGTATTGATTGATGAATGTGATATTGAAGTGCTACTTACCTTACTTTGTTCTGCTTGTTGAATTTGATTTATGCTGATTGTATTATGAATTCCGGACAATGATTATCCGAGGCGTTTGATGCATGCTTATATCATTGAAAGTGGTACTTGCTTTGCATATGAAATGTCTGAAATGACCTTGTTTTGTTTTAAAACTATTGAGTCCTAGTTATGGGTAAATAGGCATGACTAGAAGGCTCTGCAGCTGCTTCTGTGGCACTTCCGTGTCTTCTGTTAATGGTACTTCGGTGTCTTCTGCTAATGACACTCCGGTATCTTCTGTTAATGGCACTTCGGTGTCTTCTGTTAATGACACTTCGATGTCGGGACTTCAGTCTCTTCTGTATAAGCCCCGTTACTCACTTATGAGTTTACTAAGAATCGACCATTAGGCAAAAATATTCCAAATAATTTGTCTTCAATTGCGGGGCCTTTGGTTGGCAATGGAAGAGATGCACTTCCGGGCTAAAATCGGAGACCAACTCTGTATTTAGTTCTAGACATGACTTATTGTTGTATTTATGTAACATGAAAATTTGCAGTAATTTGTGTTATTTGATTTATGTAATTTTCTGGTCAAAAAAATATCATGTTAATTATTATTAAAATTTTAAATCAAACTTAAAAAATTCAAAACCAAACTAAGTTTGAAGTAAACATGTGTTCCATTGGGACCTAATCATAAATATTATAATATATATTATATAATTTTAAATTTATTCAAAAACCTTAACATATTCATTAAATCCAATGAAATCTATTGCATCCTTCGTATTAAGAAAGCGGTAAAGACTAGGTACTCTTTCAAGAGTTCAGATCTTTTGTCCAATATTATGATATTTTATTGTGTCCAATAAATTTCAGCTATTTATTTATGTAAATCCCGCATAAATCTTGCGTAAATCCTGTAAAATAAATGACTAAAATTTTATGAGACAAAATAAATAAAGTAATAGAATCTAGCAAAAGTCACAGAAGAAACAAAGGTCAATGTAGACGCCAATTAAATCGTGAAACCTTTCAGCTACGCTAACGAAAATTGGTAGTCAAGGCACCGACGCCTGCTTTGGGTTTTCATTGACTTGGAGACTTCTGGTTGGGACCGCCACGGAACTTTTAAATATTGGACTGAATACCTACCAACTCCAATCTTGACCTGGACGGCTGTAAAAATACGACGTGAATAAGCATTTCCGTTTATGTTCTAACGTGAATAACTTATAGAAAGATACTTTAGATCTCTTATTTTATATGGAAAATTTAAGTTTTTGATGTATACGAAGATGGTCTAATGACCAACATATTCAAAAGTATGACTACCGTAGACGATAATCTTGGATTTCGTAAAGACTTGGTGATCAGGGAAAGGAAAGCAACTTAATAAAAGGATGAATGAGACAAGGCGGAGAAAATTTGGCAGGAATTGAGAAGCATTTTCCAAACAACACCTGAGTCCCAGACGCTTGATTTTGCTTGTGGTCCAATTAAAATCCTGACTCGTGTTTGTCACAATCAGATATAATCCAGCGATACTGTCTAGATTTCTTGACTTCGGGTAGACTGAGATGTATATACGTCTGCTATCTACCAAATATAAGTTATAATATTTATAGCGATGATGCGAACGCACACGAGTGAGAGATAAAAAATAGGGGAACGCACACGAACTCGAAGTGAACTCAATTGTAGTGATCAATTTTTTCTTGTCTGTGGCTAGCCGTTCTATAGTTCTTAATTCTTTAGTTTAGAGTATTTATGTACCGTTTACTCGAAACTAAACAATTATTTATCGTCATATTTATCGAGAGAGTAACAGATGTGCAGATTGGTCCGCGCACTATGCTATTCAGTTTGATTTAGGATCCACCACTTTTGTAACTCCACTCATTGAGTGCCACCTTTTTTTTCTCGAGGATATGTCGAGAATCTATACCCCTCGACTTGTAGTATAAGCTGTTTTGGTTTTCCCTTATTAAAAAAAAAGGGCTTGTCTGAGAGATAATAGAATCTAGTTAAACTACATGAGCATGTTAGGTAATAGATGCTTGTTAAATAGTAAATTCTGTCAAACAATACGAAAAAAGACGCTGATAAAATAAATGGAATCTTCAACTTGTTGAAAATAATAGATTTTTATTTTATAATCTTTTTGTAATTAAATTTTAAATTTTTGTAAAAATAATATCTTTCAACCATATTTTAATTGATTTAAACTAATTCTCCTATAAATCTTGGAATTAGTGCAAATATTTATAACTATTAAAAATATTTATAATTATGAATTAGACAAATAAATAAATAAATAATAAAATAATGTTTTAATTAATAAATATTAGAAATAAATAAAATATAAATAATGTTATAATTAATAAATATTAGAAATAGCAACTAAGCTCTTGAAATATTTATGATATACTAACTAACGTTTGTATTGTTACTAATAATAACTAATAAAGAGGTCTTATACAAATCGGTGTGACAGAATAATGGCACATATCTATACTTTGATGTGTTCTTGAAAATTTTCTAATTTAATACTTAAAAAAATCCTTTTTATTAAACAAAAATACTTATTATTCTGTTAAATGTTTTTGCTAACCTTTCTCTTATAGGAATTGAGCTTTAAACAATATATATAACACCATAATTTTTTTTAAAATATTAAACTATAAAAGCTTTTTGAAGGAATGAGACAAACTATAGAAATTGTATCGTCCGTGCTTTTTACGAGTCTAAATTTTCTGTTTAATATTATAATATTTTATTATATCTAATAAATTTCAACTATTTATTTATATAAATTCGTATAAATTTTACGTAAATCTCACATAGTAAATGAATAACATTCTATAAAACAAAATAAATCAAAGTAGTACAGACAGAAGATCTAGATTCGCCGTTTACGCCTTACCTCATAATTCTCATAAACAGTCTGAAAACACGACAACGAATTGGATTCGAATCTGACAAAACACCAGTTTTCTCCGTCCTCGTCAACAAAAAAAAAAAAAAAAAGACTTTCCTTGTTTCTAATCGTTTACTTTGAACTTTTCCCAACAACCAAAAATTTCCTTTCAAAGAAAATATCCTCCTAGCTTTTCCGTCTATTCGCAACGATATACGGAATACTTGAATCAAAGATTTCAGTGATAACAGAAGAACTGAAAAGGGATGCTCCTGGATATGTGTACCAGGCCATTAGAGAGGTGTTTTGGAGGTGGCGAAGAGAGAGATGTGCTTTTGTGGGATATAGACTTGAAACCACATGCTTCAGGGGTTTACTCCGTAGCGGTTGTGCAAGCAAACTCTTTGTTGGAAGATCAGGGGCAAGTGTTAACTTCTCCATCTGCTACCTATGTTGGTATCTATGATGGACACGGTGGCCCGGAGGCTTCTAAGTTTATCACTGACAATCTGTTCCCATTTCTTCAGAGTGAGTACTGTAATTTTTCACCTTTTTAGATGGATAAATTGTCTGGTTCGTGGGAATTGTAGTAAATGAAGAAATATTTGGTCTTTGTGTGATCATGAGTTTTGTTTGTGTTTCTGTTTTAATCGGATTTACGGAACTAGTTCCTCTACCTTTTTGGTATAGATAGGTGTTCATTTGTTCTGAAATTCAAGGGATCTTCTTGTCTCACCTTGGCAAAGATTACCAGAATGAGTGTGTACGGACACCCGTCAGTTTGAGTTTTTGCATCAGTATACCTCGGGAGCTATTACAAGAAGAACAATTTCAAATTTTGGCATCTCAAATTTGTGGTTTTCTTTTTTCATCAGAATTCGCAACAGAGCACGGTGGGTTGTCTGCTGATGTAATAAGGAAGGCATTTGAAGCAACAGAGAAGGAATTTTCGCATTTGGTCAATCGATTATGGATGACTCAGCCTCAAATGGTCTCGGTGGGTTCTTGTTGCCTTGTCGGGGCAATATCAAAAGGCGTCTTATATGTAGCAAATCTTGGGGACTCCAGGGCGGTGCTTGGCCGGAGAGTTCATAAAAATACGAGTACCATGGTGGTAGCTGAGAGGTTATCTACAGATCATAATGTGAGTGTTGAGGAGGTGAGGAAAGAGGTAGCGGCTCTCCATCCAGATGATTCACACATTGTGATGTATTGTAATGGAGTTTGGCGGATAAAGGGCATAATTCAGGTACTGGCAGTAACTGGTTTTGCTTCCATCTGATATATTAGGCCCTGTTCTGTTTTATGGTTCAACTCTATACTGGTGTACGTAACTTTTGTTTTTCTCTGCATGTCATCTGCTGCTAGTTTTGTAATCCATGCTTTTCTGGTAGTGACCGAAATGGATTTGCACTCTTTTTTTTTTTTGATAAATAGTTGCACTCTTTAGCGTGCTTCTAAAACCTCTGATAGTATTTCGGATCTGAATTCTACATTCAATTTATGCTTCCATAGTGATTCTGTTTTACGAAAAGCCGATTAAAGTCAGGAAGATGCAAAGTTATGGCTACTGAAGTATATCAAATAACGAAAATTTTTCCAAGTGCTCACTGCATTTTTATGATCTGTCAGTAACCTTGCTCCTATAAACGGGTGCAATTTATAAAATCCTGACGACTACCATTGGTGCTTTTATTTTATGATTTGCATATGATGCTTGGGTTGTATTTATAGAAAGATATATTGTGAAGCCTGATTCCTTGAAAATGTTGAGATCTCTTC
>JAOSBP010000205.1:9763401-9785177 GCA_027563825.1 Erythroxylum mucronatum | reverse complement strand
TTAATAAATAAGGATCAATATGAGATATTGAATCTTATATAGGCATAATTGGTATTTAATTAGAATTATTTGTAATTTTAATTAAAGTTTAGTTGAAATTAGAATTTAATTTTAATTAAATTACTAAAATGTCAAAAGCTTATTATAAATAGGCTTAAGCTTTATGGAGCTAGCACTTTATGCTTAATCCTCTTTGTAAGGGTTACAGAGTTCTCTCAACTCATTCTATGGATACCGTTAGAGGCTGGACATTTATGCAGCTATGGTGATTGAGACAGATTGGTTTCGGAAATAGTTCGAAGGATACAACAAGACTATGATCAATCTTTATAATAAGGTATGAATTTATTATGATTATGTGTTGATCATTTTATAGAATTAAAGTGATCTTGGTTTTCGGAAAATCAAAATACGAAAAAGTTTCGTAATTATTCCGCTATGATCAGGATCAAATTTTGACCCAATTTTCTAATAATAATGTGTGTTAGTTTTACCGTTTCAACAATATTCCGTCTTTATGAAACTACAACTAAGACACATTACTGTTGGAAAATCAAGTCGAAATCTTCATGCTAAAAAGTTTGTTGCCACCTTAAGACATATTATTGGGATTGATTTTACCTCAAGAGTTCTTCATGTTTGGAAAGTCTACTGTTACATGTAGACATGTTTCCAACCATTATAAACTTTTCAATACGTCATTCTATAATAATGACAAGTCTGTTGTCTGATGAAGATCCAATGCTTAGTGATGAGTGTAGTTCTCGTACATTCAAGAATTTGTTTTAACAAGACATATCATTTCCAATTTATCCTTTTGCATAATCTTGTTACTCAAAAGATGAATTGAATATTTGGCGGACTTAAAGGCCTACCATAAGGCCTTAAGACTTGAAAATTTTGGCCAGACCGAGTTAAGCCAAGTTAAGGCCCGGTTGGCTCTCGGGTTAGGCCCATTGCTATCTCTATGGTAAAATAATAGGTACAAGGTTCGATTGGTTGCTAAGGTTATAACCAACTAGGTGATGGGGCTCGACTATAAAGATTGGTAATTTTCTCCAATTGCAAAGGTTGTGATTATTATATGTTATTTCTTGCTCTACAAATGCAAAACAACAGCATGTCCACAATTGGATATTAATAATATGTTTATTACATAGACACCTTGAGGAGTCAGTTTAAGTGCAGCCTTTCCAATGGTATGACAAAAGCAAAATATGGGAAAGTTTGTTTGGAGGCATTGGTTGTATGATTTGAAACAAGCATGACCAATTTTTTGGTGTCTCAGGGTTTACACACTTTATGCAAAGCTTATACACTATAACAGAAGGCCTTTTGGCAATGAATTTTTTAGTCGCAAAAAGCCAAAAATTCGTTTGCCAATACTTTCTATCGAAAAAAATTCGCTGCAGGAATTATCGCAAAATTGCGGTAGCAAAATATTATCGACAACGTTTTTACTATATCGTCGCAAACAATATCTAGCTCTGATCCAGATATGTCACGAAAAGTGATAGGCAAAGAAAAGGAAAAACGTTGCGAAAGATAATTCAGGATGCTTTCTTTTCGTGACTCAAAGTTATTAGTTGCGTTACTATATTTGTAGCTAATAAAAGTTTTCAACGTGTTTTGTTTCGTAGCAAATTAACTTTAGCGACAATTTCATGAATGCAGGTAAAAGTTATTCGTGACGGTTTCTGGAACGTAGCTAAAATGTTTTGGTGATGATTTAAGAATAATAGTCAAATCTATTTAGCTATGTTTTTTATTTAATTATTATATAATTTTTAATAATTTCTAAAAATTATTGTCCACGTTTTTAAGAACGTAGCTAAAAAGTTTTGATAATGAGTTTTGATTTTTGTCTAAACAATCCTATTAAAAAATTCAATTAATTATAATAAATGGTAAGATTTTTAATCCATCTTATTGTTTGTAATATTTAAAATTTTTTGATTTATAATTAATTAAATGAAAATAAAATAAAGTAATTAAAAATAGAAGCATTTTTATATTAAAAATGTTATTTACAAATGTTAATAAAAAAAATTATATACAAACTAAGACTCGTGTTCATTGTCACTACTACTTACATAATTTGGCCCAAGTATTTGTTTGATCATCTTTTCAAGCTCGATCGGCTTTTGTTCAATACAGTCTAATTTTTGTTCATTACATTCTAGCTTTTCTTCATTACATTGAAACTGAGCCTTAAGCGACCGGTTTTCCTCTTGAGGCGTGGTTACAAATGTTGATCTTGTATCAAGGACGTTGTTGCAAATCTCATCTACGTTTGGCTCATTTTCATCAAACAATGATCTTTGCAACAACTCTTGCATCTTATTCTAAAATTTTAAAAATGATTAGTTAGCACTACATAAATAAATTGGTAGAAAAATTAAACAAAATTTTATCCTTACATAATTATTCTGCACTTCTTTAGAAGTTCAGCCTTCACCTTCCTTGTATTGTGTGAGTTTTTAGAGTGTGATCCTATCACAGTCTTCTCCATGAAGTTCCTTCTGACTCTATTTTTCCTCTATTAACCTTGTCTTTCTCACATTTTTCCTAAATAAAGAAAAGAAATAGTCATTAAATTGAGAAACAAGAATAATTGAAGCAAATGTGAAGAGAAAAAAGACAAACCTTAACATTGGCAGAGGACCAATAATCACACATTTGGATCCAATTTTTTGGAGTCACCTACTCGAGAACATGTCTCCTTACCTCCTCATTCGAAGAAAAAGATTTTTAGTATTTATGTAGTCGATAACAATAATCCTTGGCCTTTTGTTTCAATAGTGAACTCACACAACTTGACACTTTAGGGTTCTCGATATCGACGATATTGAGCTTCATCCGTGAACACCAAGTGAAAGTGAAATTAGTCTTTAAATAATTTAAAAAATGCATATAATTAAACAAATTGAAAAATTACCAAAACTTTTTCCAGTGTATTCTGTAGCAAGTTGCCTTCCTTCAATTGCTTAGCATGTTGAAGGTAATATAATTCAATCTTGAAAATGACCCCTAACTCACTGGACAATTTTCCTAATTAGATCTTGTCAATAAGACGACCTTACGAGGTGTCAATATGAACGGACAACTTGTTGTTCATTACAGTATTCATACGTTGCAACTCAGAACCTTTAGTGATACCTCTACCTCTTTTTCTGATGCTAGTATTGGAACTTGAAAAAAAATTATAACAAAACACATTAAAAATGTAAATGTATATTTGAGGATAAGTGTAATTATAGGTGGTAAAGTTTCACAAACCTGAAGATCCCTCAACACTAGTTGAGGTAGATAGAGGTTGTTGTTGACTGGCTTTATTAATAGATGAAATATGCTATCCTTGTTGGATAGGGTCGAATTGATCTGGTTATTGTAGGGGTGGAACATCTTTGCTAGTTGCCACCTTCTTTCCTTTGTTTCGTCTAGGTGCTATTATATTGAATATCTATAATGATTTTCTAATATAAAATATTATTAAATTATTTCTCTATGATTTTTCAATATAAAATAAAATTAATTAGAATAATAACATAAAGAACTTGTCAAATTTTTCCTAAAATCATTTCAAAGCATTTGACAAAACATTAACAAATCATAATCAAAGATGATTGGAACCATAGGTGGTAATTAAACATTTTTTTCCTAAAAGTTGCTCTTTGTTTGTATTACTTGTTTCTTCTTCTACTAATCTTTTGTAATGACCCCTAAAGGCATCTAAGCCACGAACTTGTTACTATTTCGTATAAGTTCCTGCTATAGAAATATATTATTCAATTTAAAAATGAAGAAGATGATTGGATCTTTGGACCCGTAGTTTGAATCACATTAGAAACATTTTTTTACGTCTTCCATTCATTACAAAGTTCATTATTTGTTAAAGGAAACAATGTATAACTTTAAAACTTTACAAGTGTTGACTTTTCTTTGTCTATAAATAACCAATATAACAAATATAAAGAAAATTTGAATTGTATTTCAGAAATTAACATTAATATGGCTGTAGTTTCTTTCAGTAAGGAATTTGATACATGCATTGGTACTATTGTTACCAACTCTTTACAAATTTTATTACATTCTTATAGAATGAAAGTTAATTAGGAAGTAAACTTTCAATTATTTAGTGATGTGCATTTCATACAATGTCTTACTAACATTGATGCTAGTAATATTCCCATTCACTTTCATGTCAGCAAGATTAAACCATTTGCGCTTAAATAGAACAATCTTTTTGTCCTTAACGTAATGCAACTCTATTATTTCAGAGATGACATTGTAGAAATCAATAAAATCATCTTCACGAAATCCCTTAACAACAAGCCCACAATTTTGGCTTCTAAGTCAACTGTCTCGATCTTCTATGTGAAATCTAACCCCATTAACAATGCAACCTATATATTTTTCCCACACATATGAGGCCCAAATGCCAAAGAATATAATATAGTTGTCACCTCTTGCATGTTATGGTTATGTTTTTGTATCATCTATACGACAAAATGAAATCTGACCTACAAATTGTCGTAAGTTCATAATATTCCATTAATATATAACTTGCTCGAGTCTTAAACCATTATAAGAACTTAATCTTATGTCTTTCTTCAACATTAACAATCTCTTTGTGCTCTCTATTTAAAAAAATAAATTGAGATTAGGAAATATAGATTAAATGAAAACATTCAAATATGAAATTTTTATTCAAAAGTAATATACATACTCCATATATATGTTAACTTCCTTGCAATTGTTCAAAATATACCAATGGGCAATTTCTAACTCATCTTTAGTGGCCTAACTTTTGGGAGAAAACTAGCAAGCCACCACCTTGATCAAAATCAAAATTGCGTTCCAGTCTATTAAATATTGCCTTGACGTCATTTGAGTGCATCGAACAAAATGTCAAGCATTCATTCGCTATATAAACCTCTACAATAAAACCTTTAGGTCGAGCTCTGTTACGTATATAATGTTTAAGAGAGCATAAAAACCTAAACAAAATATAAAACATTAATAATTGTTACTAACTAATAACTTTAAAAAAATTAGACGTTAATATAAATTACCTTTCAATGGGCTACATCCATCGAAATTGAACGAATTCATAAAATTTTGCTTTGTATGGTTAGTGAATTGCAAAATGCACCATAACATTAAAAAAAAAAAGAAAAGATGAGGGGAATAGTAGTTCAATGTTTCATAGAATCAAAGCTATGTCTTTTTTTCATGTTGTCAAGCTCTTCAACTTTAAGTGTCTTGCGACATAATTGCTTTAAAAACTCACCCAATTGACCCAAAGTTACAGACACATCCTTCAACAAACATATGTGTATACCAATAGCAAGTAATCATTGCAAAAGTATATGCCAATCATGGCTTTTCAACCCCGATGCTTTTCCCTCTTTAATATTAACATGACGGACTATATTCGATGCATACCCATCGTGAAATTTGACTGATTTAAGAAATTGACAAAAACCTTGCTTCTCCTTTTTTGACATGGAGTAAGAAGCAAGTGGAATAATGTGTGACCCATCATCTCTTCTTTTCAAATGCAAATCTTTTCTTATATTCATGTCTTCCACGTCTAGTTTTGCTTTAATTATGTCTTTCAATTTGCCTTCAATTTCCATAATGGTTCCTAAAATATTCTCACAAATATTTTTTTCAATATGCATCACATCAAGATTATGCCTTAATAATAGTTCCTTCTAATACGGCAAATTAAAATTATGTTTTTTATTCCCATTGAACTCAACACATTTTGCTTTCACTTTCTATTACTTGGGTGTTTGTCAGGTGTAATGTCACTTAAGTGTGATAGCTGCATAACCACATCATCACCAAAAAACTGCAAAAGAGCTTCACTTAATGCTACTTTGCAATTAAACAATTTGCTTCTTCACCATCTATGCCCATATTCCAAGTAACGATGATGTCTTGTATAACATATTTTACTTCATAGCCTCATTGAATAAGTTTGATAGTTACACGTAGGACAAGCCATAAACCCTTTAGTGCTCCATCCAAATATATTCCTATAAGCTAGAAAATCATTTATAGTCCACAAAACAATCTCATGCATTATAAATGTTTCACCTTGAACAACATCAAAAGTTTCTAATCCAACTTCCCATAGATCGGTTAAGTCATTAATTAATGGTTGCATGTATACATTGATATCCTTACCAGGAGTAGTAGCTCATGCAATAATGAAAGACAATACATACAAGACTCATTTATATACTTCCATGGAGGTAAATTATATGATACTAATATTACTGCCCACATGCTGTAAGAAGTACTCATATTACTGAAAGGATTAAATCCATCTGAGGCTAACCAAGTCGAACATTATGACAATATTATGCAAACCATGGAAACTTTCCAACAAAGTCTTTCCATTCCATTGAATATTTTGGATGATGTATAATGTTATCATCAATCCGTTTCTTTTTATGCCACCTTATATCTATGACTATTTTTGTTGACATAAAAATCCTTTGTAGTCATGGTTTAATAGGAAAGTATCTTAAGATTTTATGCAGTATCTTTTTCCCTCTCCTGTCATCCACTCGCCACCTTGATGTACCATAAATGGGACACTCTTCAAAATCTTTACTAACCTTCCAAAATATAACACAATCATACTTACAAGCATATATTGATATATATCCTAATCCAAGGTCCCTTAACAATTTCTTTGCATTATAATAAGATTTGACCAATTTATGTCCAATAGGTAATGCATCATTGAGCAAGTCAATTAAGATGTCAAAAAACTTATTACTCCATTTATTATAGACCCTTAAATGCAACAACTTGAAAACAAAAGATAGTTGTGAGACATTTGAGCACCCTAGATATAATTCTTCTTAAGCAACTTTCAATAACTTTTTAAAATTATCTTCTGTAATACTACCAATTATGTTAGGCAAATCGGTATCATTCATTGTCTCTATATAATTCCCATAATGTTATCATCAATCTGTTTCTCTTTATGCCACCTCATATCTATGACTGTTTTTGTTGACATAAAAAGCCTTTGTAGTTGTGGTTTAATAGGAAAGTATCTCAAGATTTTATGCATTATCTTCTTCCCTCTCCCATCATCCACTGGCCACCTTGATGTACCATAAATGGGACACTCTTCAAGATCTTTACTATCCTTCCAAAATATAACAAAATCATACTTACGAGCATGTATTGATATATATCCTAATCCAAGGTCTCTTAACAATTTCTTTGCATTATAGTAAGATTTAGGCAATTTGTGTCCAACAAGTAATGCATCATTGAGCAAGTCAATTAGTATGTCAAAAGACTTATTAATCCATTTATTATAGACCCTCAAATGCAACAATTTGACAACAAAAGATAACTGTGAGAAATTTGAGCAACTTGGATATAATTCTTCTTGAGCAACTTTCAATAACTTCCAAAAATTATCTTTTGTAATACTACCAATTACGTTAGGCAAACTGGTATGATTCATTGTCTCCATATAATTCCCATAATCATCTAACATCTCCGCAATCCCATCGTCATCATCACCATCATCTACATCATTATTGTTACTATCATCGACACTTATACCAACACTTCTACTACAACTTGCTTCCCTACGTTCACCATGATAAAGCCATGGAATATAGAATTTATCTATGCCTCAAATTAGCAAGTGATTATATACCATATCTTGACTTTGAATGTCAACATTTAAGCAATCTATACATGGACAATGAATAAAACATTTATCACCCAGTCGATGGAACTTTTTACTCCTTCTAAGTATTCAGTGGACCATTTCCAATGAGACATCCAACTTTTGTCCATCTAGCTATATAATTAAAAGTAAATAACTCAACTACTAAATGCAATCCTCAGCCTTTATAATATAACCATTAATCACTACAAGTTCATGTTCAAATTTTGAGTTTAAATAAGCACTTTGGTACGTGTCATTGTCACACCACATAAGTTGAGAATGCAAGTTCTTGCTGTGACTCCTAAGCTCTTGAAATTTTTCACCAATAAGCCTCATGGAAGTTGCATCACGGGTTTATAGCCTATATACCATCTTAGGAGTTTATTATACAAAGGATGGTCATGAACATTATGTGAATTTCTAATGTTAATACTAAGTTGAATTTAAACAAGCACTATGGTATATGACATTGTTTCACCATATGAATCGAGAAAGCAAGTTCTCGTTGTGACTCCTAAGCTTGTCGAATTTTTCACCGATAAGCTTCATGGGAGTTGCATTATAGGTTTCCAGCCTATATACCATCCTAAGGGTTTATTATGCAAAGGATTATCATGAACATTCTAATGTTAATACTAAGTTTGAATTAATCACTTTGAAGTTCAAGTATTTATGTTTAAATTTAAACAAAAACCAAACGTAAATACTTAGACTATTAAATCCCAGCATAAAACCTCATCAATCATTAGAAGAAAATTGCAAAGAATAATATAAAACTAAACACATTATAGAAGTTAATTAGTTGGATGACTTACCTTGATAGACGGACAACTACAAACTACAAAGAAGATATACTAGGTTGGAAAATTATCTACACTCTTCAACACAAAACACGGCCTGCAAGAAAGACAATTTCATATTTAATATAATATACTAGTTCATATATTTGTCTTAGGACTTAAAATGTAGAGAATGCTTATAATTAAAGTTTTTGGATACATTTCCATAGACCTTACCGTTACTAAAGTTTTAATAACTTTGTGGCAGTGATGGGCTCACGATAGTTTGTGACCGATGAACAGTTCAATGGCTAAGTAAAACCATTTGACATTAGAGATTCAAAGGGTACATACGTCAAACATCTTATAGGCAGTAGTAAAACAAAGTTCCTAACACATATTCACATTCAATCAACCCATTCAACACGCATAACCCATATCTTAATTTCCAAACCCTAAGTCCAAGAATAATTCATACTCTTAAGCATTCATTTATAAAACATTACGACAATCTTAATATAATCCTAAGTCAAATTCAATCCAATAAAACCCTAGGTTCATGCATACCAATCTTTAAATCATGATCCTTGGATTTAATAAAAAATTAAAAGTCAATATAATTCATTAGGCATCATCTCTTTAAACCTTTATCTATTTTAAGCTAATTTCTTTAAGTTTTTTTAAAAAAAATTCTTATATTTCTTCTTTTATGTTTAATAAGCTTCACCTCTAAAGTGTTTCTTATTTAATAATTCTTTAGTATTACAAGATTTAGGCAAAAAAATTAGCATGCGTAATAACTTCTTACCTTTGTGCTTGAACATTTGGTTACATTAATTAGGGTTCATTCCTTTTATTCTTCCTATCTTTGTTTTAGTTAGCTAAGGGTCAACTTTATTATCTTCAATCATTTTTTTTCATCTCAAACATACTCTAAATTAGTCATAGCATAATAATGATACCCTACATTTCTTTTAATTACAAAATGTGGATATTTTTTCTTAATCTTGCTTTTCTTTCATGCATATTTCGAATAAGTTGTAACGCGTTAGTGATACTTTTGTTACAATTTTAAAATAAATTAGAGAAATGAATTTTGAAAAAAAACACATAATGAAGATGATATAAAAATTATTAAATCAAGATAAAAAGAGGATCGTCACTATTATTGCAATAATGTATCATGTTCTAACTCATTATATTTATCAAAAAGATTAGAAGCTTACAATGGATAGAAAAATCAAGAAAAATCATCAAATTATAGTATATTTAATTACTAATTACATGATAAAACGGAATAGCAACAATTATGTTTATTAACATATATTGTTGGATCATTTAAAGGAGTACATTTTTATTAACATTTATTGTTTACTTTAGTATAATTTAAATATGTATCCTAAGTTCTTTCATGTCTTTCAATTTCAAGAATATGTTTATTACAAAGAGGACACTAAATACATAATAGTCAAATTACATTAGCAGTAGCACAACATTGGATGAATTTCTTAAATATTTGAACACAAAAAACATAACACTTAAGTCACATTAACAGTCCAACAACATTAACATTTCTTTAATGTTTAGGACACTAAAAACATAATAGTCAAATAACATTGACAGTAGCACAACAATAGGTGAATTTCTTGAATGTTTTTAACATAAAAAATAGAACACTCAAATCACATTAATAGTCTAACAACATTAACATTTCTACAATGTTTAGGACACTAAAAACATAACATTCAAATAACATTGACAGTAGCATAACATTAGATGAATTTTTAGAATGTTTTTAACACAAAAAATAGAACACTAAAGTTCCATTAACAATCCAAAAACATTAACATTTATTCAATGTTTAGGACACTAAAAAGATATAATTGAAATAACATTGAAAGTAGCATAACATTAGGTTAAATTTTTGAATGTTTTGAACACTAAAAGCTGAACATTCAAATGTTATTTACTATCCAACAGCATGTATTTCTTGAAGGTTTTTTACACTAAAAGCATAAGGATTGTCAAATAACATTAACAATAGGACAACCCATATGAATTTCTTGAATGTTTGAACACTTAAAACAGAACACTCAAAGTTTGCATGTTTTGAAAATTCCATTCCCTATCAAAACAAAACAATAAATACATTAGAGGACTTTCATCGAATACCTTATAAGCTTCATAAATTAAACCCTAACTAACATCAAATAATCCATTTTCTCCCCTTTTGTCACATATACAAGCAATATTAACACTCCATTTATATAGAAACAACTCAAAGTATAACCCAAAAATCGACCATTCACATACCATTTAAAAATAACATTCAAAGCAAAAATAAAACTTAAATTAACACTATTAATACATAATTCTTTAATCTATAATTTTTGAGACGTTTCATGGTTTATTCATCAAAAGTTTGCATTTGGTGATGAATTATACATTTTGTCGCAAAAAGTTTGAATACTTACCAACATTTTACGTTATTGTCGTCAATTAAATCATTGCAAAATTAGCCACTTTTAGCAAAAATTCCTGAAAATCGTCACCAAATAATCTGCTCTTCTGATGATTTACTTTAACATCGCCAAATTTGAAACTATTGGCATTGAAATTAAATATCATCGCCAAAAGTCTACATCGTCAAAAATTTGTAGCTAATAGTATGTTTTGTTGTAGTGATAAACCCAAACTTTAATAAAAATTCAACTCATTCCGTTGAAAATAAAAGAGAGGAGTAAAGATATAAAAGCAACAGGTAAGTTGGGAAAAAAAACCAACAAAAATAATTTCCTTCTTGTTCTTCTTCTCCATATTTTCAACTAGTAAGTGTAAAAATCTTGTTTTCCATATTTTCAATAGGTATGTGTATAAAATACTATCTTTTTTTTGCATGTGAAGCTTTATCATGTACTTCCTTATTGTTTGTTTTATATTAGATTAGAGAGGAAATTATGGTGATTATAACTTAAAAATATTTTAGAATGGCATAGAACTTTATATAGGTAAGATTGTCAGTTAAATTTCATCCCATTTATTACTGATTTTCAATGATCCTAAACTAGTTTCTAGTTGGAATTATTATGATCGTTTATGATAACAATTTTGATGAAATTGAAAAAAAAATTAAAGAAAAGGTAATTAACGATGTAATTGCGAAACAATTTGGATAAATTATGGTTTAAGTTTTTTGGAGCATCACATTTAGTTGGTATCAAAGTGGGTTTATGTTTCTAAGGACAAATTGAGTAAATATGATAATATATTCTTGTCTTATCTAGGATAACGTCAAGAGATGATATTACTAGCTTAGATTCGATTGCGGAATTTGGTAATTTGATCTATACTTCAGATATGCATGATCAGGGGGATGTTGGAGTAGATCAAGTAAGAAGAGAGATGTTAGTGCCACCTCAAATGATGTAGTTCTTTGAGATGATACAATAGGCTATTATTGTGGCCTAGCCCAAGGTGATTATGGGGTGGACCATAACTATAAACGGATTTATAAGATGGGTACATTAAAGTTTCGAGGCATTACTGATCTTAAGGAAGCTGAGGTATGTTAGGAGTAGACATAAATAGTTTTAGATAGTTTGGAGTGCATTTTAGAAAGAAGGTTACAGTATAATGTTTCATTATTCTAAGGAAACACACTAACTTATTATAAGTCAGTGGAGAGATCTTATGTTAAGGGAGATGACTTGTCAAGAGTTTTGAAGAGAGTTTAGAGATGAATACACTATATGAATATATCAAGACCAAAAGAAGATAGAGTTTATAATTCTAGTTCAGACAAATAAGATGTTGGTGGTAGAGTATGAGGCTCACTTTGGGGCTCTATCTAAGTATGCATTGAAGGTTGTGGCAAATCCAATAGACAAATGTTATTAATTTGAGCAAGATCTAAAGATCGAGATTCATTTGGGTTTGGGAGCTGCTACTTCTAATTTCAAGAATTTACTAGAGATTGCACTCAAAGTAAAGGATGTGATAGAATAGTGTAAAATGAGAGAAGAGTTGAAGAGGTAACCAAAGAGTCACTATAGAGAGGGGAATCGGTCTATTAAAGACGGAAGTTAGTCATTCATGATCTACTAGTGTAGGGGGATCTAATAGAACCAGTATTACATCGAGCAGGAGTGGTAATTTCTATAAGTTGGAGGAGATCAAGGAGCTGTTAAGGATTCAAGAAAATATAGCACTACTAGTACACTGTTAGATAGATCATATCAAGGGGCTAGTCAAAGGTTTGGGGGACCTTTTAATAGAGGAGCTGAAGGAGTATAGAGTTGTGCTACTTGCAGGAGAGTTCACATAAGACCATATTGGTGACCCACTAGGATCAATCAGGCGTGCTACATTTATGGAGGGTAGAGGCATGTATAGACTAGTTATCCAACTGTAGGGAGAAATTTAGGAGTGAGAGCAGAGGAGACAGTATATGGTCGAAGTAGTGCTTTTGGTTAAGGTAGAGTTGGTAGTAGAGGTGGTGGTAGAGGAGTTAATGTGGACCAGTAGTGGTTACAGGTACTAATGGGACATCCTCAACACAGGATCAAACTTAGGCGAGGATACACCATATAATAAGAGAGGAGGCACTCGCAGTGAACAACATCATTTTAGGTACAATTTTATTATTTGAATTGAGGCCTATGTGTTAGTAGACTAATGATTTACACATTCCTAAATCCTTTTAATGCTTGCCTCTATAGTTTTGGGGGAGGTTAGTCTATTAGGATATGACTTAAGAGTGTGATTACTAGTGGGAGACTATGTGGAAGTGAGTAGTGTAAGGAGGGGGATGCCAATGAGGACTAGTGGTGTTGAGCTACTAGCTAACTTGATAGTGATGAATTTGAGGGAGTTTGATGTCATTTTTGGGATGGATTGGTTGGCACAACATCAGATTGTAGTCGATAATTATGGAAACAAGGTAAAGATAGAGTCTTCGAGTAGACTGAAGGTGATATTTATGGAGAATAGTATAGTAGTTCCAGTATGCATGATCTCAGCCATGACTATTAGATGACTGATATTTGATGGATGTGACACATATCTAGCTCATATTACAGATACGAGGGAGATAAGTTCTAGGTTAGAGGATACTCCTATGGTGAGGGAATTTTTAGAGGTATTCTTAGATGATTTACTAGGTTTACCACCTCAATGGGAGATAGATCAGTTAAGGGAAGCTATCATATTTTTCAAATTTGACTTAAGATTAGGATATTAGCAGTTGAGGATAGTTCTATCAAGTAATTCCAAGATAGCTTTTCATACTTGATATGGCCATAATAAGTTCCTATTGATGCCTTTCGAGTTGACTAATGCATCATCTACATTCATGGCATTGATGAACAAGACTTTTTAAGAGTATCTAAATCAGTTTGTGATAGTGTTCATTGATGATAAATTAATATATTCAGGGACTAAAGAGGAGCAATAATAATATTTAAGGATTGTATTACATATTCTTAAAGAGAGATACTTGTATGTCAAGTTGAGTAAGTGTGAATTCTAGATGGAGCGAGTAGTTTTCTTTAGACACTTGGTATCTCGAGAGGGAGAGATGCCTGATTATACTAAGGTAAAGCCAATTATAGAGTAAGAGCCACCTAAAAATACATTACAGGTAAAGAGTTTTTTTGTGATTTTTTGGGTATTATCAAAGATTTGTAGAAGGATTTTTTTATGATAGCTAACTCATTGACTAAGTTTCCGAAGAAAGGAGTCTAGATTCAGTAAACCAAGAAATGCTAGTAGAGTTTTGAGGAACTTTAGCGGAGATTGAATTTTAGCCTAATTTTGGTACTACCATCAAATAGAGGAGGTTTTAAGGTATATACTGGTGCTTTGAGGGTAGGTTTGAGGTGTGTATTGATGCAATATGAGAAAGTGACATTGTATGCTTCTCGTCAATTCAGATCATATGAGTTGAACTATCCCACCTATAATTAGGAGTTAACGACAGTTGTGTATGTTTTTAAGATTTGCCTATGTTATTTGTATCTGGAAACATTTTGAATCTTTATAGATCACAAGATCCTCAATTATATCTTGAGTCAGAGGGAGCTAAACTTGAGGAAGAGAAGATAGATCAAGCTATTGAAGGATTGTGATTGTATTATTGATTACAATCCAAGGAAGGTTAGTGTAGTGGTAGATGCATTGAGTAGGAAAAGCTCAATCGTGATGGTTAGTTTAAGCATACATGGTATGACACCATTGGTGGAGTTAAGGGCACCGGATATGAGATTGAGGATTGATTATATAATGGTTTATTAATAACATTATAGGCTTAGACGGATTTAGCATATAGAATCAGATAGGCATAAGTTCAAGATTCTTATCTAATGTGAATGAGAGAGAGAGTGTAAAAAAGAAAGGAGACTAACTTTTTAATTAGAGTAGATGGAGAGTTGGTGAGTGGGAGAAGAGTTTGTGTTCCAGACATTGAAGGACTACAAGGGAGAGTATGAGGGAAGCTCATGGTGCATCATATATTATGCATCCTGGTACTACAAAAATGTATCAAAACTTGAGACCTTATTACTAGTGGTTGACAATGAAGAGAGATATGGTAGAGTTTGTGTTGAGGCGTTTAACCTATCGGCAGATCAAAGCAAAGCATTAGGCTCCATTAGGTAAACTAAGACCTGTAGCATTCCATCATGGAAGTGGGAATGGATTTTACGGTAGTGTTACTGAGGACCATATGTAAACATGGTTCAATTTCAGTAATTGTGGATAGGTTGACTGATATGTGTTTAAATGTTGATATATTTAATTATTTAAACTTAGCGATTATTGACATGAAAATGCTCAAGATACTCACTTTAATTTATATATGATTTTAGGTAGGAGTAAAGAAATTAAAGTGAGTGGAAAGCACCATATATGGGTCATTTTTCGAATATTTATTTTTGCTTGTCTTCATGGAGGAAGAAGAAAAAATAAATAAAAGATAAGAAAAATCGAACAAGAAGGAAGCCAACAACACAAAACGACAGTAGATAATGTACCAAACGGCAACATCAATAAACTAACATGTCAAGGCAAAACGGTGTTGCGTTATGCATTACGCAAAAAACGCTGCACACATCGCAACGTTTTGATAAAATGCACAGGAGAGGCGTAGATGTGGTGCGTTTGAAATGCAGGCGTGGAGAGGTTTTAAATGGGACAACAAGTTTAATTGTCCCATCATCATTATCAACATTAGAGGCCAATCAGCTACAAGGTGGCAGCAGCAGAGCATGCAGACGGTAGCAACTTGGCGTCGACGTAGGCGCAGGCTTGAAGAAGCTTCGTCTGCGGCTTGGCTTGGTGGCTTGTTGGCGTGAAGTCTGGAGCTTGCACAGGAGAAGAGAGGCTAAACGCAAACGAGGAGCACGTAGAGAGGAGTGCAGTGAATAGTGCTGAGACCCAAACACTACCATATTAAATTGCCACATCATGAATAGTGGTGTGGTTGGGCTGAAACAAATTAAGTATTAATTAGGGAGTTTCGGCTAGGGATTAAAAGGGGGCTGAAGCAATTTTATGGGAAAGATCCATAAAGGGCTAGGCATCCCGACACCAGTTCGGAGGTGACATCAACGCCAATAACTCGGGTTAAGTATTTTTTATTATTTTGTTGTTTCTTTTTCTCATTAGAAATTGATTGTGTTATCCGATGTTAATTGATTTTGGTTGTATGTATGGATAATCGGATTTTCATTATTATTCAGTTATTTGTGTATGAACCCATTGGGTATTATGATTTGATGATTTTAATGCATTCATTGAATCGTTAATTATAAACCCAGTGCTAGAATTTTGATATAATCCGTAATTGTAATGTTGAAATTCATATGTAGCGACTAATGATTCGTAATCATTAGGGATAACATGACCTAGGTTAAATGATGCATCATATGTGGTTGTTGCCTTGATTAATCAATTTTTCTAATTCGTAATGCTACTACCTAATTAAATCTAGAGATCGTATCCTAGGTTGTTCGGTGGTTAGGTTTAATTAACGATCATATCTTGATCAAACAAAACCTAAGGGAAAACTCGAGTTAATTATTAACTCACGATTAATTGTTGCTAAGAGAGGTTAAAGAACAAAAATTAATGAAATATGCTTAATTAGGATGTAGGTCGAGATTGAACCAAAAAATCAGGTCCCTACCAAATTCCCCACCTTTATCTTTTTTTGCATATTTTCTTTAATTTTTTATTAGTTAGTTTCATTTTATTTTCTTTTTTTCAAAAATGAAAATGGAAAAGAAAGAAAAGAAAAAAAATTGTTTAAAATAAATGTATTAAGGAGGAATTGCATATGTGTTGAAAAGTTGTTTATGGTTTATGCATCTTCCTAGAGCTGTAATGGATGTGTTATTTGAGTATGTTGAATATGAGGTAGATGTTGGCTTGGAAGGTTCACTATTGTGATTTCAATGTATTGTTGGCATAAATTGTATGAGTGATACCTTCGGATTGATATATGTTTCATGTGGTTTGTGTGTGAGAGTTGAATGAGGTTATGAAATATAAATGTTGCATTCGTCATAGCTGACGGTACCCAATTTTTTATGAGTGTTGCTTTGTTTCACTAGCTTTGATGACTTTCATGCTACTTGACCCAAATATAACTCACCTCACCTCTACCCATATTATAACCTTGAAAAGTCCTTTGATTCATGATTTTACATGTGAACATTAGTGGTGGAGAAATGAAATAATATGTAAAGTTGTGGATTGTCATATCATGAATGGTGTTGAGTGTACCCATAGATATATTTTAGTTAAACACATTTTCCGAGTCTACCATTAGATTGCTGAGTTTTCGAAGATGATGCTTGTTAATTGATCATGAGAAAAAGCTTGGAATGTTGATTTCTTGTTATGATTTTTGAAAGTCATTCATCTTTGTTTAGGATTATATATTCTTGGAAAAATATAGAAATTGAGTCAATGTTTTGGGTCAATGAGCTTAATTTTGATGTTTTGCCCGAGAACGGTCAAAAGCTAAGTGTGAGGGAAATTGATATGTGTTTAAATGTTGATATATTTAATTATTTAAACTAGCGATTATTGACATGAAATGTTTAAGATACTCACTTTAATTCATATATGATTTTAGGTACAATTTGGAAGTAAAGAAATTAAAGTGACTCGAAAGCACCATATATGGGTCAATTTTTGAATATTTATTTTTTCTTGTCTTCATAGAGGAAGAAGAAAAAATAAATAAAAGAAAAGAAAAATGGAACAAGAAGGAAGTCAACAGCACAAAACGACAACAGATAATGCACCAAACGGCAGCGTCAACAGACTAGCATGCTAAGGCAAAACGGTGCTGCGTTGTGCGTTACGCAAAAAACGCTGCGCATAACGCAGTGTGTTGAGCTTTTTGATAAAACGCACAGGAGAGGCGCAGTTGTGGTGCATTTTACACGCAGGCGTGGAGAGGTTTTAAATGGGACAGTAAGTTTAATTGTACCATCATCATTATCAACAGTAGAGGCGAATCAGCTACAAGGCGGCAGCAGCAGAGCACGCAGACGGTAGCAGCTTGGCGTGGACGTAAGCGCAAGCTTAAAGAAGCTTCATCTGCGGCTTGGCTTGGTGGCTAGCTGGCGTGGAGTCTGGAGCTTGCGCAAGAGAAGAGAGTCTAAATGTAGGCGAAGAGCACACAGAGAGGAGTGCAGTGAATAGTGTCGAGACCCAAACACTACCACATTACATTTTCACATCATGAACAGTGGTGTGGTTGGGCTGAAACAAATTAAGTGTTAATTAGGGAGTTTCGGCTAAGGATTAAAAGGGGATTGAAGCCAATTTTTAGGAAAGACCCATGAAGGGCTAGGCATCCCGACACCAGTTCGGAGGTGACATCGACGCCAACGACCCAAGTTAAATATGTTTTTTATTATTTTGTTGTTTCTTTTTATCATTATAAATTGATTGTGTTATTTGATTTTAATTGATTTGGGTTGTGCGTATGGATAATCAAATTTTCCTTATTGTTCGGTTATTTGTGTATGAACCCATTGGGTATTGTGATTTGATGATTTTAATGCTTTCATTGAATCGTTAATTGCAAACCCATTGCTAGAATTTTGATAAAATCCATAATTATTATGTTGAAATTCATGTGTAACGACTAATGATTCGTAATCATTAGGGATAATATGACCTAGGTTAAATGACGAATCGTATGTGATTGTTGCCTTGATTAATCGGTTTTCCTAATTCGTAATGCTGCTGCTTAATTAAATCTAGAGATTGTATCCTAGGTTGTTCGGTGGTTAGGTTTAATTAACGATTGTATCTTGATTAATCAAAACCTAAGGAAAAAACAAATTAATCAAAACCCATGATTAATAGTTGCTAAGAGAGGTTAAAGAACAACAAATTAATGAAATATGCTTAATTAGGGTGTAGGTCGAGATTGAACCAAAGAACCAGGTCCCTATCGAATTCCCTACCTTTATCTTTTTTTTTGCATATTTTCTTTAATTTGTTTTTATTAGTTAGTTTCATTTTATTTTCTTTTTTCAAAAATCCAAAATCGCCCCTTAAACCTAAACACCAGTTAATTTCATTTCATAAACTTTATACACACTCTTTGTGGGATCGACCTAGACTCACCACTGCTATAGTAGTAAGTCTAGTTATTTTATTTTGACGAGCTTAACGACGCTCGATCAATGACTAAATCAACTCATTTCTTACATGTATAGCAGACAACCTCCTTAGACAACCTTGCCAAGTTGTATATTGATGAGATTGTAAGGTTCTAGGAGGTTGTAGTGTCCATTGTATCAAATTGAGACCTGCAATTTACTTCCCAATTTTGGATGAATTTACAGATAACTTTGAGGACTATGTTAAATTCGAGTAATGCAATTTAACCCTTATTCAGATGGATAGTCAGAGCATATGATTATGACATTAGAGGACTTGATACAAGCTTAAGTGTTAAATTTTGAGGGTGATTAGGATAAATATCTACCTTTGATGTATTTTGCACATAATAACAATCATCAGTCTAACATCGATATGACAAAATTTGGGGCATTATATGGCAGTTAGTATAGAGATTTGATATGTTAGGATGTAAAGGGTGCCATATTGTTGGAAGGATTATAATAGGGATAGTAAGGTGATGCTTAAAGTAATCTTAGGATTAAGAAAAGAGATATGTTGATTAACATCATTGGGAGATAAAGTACGATATTGGAACTATGGTATTTATATGGGTATCATCTTATAGAGGGATGTTAAGGTTTGGTAGGAGAGAGAGGTCATGTAATATTGTATAGTGTGTGGGGTCGTTAGCTTGTATATTAGCCTTACCTTGTTATCATAGATTCATGATGTGTTCCATATGTCAATGTTGAAATAGTACCAATAGGTTCCTCGCCATATTATATCGAGGCATGAGATCAAAGTTACAAAGGATATGATTTACAAAAAGGAGTTAGTGGAGATCTTGGATAGAATATTGATGAAATTAAGGAGACGGAAGATTCTGACGGTAGGAGTTTTGTGGAGTCATCATCATTCTCTGAGAGAGGCTAACTGGGAAGTAGAAGATGAAGTTCGACATTAGCATCCTTGTTTTTCTAAATTCTTAGGTACGTAATTTAATTTCGATGACAAAATTCTTTTAAAGGGAAGAACTGTAAAGCCTGTAAAATCCAAACTTTATTTAAAAAGCAAACCCTACCCATTGAAAATAAAAGAGATGAGTAAAGATACAAAAGTGTCAGGTAAGTTGGAAGAAAATGAATAGAAATAACTTCCTTCTTGTTCTTTTTCTCTATATTTCCAACTGATAAGTGTACAAAAACACGATCTTTCTCCTATATATAAAGCTTTTCTCATGTATTTCCTTATTTTATTTATTTTTTAGTAGATTAGAGAGAAAATCATGATGATTAACAATTCCAAAATCTATTAAAAAGGCATAAAACTTCATATAGGTAAGAGTTTTAGCTAAATTCTATCCCTTTTATTAGTGAAATTCAATCATCCTAAACTAGTTTCTAGTTGGAATTATATTCTAATTATTTGTGAAAACAATTTTCATGAAATTCACAAAAACAAATTAAAGATAATGTAGCTGGAAGAATGAGAAGAAGAGGAGTTATAAGAAGAGGAGAGGGTGAAGAAGAAGACAATTTTAGAAAAAAAAATTAAGATCTATTAAGGGGTAAAATAGAAAATGTGAATATTTAAGGGTAAAATTAGAATTTAAGTCCTATAAGGGTATTTTGTATTTTAGTAATAATAAAAGAATGTATAGGTAAAATATGAATTTTAACAGTTGGGGGTATTTTAGTAATTATGATGGTAAGATAAAGAAAGGGTATTTTAATAATTAAGAATAAAGTGGTAAAAAGGGAGTATTTTGGATTATTAAGTATAACTGAGTTTAAAATTTTTCTTAAATAAAGTATAATAAAATTTTGTAAATGTCTAGGTTTGGAGAATGAACTAGGGAGTAGATTAGACCAATCAAATAGCTGAGTTTGAAAATCAGATAAAAATAACCTTAAACCATACCTTTATAATGTTTTGAATTAGTAATTAATTAAATTAATGATTAATAATTAAATATGTGGATTTATGAAATATATGACTTTTATAAGAATTTTATTTATTAAATAAATAATTGACAAGATACAAAATATTCATTATTTATATTTTGTTAATTGTTGTGATGTGTATTGTAAGATAATTTGAATTATTTTATATAATTTTCAATTCACTACAAGAAATTGTATTTTTAGTGAAAGTAAAAGTTGTCACTAAAAGTAGTAATATTTGTCACTATTATTAATAGTGTCTAATTTTTGAAGTCGTCACCTCCCGTCACAAATACCTCCATCACTAATGAAATAGCGACTAATTTAGAAAATTGTCACAATTATGCAACACTTTTGTGACACAAAAATTGACACAAAAACTTATGAAATGTGTGACAAAACTATATGGTCACAATAACTTTACATATTTATAACAAGTTTATCGTCACAAATAACATAAAATTGTTACAAATTAAGTTGTAACAGTACTTCATTTTATTGTGACAAAATTGCCGATACTAAAACATATCAAATGTGTGACAACACTATGTGGTCACAATAACTTTACTTATTTATGACAAATTTATTGTCACAAATAATATAAAGTAGTGACAAATTAAGTCGTAACAGTACTTCATTTTATTGTGACAAAATTGCCGACACTCAAACCTATCAAATATGTGACAACAC